>JAEIGP010000806.1:13445000-13955000 GCA_018904095.1 Zaprionus ghesquierei | reverse complement strand
GGAACAGACTAGAAATTGAATTGTAAATTATATTCATAATGATATAAATTATTTGTGAATATATTTATTTATGTATTAATGTATGTACGTGTGCAAGCAAATTCAATATATACCCTGTACATACATACATACATGTGCATGCATAAACATACACGCGTGCATTATTATTCACTTGTCCAGCTATTAACACTGCGCCCCCTTCTGCTAACAGCTGAACTTAACAGCAGCTGTCGCTGTTAATTAGCACGACGCGTGCCCGACGTCAGTTAATGTTAACATGGCGCATTACAACAACAACAACAGCAAAGCGCACACGAACACGAACACGACGCGTCGCGACGCTCACACCACACACTCCCACGCTGTCGTCGCTCTCACACTCTCTTTCTCGGCAAGCTCGCGTGCGCTCTCTCGCCTGTGACGTAGGCGCCCGCTTGCGTTGGCTCCACGCACACACACACGTACACACGTACACACGTACACGTGCTCACTCGTGCATAGTCGTGCTGTCGCGCTCACTTTAAATAGCTTGCTGGCTGGCTCAGTTGTCGTCGCTGCCGACGCTGTCGGTTCACTTGCTGCGCCAGCTTGTGCGCCTGTTCGCTCGTATCGCGTAGAGGGACCTGCCTCAATGCTGCGCGTTCATTTTGTAGGGAGCCGCGTAAAAATCGCCGCTACTTGGGGCTGTGTGTGGCGTGGCGTGGCGTGGCGTGGGGCGGCGTGTAGGGTTCACCACTTTTGTCGTTTCTTTCTTTGCATTTGTGCCCCATTTGGAGATGCTAGGTACCGCTACGCGATGACGCATGCGCAGGCCAAGGTAGCCAAGGTAGCCAAGGCGGGAGGTAGAGTTGCACTTACAAGCGTGTAAATTGACAACGAGGCGGCGCTTTGCAGCTTTGTAGCTTGCAGCTTGGCCACCATATTTGATTTTGACGACGCTGTAGTTGGTTATGAAGCAAACAGAATCCACGGCTGCTGGATGCTGCCCTCTGTCTGGCCTTGACACTTGCCCAAAACCTACAGCGAGAGAGTCAGCGAGATCAAGTTGGAGCCAAGACAGAGAGAGAGAGAGCGAGCGAGCAAGCGAGCGAGCGAGCGAGGGGAAGGCAGCAGGCGAGCTTTTTAACCGTTAGCCGCAGCTGTAACTGTAACTTTATGACGCGTCGTCGCGCTATCTTTCATCTGCATGTGACTGCGAGTGTGTGTGCGTGGCCGTGTGGCCGTGTGTGTGTGTGCTCTGTTGCTGTTGCTCATCTTATTGTGCGACTCTGTCGCATCTGCCAATTGCTGCGCACTTGTTCGGTAAACCGCAGCGAGCGCTGGCAACGCCATCGGCAGCGGGCGTAACGGTAAACGACGCGCACGACGGCCGCATCTGATAGACAGCTGTCTCCTGGTTACGTCAGTCAAAATGACGCATCGTGTTTTGGTAACAGGAAAGCAGCAAACGAAGCCCAGCAGCAGCAACAGCAGCAGTGAAGGCGCAGCCACAACTAACGAGGGCGGCGACTGGAGCGAGAGACACCACAAAAGAAAATCACCACGAAACAAAAGAACAAAGCACAAGCAACAACGGGAACACTCGCAGCAGCAGCAACGGCAGCGGCAGCAGCGGCAGCGGCAGCGCTGACGTCGCCACACAATGCGCGCGCGACACGTCTGGCTGGCACCCACGTCGAGCGTAGCCACCCTCGCAACATTGCGGCAACTTGGGGGCCCTGCCCCCGGGGGCCGTTAACCTCTCTGCAATTAGGCAAAGTGCAGCAAGCAGCCGAGTACGCGCAGAAAGAATTCTTGAGCTTAGCACGAAAACTGCGCGCAAGACGCAGAAGGTTGCCTGACTAGATGATACCCTATATTAATTATACAAATAATGTTTCGCTTTAGAGCCAAAAGTTTTCGTTATGAAACTTGACTTTTTGAAGAGGCTACTACGTAGGCTAAAAAAATGTATAAAGTTTGAGTATACGCAAAATTGTTCAGTTTCTTTTTTTAATTATTTAAGAGATAGCAAATAATATTTAAAAAATATAGGTAAGCAATGCTGATTAATTAATTAATTTTATTTTTTTTTTAGTTTTTCTTTTCCTTTTTTCGTTTTCTTTTAAATTAAGTTTAAGTTTATCGCAATTTTCCAAAATTCATTATATTATATATACATTTAGATTTATATTTATTTAGATTTTTGAAATTTAAAAACAACATTCTTTAATAACAATCTTGTAAATTAAATATTATGTCAATTTTAACAAATTTTATATACACAAACTAAGCTCAATGCCTTGAAGCTGAAGCTGTAATAACCTTACTCGCTTATAATTTAAAATTATAGCTGATTATTTTGCAGATAAATAAATAAATAAATAAATAAATTGAACTTACTTTTTGTAAATAAAACATAATAATAAGAAATAAATAAATAAATAAATAAATAAATAAATAAATAAATAAATAAATAAACTTAAATTTAAATAAATAAATAAATAAATAAATAAATAAATAAATAAATAAATAAATAAATAAATAAATAAATAAATAAAATAAATAAATAAATAAATAAATAAATAAATAAATAAATAAATAAATAAATAAATAAATAAAAAATAAATAAATAAATAAATAAATAAATAAATAAATAAATAAATAAATAAATAAATAAATAAATAAATAAATAAATAAATAAATAAATAAATAAATAAATAAATAAATAAATAAATAAATAAATAAATAAATAAATAAATAAATAAATAAATAAATAAATAAATAAATAAATAAATAAATAAATAAATAAATAAATAAATAAATAAATAAATAAATAAATAAATAAATAAATAAATAAATAAATAAATAAATAAATAAATAAATTGAACTTTTTGTATCTAAAAATCAAACAAGAAGATTTATTTCAAAATCGCTTTGGAACTTACAAATTAAAAATATTTTTCTAAAAAAAGTAAATAAGTAAATAATAAACAAATATTTTCAACTTAAGAAAATGTAGAGTTTTTCCATAAATAATATTTATATCAAAACAATAAGAAAATTGATTGATTAAACTAACCCACTTTCAAACGTCACTTACAGGGTATGTGTTAGGGACAGCCCTGCAAGGCAGCCAAATGCCCCGCCGCATTCATGCAAACACACACGCGCACACATAGAGAGGGGGAGTGAGAAAAGAGAGAGAGAGAGAGAGATATGAACAAGCTGCAAAACGTCGCCGTCACCGACGCGTCGCTGTCGACGTCAACGCAATTGTAAAACGTTTCTTTTCAGCTGCTTTCACGGAGCGACAAACACGCGATGCGAGAGCGCGCGTTCGAAGAGAGAGAGAGAGAGCGCGTCGTGCACTCTGGGCGCCTGCTGCTTTGCGGACAAAATTTGAGCAGATCCGCTCACAAAAAAAGCCGCACACCAGATGTGTGTGACACTGTGTGTGTGTGTGTGTGTGTGTGCGGGTGGGGCGCGACAAGCAGTGCGCGTAGGTTCCACAACGTCGCGACGTTCCAATAACGGCTCCAGCTCTGGCTCCAGCTCCACCAGGCAATGCCGGCTGCAGCAGCGCCATCGCGTTGCCCGTTCCAATTGGAAATGGCGCTCACAAATGAGATGGGAAAAATCCCCAACTGGTATTTTAAGCAGGCGCACAGCGTGGCCCAGCACCAGGCTGGCCAAAGAGTTCATAAAATCCAAATGCGACTCGAACTGGAGGAGCAGAGACGGCGAAAGAGATAGCGATAGTGCAGAGCGAGCGAGCGAGCGAGCGAGAGAGAGAGAGACAAACAATCCAACTGGCCGTGCAGATAAGAAGTGAACGCCAAACAGAACGAGATAAGCAGCAGAAGCAACAAAAAAATTGTGCAGCGCCAGCGCAGATAAAAGACAAAAAGACGATAGCAAAAAAGCAAAAGAAAAGGAAGCAAAGCAGAAGAACAACACGAAAATGACCGCAAGCAAAGGCAAAGTGAGCAAGTGTTCGCCGCACTGTAGATCGGCAAAGAGATTAGCAAAGTTTTAATTGTTTAGTAT
This sequence comes from Zaprionus ghesquierei, assembly GCA_018904095.1. Lineage (NCBI taxonomy): Eukaryota > Metazoa > Arthropoda > Insecta > Diptera > Drosophilidae > Zaprionus > Zaprionus ghesquierei. The sequence continues at coordinate 13,950,971 of JAEIGP010000806.1, read as the reverse complement.
TTATTTATATTATGCGCAGATTACAGCAGAATTTCCGTCTGATTTTGATAAGGTTTGTTTTGCTTTAATATGGTAAATATTATACATTTTTTTTAATTTTTTTTAAATTTTATCCAGCCATTACATTTTAAATTTATATATTTTTTAAAATTTTATTATTTTTTTTTTTGAGAACAAAATTTGATTTTTTTTTATAATTAAACTTTTTATATTTTTTATATTATTTATTACTTTATCTGATTTTTTTTTCTGATCTTGTTGAGCATTTGTTTATTTATATTTTAAATTTCACTTATACACTTATACTTATACCACTTTTATACCCGCTTCTCATAGAGTAGAAGGGTATTCTAACTTTGTTCAAACCCAAAATGTATGCAACAGGCAGAAGGAGATATCTCTAAGCCCATAAAGTATACATATTTTGGCTCAGGATCAGTAGCCGAGTCGATATAGCCATGTCCGTCTGTCCGTTTGTCCGTATGAACACCTAGATCTCAGCTATTATAAGAGCTAGAACTACCAAATTTGGTGTCAATGTGTGTTATTATTGCACGATGATCAAGTTAATTTTGGATTTTGACCACGACCCCTTTTGCCGAGTCGATTGAGCCATGTCCGTCTGTCCGTATGAACACCTAGATCTCAGCTTTTATAAGAGCTAGGACTACCAAATTTGGTGTCAATGTGTGTTATTATTGCATGATGATCAAGTTCATTTTGGATTTTGACCACGCCCCCTGCCGCCCGTCTGTCCGTCCGTCTGTACGTCCGTCTGTCTGTCCGTATGAACACCTAGATCTCAGCTATTATAAGAGCTAGGACTATCAAATTTGGTGACAATATGTGTTATTATTGCACGCTGATCAAGTTCATTTTGGATTTTGACCACGCCCCCTTCCGCCCACGCAAATCGAAGAAAATGAATTACAAGCGTAATCCATGGCCTTTTGCAGTCAAATTATAATTGTAGCCGTTCGTTATTGTTTCGTAGCTGGCTACCGGGTATATAACAGTCGAGCACACTCGACTGTCACTTGCGTACTTGTGATAAAATAAAACACACACCAACGTGATAATGATTATAATAGTTTCCTGAATTCCCCAGTCCAGAATTAAGTTAGTCATTATTTTTTGCCAAATATATACGTATATGCTATGCGATTCGTAAAGCTTTTCACCTGTTTTTATCACTAGTTTACATTTTTTTTTTTTTTTTTGGTTGTTGTTGCCGTTCAGCACGTTGGTAACGGTATAAAAGGCAGCTTTTTATTGACTTTCAATCAGTCGCGCAGCAATCGCCCAACAGCTAAGTAAAGTGAGTAAGAGAGCACGTAAACGGATCACCGTGAGAGTGTGAGAGCGTAAGCTACTTGCAGAGAGCCTAAGAGCTTTCAGTAAACTGCAGCGAGAGCGGGAGAGAGAGGGAGAGAGAGAGCGTAGACGATCAGTCAGTTCTAACTAGTAGTGTTTCTTGTGGGGCAAAATACAGTTTGTTGCGTTGTTTTCGATACTTTCAATTAAAGAGTGAAACAATTGTAGTTAGTAATTAATTACATGCCCAGAGAGAGCGGGAGAGAGAGAGAGAGAGAGCAGGCATTGAGCTGTGTTGTGTTGTGTTGTGTTCATTATTAATAATGAAACTGAGTACTTTTCCACGCGAAAGGCAAATTAATGTCGTGCGCGAATGATTAGAAAGAAGAAAAAAAAAACTATTTTCTAAAAATATATACAAAAAAAAATGAGCATATTTGCTAGTGCGTAGTATTAAGGCAACTTTGATTAGATTTATACTCTATCAGATATGATTTAATTCAGAAAAAACGACCCAGAAATGCACTGAGAAAAGTTAGGGCATAATTATAAAAAAAAAGAAAAAATATTAAAAAATTTTAAACCAAGTTAAATTTTTACTACGATATATACTCTGCTTAAAATATGTAGTTGGCCATGCCAAACTGTTCCAAGTGCAATGTGACAGCGCTTCAAGAATTCTTAGCAAGATAAGATAAACATACACACAGATACACACACACACATACTGGGAATAGCCACTTGAGGCGGCCATAACCGGAGGTCGCTTTTTCAAGTGCAGAGAAATATGAAGCATAGTATTCTCTTTCAGTTCTCGAAAAAAACTTGAAACCGGATTCGAATAGATCGAAGAGCTACGCGAGTTGAGACAATTTTGAAAATATGCTAAGCAGGTTCGCAAGCTTATCGTCGATCGTGGCGGGGCGAGCTCGACATGAAGCCGAGCGCCGAATGAAGTCGCTATATAAGTCGGGGTGGGTACAGCCAGCTCAGTTGCCTGCCAAGCCTCGCACAAACCATGACTTGGAATCTCTTTTTGCTTTTCATCGTTCTAATTGCGCCCAACGATGCTTCGCTTTTGTTTCGCGGCAGAAATCGCACCATGTCATCCACATCGTCCAAGCCGTACAAAGTATTGATCACACATCCCGAGGTGCCGCAGGAGGGCATCGAACTGTTGAAGGAGCATTGCGAGTTGATACAGGTGAACAGTTTGCCACCGCGCCGTGATGAGTTGCTGGAGAAGATCAAAGGTGTCGATGGTGTCTTCTGGGGTGGACATGCTGCTCTCAATGCCGAAGCTCTGGATGCAGCTGGACCACAATTGAAATCTATTTCCACCATGTCAGCTGGCATTGATTATGTGGATGTTGCGGAACTGAAGCGTCGCAAGATTCCATTGGGACACACACCCACCGTACTGGACACAGCTGTGGCCGATCTGGCGGTGGGTCTACTCATTGCAGCCGGTCGTCGCTTTCATGAGGCGCGCACCAAGATCGACACGTGAGTGAGCAAAGTGAACTTGATTCGATCTGGATTCGATGTTTGTATCTATCTACGCTGTTATCTGTTTAGTGACAATTGGGAGGACTATCATCTGAATTGGATGCTGGGTCAGGATGTGCGCGACTCTACTGTGGGCTTCTTTGGCTTCGGCGGCATTGGTCAAGCCATTGCCAAGCGCTTGACAGGTTTCGATATTAGCCAGGTGCTCTATACGACACGCCGTCGCATTGACAAGGAAACCGAGGAGGAGCTCAATGCCAAGAAGGTCGACTTCGATACCCTGCTCGCCGAGAGCGATTTCGTTGTGATTGCCTCGCCCTTGACACCGGCCACACAGGGTATCTTCAATGCCACCGCCTTCAATAAGATGAAGAAAACAGCTGTGCTGGTGAACATTGCACGCGGCAGTAAGTGGAAACCTTTAGTGATCTCCGTTGCAGTCGAGCATTGTGATCGAGCCTTATGATCTTTTCGCAGAAATTGTCAACCAGGAGGATCTGTACAATGCGCTCAAGACGAATCGCATCTTTGCCGCTGGCCTGGATGTCATGGATCCCGAACCACTGCCAGCCAAGGACAAATTACTTGCACTTCCGAATGTCGGTAAGTTTGATGCTGTCACATGGTTGACTTTCCATCTTATCGCTATGACGAGGGAGGCAGAGCTTATCGTCACATTTGTCTTCAATGATGGTACAAGGTTTTTTGTAGGTTATCTAATTTAAAATAGGGTAATCATTGTGTTCTTCATGTCTTGTTTTTTTTTTTACTATCTAAAGTTGTGAAATGTATTCGAACTTTCAAATGTGCTTATCGCATATCACGTTTGCGACGAGCCCCTTTTGCGTGCACATTGACAAACCTTTGCTAACCTTGACGTTACATGATAAGCCCCCTTGTTGATAGGTCTATCTCATTGTTCTTATGCTCATATATTTTCTCTACTCTACAGTTGTTCTGCCCCACATCGGTTCGGCCACATTGCGCACACGTGCCGATATGGCCACAATTGCCGCCCACAATGTGCTGCGGGGCTTGGCCGGCGAGCCTATGTTGTCGCCTGCCTATTAGAGAGAATTCAAACAATAATATGGAAATGCAACGCAAAAGGTTCCCAGTCAGCAAGGTTCTAACTTACCAACTGTGAAAAATATATATGCAATTATCATGTAATTAATAATAATAAATGTTCTGTTTTTTTTTTTTTTTTTTTTTTTTTTATTAAGTGGAAGCAATGAATCCAGAATCGCACTAAGCGTGTGAGGACTTACAAATAATAAATGTAAATAAATACAGAAACAACTTTAGTTAGTTATCTTGTCGAGGTCAAACTTAAACAATGTCAGAGTAACTACTTTACTTTCAAACATAAATCGCTTTACTACAATTAAATTATAATATATATAGTAAGAACTAAATTTGATTCAAGTGAAAACATGTTCAGCTTTGATTTGCATATTGTTGCTTTGAAAAGGAACAGAACATATAGAACATGATATACATATGAGTATACACATAGGTGTCATATTGGCTAATTTAAGTGGTTACTCGATTCACAGTTATCGAATGAATCAAGATACTTCAAATGCAAAACGAACAACCTTCCGGGTTCAGAGCGATAACTGCATTCTTTGGTACTAAACCCATTCCTAATACAACAAGTTAAAGTGCTATAGTAAGTAGAGTGTGCTCGACATTTAGACTAAACCTGCTACACATCTGTTCCGCATTCAAAAATTGTTTTATTGTGTAGCATACTTTAGGGGTTCAATGAAATGAAAGTGGGCGTGGTCGAATTTTAGAAAAATCTTAAATACAGAAACAACTACAGTTAGTTATCTTGTCGAGGTCAAACTTAAGCAATGTCAGAGTAACTACTTTACTTTCAAACATAAATCGCTTTACTAAAATTAAATTATAATATATATAGTAAGAACTAAATTTGATTCAAGTGAAAACATGTTCAGCTTTGATTTGCATATTGTTGCTTTGAAAAGGAACAGAAAGATGCAGTTCTATAGAACGTGATATATGCTGATATTGGCTGATTTAAGTAGTTACTCGATTCACAGTTATCGAATGAATCAAGATACTTCAAATGCAAAACGAACAACCTTCCGGGTTCAGAGCGATAACTGCATTCTTTGGTACTAAACCCATTCCTAATACAACAAGTTAAAGTGCTATAGTAAGTAGAGTGTGCTCGACATTTAGACTAAACCTGCTACACATCTGTTCCGCATTCAAAAATTATTTTATTGTGTAGCATACTTTAGGGGTTCAATGAAATGAAAGTGGGCGTGGTCGAATTTTAGAAAAAACTTAAATACAGAAACAACTATAGTTAGTTATCTTGTCGAGGTCGAACTGAAACAATGTCAGAGTAACTACTTTACTTTCAAACATAAATCGCTTTACTAAAATTAAATTATAATATATATAGTAAGAACTAAATTTGATTCAAGTGAAAACATGTTCAGCTTTGATTTGCATATGTTGCTTTGAAAAGGAACAGAACATATAGAACATGATATACATATGAGTATACACATAGGTGTCATATTGGCTAATTTAAGTGGTTACTCGATTCACAGTTATCGAATGAATCAAGATACTTCAAATGCAAAACGAACAACCTTCCGGGTTCAGAGCGATAACTGCATTCTTTGGTACTAAACCCATTCCTAATACAACAAGTTAAAGTGCTATAGTAAGTAGAGTGTGCTCGACATTTAGACTAAACCTGCTACACATCTGTTCCGCATTCAAAAATTATTTTATTGTGTAGCATACTTAAGGGGTTCAATGAAATGAAAGTGGGCGTGGTCGAATTTTAGAAACCTGTGAAATCTATGTACTCAAGCGTAGAAAAGTTACGGCATGACTATATCGACTCCCTGATTGATGCTGATTAAGAATATATAAGCTAATGTCACCTTGTCAACCTTTTCGATGGCACTGTAGACGCACATAATGCAAGGTTTAAGACATACAATTTGAAAGCTTCGAACCGGAGGCTAGACTATGTGAGGGGTGGCAGCTTTGAAAGCTTCGCAAAAGCTTTGAGCTCTTTGCATGGCCATGGAAAATTTCGCCAGTTGCTTTTTGTTAGTTAATCGCGTCGGCACACGATGAGCACTTCAAAGCTATTCAAGGTGCTCGTCTCGCATCCGAATGTGCCGATTGCAGCGCTCGAGCTGCTGCGCTCTCGCGGCGCCGAGACCATCGTTTGCCAGAGCGTGCCGCCGTCGCGCAACGAGATACTGAGCAGGGTGCGTGGCGTCGATGCCATCTACTGGGCACATTATCAATCGCTCGACGCTGGCATCTTGGATGCCGCCGGGCCACAATTGCGCGCCGTTAGCACCATGTCGTCGGGCATTGACTTTGCCGATGTGGCCGAGTTCAGGAGACGCCAGATACCGCTGGGACATACGCCGGGCGTGGTCAAGAATGCGGTGGCAGATTTGGCAATTGGACTGATGATTGCAGCGGGACGCCACTTTCATGCCGGACGCAACGACATTGAGACGTAAGAACGAACAGCTGAGTGGAGGAAGAGCTTTCGCAGAGCTTTCGATGTGATCGATCGCAATGCGATCAGCTGTTGCGCGCGCCGTCTAGTTTTGTTTGTGGCGTTGCCAGCTTGTTGCGTTTTTGAAAACAAAAAATTAGAAAAAGAAGATTATAAAGTATTATACTGTATTATACTGTATTTTCTAGCTCGCACGTGCTGACGGAGAACATTGTGTGGCACATGGGACAGGAGATACGCGACTCGGTAATTGGTTTCTTTGGCTTTGGCGGCATAAGTCAGGCAATTGCAAAGCGTCTGCAGTCATGGGATGTGGCCAAAATAATCTACACCACACGCACACGCAAGGAGAACGATGTAGAGTTTAAGGCACATCATGTTGCCTTCGAGCAACTATTGAGGGAAAGCGATTTTCTTGTAGTTGCCGCACCGCTGACCGAGGAAACGCGTGGAAAATTCAATGTACAGGCTTTTGAGCAAATGAAAAGTAGCGCGGTCTTTGTCAATGTGGCCAGAGGAGGTTAATACGCCGGGTGTACGTAAGCTCTATTGATTAATTGATTTATTATGCTCTTATTTCAGGCCTTGTGGTGCAAAGTGATCTGCACAAGGCCTTGACAAAGGGCATTATCTTTTCGGCCGGCTTGGATGTGACCACACCGGAGCCACTGCCCGCCGATGATCCTCTGCTAAAGTTACCCAATTGTGGTGAGCATAAAATTGTGAATTTCATCGAAATACGTTCAACTTTTGTTGCATGCACTTTTCTACTTTTCTACAGTTGTCCTACCCCATCTGGGCACGCAGACAATGAAAACGACAATTGAGATGAGCCTTTTGGCGGCCAACAACATCATCAATGCGATTGAGGGGAAGCCCATGGTAAGGCAAGCCTACTGAACAAATGTGCCATAAAAGGGATCGACCTTGGTAAAAATATACACAGTGAGACCATTCAAGTAAATAGAATATAATCGATTGAGATTTATGATTTATATATCAAAAATTTCAATACATCAAATAAAGTCAGCTGTTATTGAATACATTTTTGATCAATTTATACTGCACAGCTTTCGTTACTTGTTTTACCTTTATGCTGCATTACATATAAGCCTGACATTTTAAGCCATTCTCTTGCTGTTTAGTTTTACGGACTAATAAATAAATGTAAAATGTAATGAAAAAATTGAGTAAGTCCTCCTTTCTCTCTAGGTTTTTGGTTCTTCTCCTTCAGGATCTTATAATATTTGATGCCATAATAAGTGAATATAACTTGCACGATTGGCAAATACACCAAATAGAAATTTAAATAGGTGTATATTGAGCTGAATATGATGCCCATGAGGTAATATGTTCCGCTTTCCTAGAATGATGATAATAAATAGCCATATACTCTTTAGTTTTCAAAAAATCATTTCTTACCCCGTAGACGCCAATAAATAGATACAATGAACCCTGAAAGTGACAGAAAGCCTCCACTATCCAAAGCATATAAGCTGCCTGTAACCATTTCAGTCTTTCAAATTTAATAACTAAAGGAAGTCAAGATAAAATAATATTAAGCATTCGGCGAAGTGTACTTAATGGAAGTAAAGAAATGAAAACTGATTGTTTCTACGAATTGCATACAGTGATCCAGGTCGCAAAGTTAAGTAATTTATTCTCTATTTCAAATACATCCGATTTATCGCTATATACAATGTATAATATATATATATATATATATATATATATATATATATATATATATATATATATATATATATATATATATATATATATATATATATATATATATATATATATATATATATATATATATATATATATATATATATATATATTATTATTATATTTTGTATATTTTATTTTCAAACAGCATTAACTTACAGATAAAAATTATGTTGATGCTTGGATTATTGACAGATAATATTAAAAAATGTGTTGTAGTCCAGCAGGCAAAGAAAAGGGCCTTGTCGCGAAGCGAACAGCAACACTTTCCTTCCGAACCGCAAGAAAACATTTAAATAGATCTATGATTTTTGTTATGTTGTAAGAGTATATATTCAATATTATTTAAGAGCTATTATCGTAAGGCTTGCTAAGATCACAAATCATTGTCAACTGATATGTCACTTGCGCTAAATATTTTCGATAATTTCTAATAGGCACTCATGGACGATATGTTTGCCATATGTTTCGTTCATACGACTTATTTCGACCCTATATAAAGTGTTCATGATCAACAAGTAACGACGGCTACAGTCGGGCGCAGAAAGATAACCTTTGCCCAGTTTCGAAACATATTATCACACTTTTAGTTCCAACAATAAACTCAGTACAAATTCATGTGACACCTAATATTCAAATTAGATCATGAAAACGTCATTGCAGTCAGCTTTACACACGCTACGGCTGAAACGAAGCATCGCGACGATGACGCCACAATATGCTGTAAAGGCGCAAGCAATGCAACTACGGAAAACGTTTACTTGAATAACTTCTGTGTTTACTATTCGATGGATTTATTATTTAAAAAATATATTTATGTGGCATTCATCTAAGTTCATACCAAAGCAGAAAGCTGTACCTTCAATATTTTTCGTAATAATCGTTTATTATCGATTTGCGTAAGCGGTGAGCGTGACGTAAAAAATTAAAAAATGAACTCGGTTAGCCTATGGTGTACTGCAGGATGTAAAATTTGGTGTAGGGCGCTAAAGACGCCGTTTAAGCAGCATCGCCGCAGCAGCGAACGGCCGCCAGAGCATGGCGCAAAAGGGCCGCAAAAATACCCTTGACTTAGCATAATTTAGCCTATAATTATATTATAATTTAATTTAATTTATTTATTTTTGTATTAGATATAGTTATCGTCAAATATTTCTTAGGCGTTAGTCAGATTTTGTGTTGGCATTGTATAATAATGTTTAGTAAATGAATATATTTGTAACGTAGAAACAATGATGAGTACTGCAGGGCAGCGGGAAAAACCCCTCCCCCCAGTGCAGCTGAGCTAGAAGGCACAGCCCTGAGCAAGCAGTCCGTAACAACGTACAAAAACAAATATTAAAAGTTCTCCGTTTGTTAAGGTTGTTATACTTTAAATAGCATATACTTTATTTATACTTTATCGAATTTTTTAAACGGCCAAAACTGTGAACTTGGGAATTTCTTGATAAGTGTATTTCTTTATATGCGATCTCTTTAAGGAAGAGTTATTTATTTAATTTTTGGTTCTTCTCCTTCAGGATTTTATAATATTTGATGCCATAATAAGTGAATATAACTTGCACGATTGGCAAATACACCAAATAGAAATTTAAATAGGTGTATATTGAGCTGAATATGATGCCCATGAGGTAATATGTTCCGCTTTCCTAGAATGATGATAATAAATAGCCATATATTCTTTAGTTTTCAAAAAATCATTTCTTACCCCGTAGACGCCAATAAATAGATACAATGAACCCTGAAAGTGACAGAGAGTCTCTATTACCCAAGAGACATAAAGTAAGCAATATGGTAGTTGTTCTTTTAGTGAATCTTCATCCATATTTTGAACTAATAACGGAAGTCACGATGTAATAATAATAAACATTCGAAGAAGTGTGGTGGAAGTAAAGAAAACAAGAAAGAAAGCTACAGTCGAGTGCGCTCGACTGTTATATACCCGCTACCCAACTGCTCGTTCATCAAAATTATTTGCAAAACAATAAAGAACGGCTACAATTATATTTTGACTATAAAAAGCCATAGACTTACAATATTATTGTGAAGTCAAAATCTCAAAAAATAAAAAAACGTTTTTGCACACACAAATAAAAAAAAAAAAAAAAAAAAGTAAAAAACTGCTGCTGGCAGCGCTGCTTACAGCTATGGAAAACGTTGAGTTGAATTACTTCTGTATTTATTATCCGTTTGTTACCAGAGATAATCTGGCTAGCCTTAGTTATCATATAAAGCGAAAAAGAACAATATGGCATAAAAATTGCGCCTGTAATCAATTTTTTTCGATTCACAGGGCGGAAGGGGGCGTGGTCAAAATCCAAAATAAACTTGATCAGCGTGTAGTAATAACACATGTTGTCCCCAAATTTGGTAGTCCTAGCTCTTAAATAGCTGAGATCTAGATTTTCGCAGGACAGACAGACGGGCAGACGGACAGACGGAGAGACGTACAGACAAACATGGCTATATAGACTTAGCTGCTGATCCTGAGCCAGAATATATATATACTTTATGGTGTTGAAGATGTCTCCTTCTGCCTGTTACATACATTTTCGGTTTAAACAAAGCTATAATATAATACGCTTCTACTCTATAAGTAGCGGGTATAAAAAGCCTGATTAGTTAGTTTGTCCGTTTATATATATATGTATATATTTATAACTGACTATACGAGGTGTGTTCAAAAAGTAAGGTGAGGCATAATTGTGGTGTTGATTTCGGCCAAAAAAATCTCTCAAAAGCAAAGATGAAGGTGAGCAGGGGCATTATCGTAATGCAAAAGCCATGAATTGTTTTTCCACAATTCTGGACGTTTTCTTCGTATTGCTTCTCCCAAACGGCGCATAACTTCAAGATAATACTGTTTATTGACCGGACGACCATATGGTAAGAACTCCTGATACACCACGCCATGGTAATCGAAGAAAACAGTGAGCAAAACTTTGACATTTGATCGAACTTGGCGTGCTTTTTACGGTCTTGGCTCACCTGGGCTCTTCCATTGGGACGATTGGGCTTTGGTTTCGATATCATAACCATATACCTATTATTCGTCACCAATTATGACCCTTTTGAGTAAATCTGAGTCATCGTTGACGTCATTTAACAGCTCTTGAGCGATGCTCATGCGACAGTTCATTTGGTCAGAATTTAGCAATTTTGGAATAAAATTCGCTGACACATGTCTCATGCCCAAAACGTTAGAAAAAATTTCATGGCACGAGCCAAGCGATATACCTACATCCTTAGCAATTTCTCTGATAGTGTTTTGACGATTTTCCAAAACAATTTTCTTCACTGCTTGACAAAAAATGCCATTCATCTGAATATTGGAATGTGATGTTCGGGAAGACTGTACCAACATAACAAAAAAAAAAAATCGATAATCGAAAGGACACTGCCCGCGAAATTTGAAAAGTCAACTTAACACACCTCGTATTTAAAAATTAATAACTTACAATTTATAATATCTTGTACCGATCCTGGATATACGGCAACTAATATTAAAAAATGTGTTATAGTCCAGCAGGCAAAGAAAACGGCCTTGTCGCGAAGCGAACAGCAACACTTTCCCTCCGAACAGCAAGAAAACATTTCTATAGACTTATGATTTTAGTTTTGTTTTAAAAATATATATTAAATTTGACTGTTACGGCACACGCCCTTAATGTTTTCTAAATTGAATCTTAAGACTTTTCTATAATTTGCAGTAGTTAATCTTCAGTCCGTGGATTTTAAAACAAAACATGGTATATTGGGTAGAACGAGGCATCTGCGACCCTACAAACTATATACACGTATATATAAGTATATATATATACTATATATATATATATATATACAAACGGATAGGCAGACAGATAGATAGACAGACAGACACACGGAGTGACAGACATGGCTCAATTGACTCGGTTAGTGATGCTGAGACTCTCAAAGACTAAAAGAGCTAGAGCTACCAAATTTGGTGAAAAACACTAATGCGGGTCATAGGCTTTCAAGTTTTCTATTTTCGCCCCGCAAATCGATTAAACTCGCAATTCTGAAACTACAACTTTGTTGTGTATGATAGTTATCACCATCCAAAACTCACCAAATTTGGTTACCATCAAAAAATAAACATAAGAGGTATTTAAGTTAACGTTTGCGATACATAAAACTGCGCCCTTTGCATGCAGACAAAAATGGTATACCAAATGTTTGTGCAAATGTATGTAACAGGGAGAAGGAGGCGTGCCAGACCTCACAAAGTATATATATTCTTGCTCAGGATCACTAGCCAAGTCGATTAAGCAATGTCCGTCTGTCCGTCTGTCCGTCTGTATGAACGCCTATATTTCAGAAACTAAAAAGGCTAGAGACACCAAATTTGGTGACAACACTCATGTGGGTCATACGCTGTAAAATTTTTATTAAAATTTGGGCCACGCCTACTTCCGCGCCCGCAAATCGATAAACCGAATAGCAAGTGCAATAATAAAGCTACAACAGTCAGTTTTGGTGTGTGTGATAACTATCACCCAAACGATTGCTGAGAATATGGTTCCGATCGGATTATGAACATAAAAGTTATTTAACGTTTCATATAGATTTGCACTGCGCCCACTGCAAGCAAGCAAGCAGTGTTTTTTCCAACTGCTTGGCATCTAACTTAAAATTATATGTTTTGTTTTTTTGCTTCTTTGATCGCGTTTACCAATAACAGTATTCTCAATCGGATTTTTTTCATGATCTTCAAAAAATCTTATACTCGTACAGTCAACACTTGACTGTAGCCGTTCTTACTTGTTTGTTCATACCCGAGTACTGACTCGTACTGTTGATGATTTGCTTCATTTACTCGAATCAAATTTGTATCATCAACTCAGCAACGACGAAAAAGTTTCAAGTACTTACTACACAGCCTACATTTGAGCTACCTGTAAACGCTAACTACGACTGACAATAACAGAAAATGAAACATGTGCAAGATTGTATGATTGAATAGTTTGAAAGGGTTCGGGGGTAAAACAGCATACCCGACCAATTATTTACTTGCGTGCGTGCTCTTCACTTGCAGTTTTTTTTTTTTTGTTTTTTTCATTACTTATTCCTTATGCGGTCAACACAAAGAGCGCAGTTCACTGTGGAATACATTCGCAGAAATAAACAATAAACAAAACAATAAACAATACAATATATATTGTATCTCCTGTCTATTACATACCCTTCTTCTCTATGAGTAGCGGGTATAAATATGAAGCCGACGAAATTGTGCCCGGCTATGTTTATTGCCGGACATGCATAGCCGTGCTCAAGTACAAAAATGAACAAACCTCAAACTTGCACAGGCATAAGTGCTGCAAAGTCATAAATAAACCAGTTGAGATTAAAAAATATGTGCAAATTGCTTATAGAAATGATTATATTTTTTATAAAAACGGACCATTATTTGCCCTTTTTATACCATAGTAGATGGTATATTAATTTTGGCCAGAAGTTTGCAACGCACCTTAGGAGACATCTCCGACCCTATTAAGTATATATATTCTTAATCCGTCTGTCCGTCCGTCTGTTGCAACGCAAACTAGTCTCTCAGTTTTAGAGCTATCTTGATGAAACTTGGTATACATACTTCTCATTGATACAGTCTGTAAATAAGTCGGAACGAGCCGAATCGGACCGATATATCGTATAGCTGCCATAAAACTTATCGACCGATTTAATATGTGGAGTAACTGCAATGGAATACACCTTCGGCATGTCGAAGGTAGCCTTTCTTTCTTGTTTTTAATTATTTTCTCGAATTTATACTTTTAAAATATATGCTTACAGAGTTGGGTTTATACACGAAACCCTTTGGCTGTACTGTAGCCTACTAGTGAGGCATAAATAGCTATTGTATCAGGTAATCGTATCGATGTTTTTGACATCAGTAAGCCGAATGGTTAAACTGCTGTCAAAGTAGCCTATACCATGTACGAAGTACTTATTGCCGAAAACTGTGTGTTCGCTCTGCATTTAATCAGTCGACACTAGAAAATACTCGAACCGAACAAATTGCATGTGTTGACATGAATTGCTTTGATTGTATTGTCATCGAAAGTATTTTGTCGTACTTAATCATACTCGTTGCAGCTCTCTGATAAGTACCCAATTATTTGTGATCTTAGCAAGCCTTACGATAATAGCTCTTAAATAATATTGAATATATACTCTTACAACATAACAAAAATCATAGATCTATTTAAATGTTTTCTTGCGGTTCGGAAGGAAAGTGTTGCTGTTCGCTTCGCGACAAGGCCCTTTTCTTTGCCTGCTGGACTACAACACATTTTTTAATATTATCTGTCAATAATCCAAGCGACAACATAACTTTTATCTGTAAGTTAATGCTGTTTGAAAATAAAATATATAAAATATAATAATAATATATATATATATATATATATATATATATATATATATATATTATACATTGTATATAGCGATAAATCGGATGTATTTGAAATAGAGAATAAATAACTTAACTTTGCGACCTGGATCACTGTATGCAATTCGTAGAAACAATCAGTTTTCATTTCTTTACTTCCATTAAGTACACTTCGCCGAATGCTTAATATTATTTTATCTTGACTTCCTTTAGTTATTAAATTTGAAAGACTGAAATGGTTACAGGCAGCTTATATGCTTTGGATAGTGGAGGCTTTCTGTCACTTTCAGGGTTCATTGTATCTATTTATTGGCGTCTACGGGGTAAGAAATGATTTTTTGAAAACTAAAGAGTATATGGCTATTTATTATCATCATTCTAGGAAAGCGGAACATATTACCTCATGGGCATCATATTCAGCTCAATATACACCTATTTAAATTTCTATTTGGTGTATTTGCCAATCGTGCAAGTTATATTCACTTATTATGGCATCAAATATTATAAGATCCTGAAGGAGAAGAACCAAAAATAATCAACTCTGACAGTAACTCTTCCTTAAAGAGATCTCATATAAAGAAATTCACTTATAAAGAAATTCCCATGTTCACAGTTTTGGAAGTTGAATTTGCGATACCGTAAAAAATAAGAAAATCCAGCCGTTTAAAAATTCCGACATTAATAAAGTATATACGGGTCGTTTGATAAGTCCGTGACTTTTTGAATAAAATATATTTTTTTCGTCAAAGAAGCGTTTTATTTCTCAACATAATCTCCTTTTAGCTCTATACATTTAGTCCAGCGTTTTTCCAATTTTTTTATTCCTTCCAAATAATAGGTTTTCTCAAGGCCCTCAAAATAGTCGTTTGTTTCTGTGATGACCTCTTCATTTGACCCGAATCTCTTACCGCCGAGCCATTTCTTCATGTTTGGAAACAAAAAATAGTCACAGGGGCTAAATCTGGAGAATATGCTGGATGGGGTAGCAGTTCGTAGCCCAATTTATGAAATTTTGCCATGCTGACTACACACGTGTGCACCCGTGCATTGTCCTGATGGAACAGCACTTTTTTTCGCCAAATGCGGTCGTTTCTGCTTCAAATCAATATCGAATCTGTCCAAAAGCTCTGAATAATATTCGCCGGTGATCGTTTTACCCTTTTCAAGGTAATCGATGTGAATGATACCTTGTGCATCCCAAAAAACTGTGGCCATGACCTTGTTGGCCGACAGACCCACCTTGGCCTTCTTTGGTGCACGTTCACCCGGAGAAACCCACTGTCTTGATTGTTCTTTGGTCTCTGGTGTGGTGTGGTGGATCCATGTTTCGTCTACGGTAACGAAACGGCGCAAAAATTCGTTTGGATTGCGGTTGAACATCGCCAAACACTCCTTTGAAATGGTCACACGGTTGCGCTTATGGTCGTGTGTGAGCAATCGCGGCACCAATCGCGCGGAAAGCTTTTTCATGTCCAAATATTCATGTAAAATGTGATGTACCCGTTCAGTTGAGATGCCTACAGCCTCAGCTACCTCACGCACTTTCATTCTCCGATCATCCAATATCATTCCATGGATTTTGTCGACGATTTCTGGCATGACGACCTCTTTTGGGCGACCTGAACGTTCGGCATCACTTGTACTGGTACGACCACAACGGAACTCAGTAAACCATTTCTTAACCATTGAAATTGATGGTGCAGAGTCCCCATAATATTTATCAAGTCTTTCCTTGGTTTCGGTGATGGATAATTAGCACACGAAATTCACTTTTTTCCATTTTCGTTAAAATTCACGAGATCGTCTGCTTTCAATGCCTATAAAACGCAAACCAAAAAACGCAGCTTTCTCAAAATTTTACAGTCAGCTGTTAATCGATAACTGCTGACAGGAGCAGTGTTGTATTTAGAGCAGGTGCGCGGCAAATACAAAAAGTCACGGTCTTATCAAACGACCCTCGTACTTAACCATGTATAGTAACCTTAACAACCGGAAAATTCAATTATTTCTTTTTGTACACATTTGTTTACATGTTACATTTACATGATTATTGCTTTCTGTTTTACAGTTGGTAAGTCGGAACATTGCATAATGAAAAACATTGTGCTTTCTATATTGTTGGTAGAATTTTCCAAGAGGCATGCGATAACATAGACTCTATAGCTGTAATTGGTGAACGCATTATAAAAAAATAAGAAGTAAGAAAGCAGCAGTTGAGTGTGCTCGACTGTTATATACCCGCTACCCAGCTGCTCGGCTACAATCATATTTTGACTATAAAAGGCCATGGACTTACAATATTTATGCAAAGTCAAAATCTAAAAAAAAAAAAAAAAAAACAAGTAACAAAGCTATAGTCGAGTGTGGACTGTATAAGACCATGGATTTTTTAAGATTATAAAAAAAAATTAAGATTGAGAAAACTGTTATTAAACGTGTTTTTCGGTTAGACGTCAAGCAGTTGGAAAAAACACTGCTTGCTTGCTTGCAGTGGGCGCAGTGCAAATCTATATGAAACGTTAAATAACTTTTATGTTCATAATCCGATCGGAACCATATTCTCAGCAATCGTTTGGGTGATAGTTATCACACACACCAAAACTGAATGTTGTAGCTTTATTATTGCACTTGCTATTCGGTTTATCGATTTGCGGGCGCGGAAGTAGGCGTGGCCCAAATTTTAATAAAAATTTTACAGCGTATGACCCACATGAGTGTTGTCACCAAATTTGGTGTCTCTAGCCTTTTTAGTTTCTGAAATATAGGCGTTCATACAGACGGACAGACGGACAGACGGACATTGCTTAATCGACTTGGCTAGTGATCCTGAGCAAGAATATATATACTTTATGGGGCCGCAAATGTCTCCTTCGTTACGCACATTTTGGACAAACCCAATATACCATGTATTTTTTTAAAATCCATGGTCTAAAAAGTTTGACTCGTTGCAGCTCTCTGTACCTATGTATATAACTGTCATTGGTTCTTACTTTATTTGGCAACTGATCAGTATGTCACTTGCAATAAATATTTTCTATAATTTGTAATAATTTGTTTCTTGATATTTCTTGTCGATATTTATTCATATTCATTCAACGAGAGTTCTATCTATAATTTAATTGAATCAGTATTTTTGACAACTCTTACGGTATTGGATTTGATGGGAATTATTTGTTTAGCCTTCACCCAAAAACATCAGTAAATAGAAATATTTTGAAATTTCAATACTTAAAATATAATAGGGTTTTATTAAAGAAATTTCTACAGAGCGTATTATTTCATCGAAAAGGAATTGCACAATATGCTATCGATAATGTTTGGATCGATATCGATATAATCAAAATTGATGATATTGATAAAATGTTTGAGTTTGTTTTGCACACACACAGTTATCGATACTGTGATCGGTAATGACATTGTTATCGATAACAAGCCTTTTGAACCCCACTACTCACTACTATCCTGCTTTACATCGTATTTCAGGTACAGCGCATCCCATTCGTGGCGCTGCAAGGCCTTCAGATAGAGTTGTCGCTGCTGCAATACGCGCTGCAACAGCAGCTCTTGTTGATCACTTTCATATTGACCGGCCTGGTCTGCCCGTTCGGCAATCTCCAAGGCACGCTTCCAGTTGTGCATGCGCAGCGACAGCGCCACAGCCTCAGTGTATTTGCGATTGTGCAACAGAATCGTCTCAGCCTCCACCAGGCGACCGAGCATTAGCGAGTTCTCAGCCATTTGCTCGGCACTCGATGTGGCAAGGCTCTTCAGATGCTGCAGATAGCTAACCTTGTCGACTTGTAGGGCAGCCGAATAGGCCTCCTCACTTAGCTGTAACTGATGCTTGCGCGTCGCTACCGCGGCTAGCGTTGCCCAGAGACTTGTGTGCTGCGCCAGCCGGCAAATTCTCAATGCCTGCTGCCATTGACCCTCCTGCAGGGTGCGATGCAGGACCTCACAGTAAATGTTGATGTTCACCGGAAGTAAAGCGCCAGCGCATCGAAACGTAATAATGGCATCCTCAAAGCTATCGATTGCCACGTGCTTGCCCAATCCACTGAGATAGAGAGACAGTGATAGATAGATAAAAAGATACATATATAGAAATAGACTTAGAGATCGGGAAAAATATCATGTAAGAAAGTACACTAAATAACTAACTTTGAAGAGTTTAAATGAGAGAGAGAGAGAGAGAGAGAGTGATATAGAAAGATAGAAAGTAGGTGCAATACATTAATATGCTCTCACTCACGCCGTATCCAGGGTGACGGTGGTTAAGGCAATAATTGTGGGATCCGCTGCACCCTCGCCGGGGCAATACCAAATACTGTAGCACGAATCGTGGACACCGACCAAAATGTTCGTCTCGCTGGCCCACTTAATCGATGTCAGTTGGGTGCCAATTTTATAGATCTCATCGGTGGCTGCAGCAGCTGCAGCAGATCCACCTGTCGGTCCAGTTGAGCTGCCACTAAGATTCCGCGTTTCGCTGATGTACAATTCGCGATTGGTATCGATGAACGCAATGAACTGATCGTCAGCACTGCCTGCCCGGCAGGCGGCTATCTCGGCCAGCTGCTGCTTGGCGCGCAGCGACTGTGGTTCATATTGTCGCGAAGCACCCGGGATTAGGTCGAAAAGATGCAGCAACGATGTCTCTGAATTGTCGCGTATGACGAGCACATCAAGGCCCAGCGAAATGGAACGCCAGTTGAGCAGCGGCAGCTGAGCCTGCGAGCCTGGATAGCGCGGATTCAAATGCAGTCGACCCGTATAGGTGTACACCCAAATGGAAGAGGTATCCAGTACCATAAAGTATCTGCAATAAAAGTATGTTGAATTCTCTCTGCAATGGCTTGCTAAACCCGCATTGCACTTACTTCTTGCCCACCTCGATAACACGCACATCGTTGCGGCCATCGATAATAATCGGTGTATTGATATACTTCTCATTGTAGATGTGCAGCTGGTGGGTGGTGGCCACCACCAGATGGCCATAGCCCAGGGCAAAGTTGATGACACGTTGCGGAAAGTCTAGCACATCCTTGGTGCCATTGGCAATGTCCTGCAGGGCAATCGATTTGCGACTCGTGCTTGTTGCCTTCAGGTTACGGGAATTAAGCTGCTGCTCCACGGCATAGCCGACAAGCAGCTGACCCGTCGAGGTGCCACAGGCCACCTGAGTGCCATCCGCTGACCAGGATAGTGTGTAAAACGAACCCATACTGGGTGATGTGAAGCGGGCGCTGCTGTATGACCACTGCGATATAAATCATCAGAGAGGCAGACTGATAACTGATAACTGAAAACTGAGAGCGGGCTACACTTACCCCAGTACTGTGGCACAGCTTGAGCATATTGAAGGTGCCAACCAGCAGGTAATCCTTCTCTGGATTAAAGACAACGCTCGTTATGGCAAACTCCTCCGCTGAGCTGGTAAAGAGATTCGCGCCCTGCGCATCCCAAATCTTAAAGCGAAAATCTTCGCCACCCGAGGCGATAATGTTCGACTGGCTGGACCAACTGAGTGATAGCACCAGACCGTCGTGGGCGCGCCACTGCAGTGAAAAAAGAGAGGTTAGTAAAAGGAGGGAAGAGAGAAAGAGAAAGCGCTATCGCACCCTTATCAACTTGCTGTTGGCGGCCAAGGGCTTAATAGAAATATGTCCACCCTGACTGAAGGCAATCGATGTCGAAGTGGGCGCCCAGCGGGCACAGCGTATAGCCTCGTCGCTCTGTATGACCGTGGAGCGCAACATGCCCGACCGTGACCAGATCTTGATGACGCCATCTTCCGCTGCAGTCAACAGGCCGGCACCATCGGGACTCCAGCGGCCGGAGCTAATTGCCGCCGTGTGGGCAGAAATGCTGCGCTCCACACGCGCGCTCTTGTTGAGTATAATGAAGCGTCCGTCGTTGCTGCAAATGAGCAGGGTGTCGCTGCCCTTGCCGCCGCCACTGCTGCGTCCGCCCAGCAGCAGCCAATGCAGATCGGTGGGTATAAAGTCATCCGGCAGCTTGGCAACCTCCACAGAGTCGCGACTGACATCGCTCCATTTGTAGATCTGGTGATCATCGCTGGGGCAGTGAAAGAGCAGAAATGGGCTAAATTGAAAGGGTAAGTTGTTCTGCCAGCTTACCTCACGAAATAGATTTCCTCGTTGCTGCTCCAGTCCACACAGCTCAGTGGCAAGTTGGAGGACTGCACGCTGCGCTCCTGTGAATTTTCTGCACTTTTTAGGCAACTTTTCTTGCAAATGCGCGTTTTCAATTTCATCTTGAAAATGTTTTTGATATTATTTCCTATATTGGTTCCCGTGGTATTTGTTATTGTTTTTAGTTGCTTTGGCAACGGTTTCAGTGTGCCAGGGTTGCATTGACATCGCGACGCTGTGATAGTTGGGTGGCTGCCTTGGCTAAGTGGTTGCAGTCATGACTAAATCAAAATCAAGTAATGAAAGCTACAGTCGAGTGCGCTTGAAAGTCGAATACCGTTCGCTTAGTTTCGAAAAACATTTAAAAACATGTTATTCGATGCGTATTGAAAACTTTACATGTTTTTCTGGCTTTTCTTCATTTGAAAGTATATTAAAAATATTTTAGTAATTCACATTTTACTTAATCTTCAAAGTTGCGTATAAATTTCTGTCTATCCATTCTGATCATGATTGTCACAAAGTATAGTGAGCTCTGCCACGTTAGTATACCATTATACCATTCGCTTCGAAGGGTATACAAATTAGTTTGACTGTACTTAGTCAACATCCTCATTAGGGCGATGTTCATCAGAGATTTTTAATTTCTTTATTATTTTAATTGTCAGATTTCCGTCGCTGTAAGTCAAATTACTTGAAATTTGCTCATAAGATCCACAATTACGTGAAGTTGTATTACATACCCTCCTATATATAGATGCGCCATTTTCTGTAATTGCTGTGATAAGATCTTTGACATGAAGTCATAGTTAGTTTTGCTACATTCGACTGGGATGTAATTGAGGAAGAACTATAAACTTTCATGGCATACTAGCGCCTAAGAATAACCAAACTTAACTCAACGATTAGCTATGCATGTCCCATTTCATTAATTACCCCAATAGCCAAAGCAAAGCACATAAAACTTGGGCTAGGCTCAAGTCTCTAATCGAGTTCGAAGCGGCGCATAAATGATAAATAATGTCAGGTCGTACATAGTATAATTATTTTCTAATTTGTATGCAGCTGTCAAATAGAGGCTTATTGGAAAGCCTAAATCACCATTCCGCCGGAGTTCGCTGACGTCGTCTTCGTAGTCTTCGGCGGCAACGTAGCTTAAGCACATTACGCATATGCCAAGCAGAACCACCCCCAACTGCGTTTCCACCACCCTTCACTCTCGATAAATATGTCAAAATGCAAACATATATCGCTATATCACCATCTAATATTGAGGCCTGTTCATTGTCTGCCTGCGAGGCAGAGAGACAGAGAGACAGAGAGTGAGGTGCGCAGTTTATTGGACTTTCTTGGATTGACACAATTTGTGTTCAATGAACTATCTAATTGTACGTTTGTTTCTTGGATTTCTTGGATTTTCTTGAGTGGCTGCTCAACAATTACCTTGTTGGGTGTTCGCATTGTGCCAGACATGCCCAATCCAAAGTAATCACATTAATGCGGTGTTTGGGTACAGTTGGTAGTGCTTTGTGGTCGGTGGATTATAAATACACAGGCTAAATATACCCACAACTTATTTGTATTTTATATATTTGTTATATTTTTATGATTCGATTATTTTTACTAGAATTTGCAATAGAACTTTTTGTTAATATTTTTAAAATTTCAGTTTAGTTTTTTGAAAAATTTTTTTTTTTTGTTTTTTTGGGGGGGTTAAAGTCAATAATCCTTTGGCCTAATGACTTGACTAGCTTAATTGTTTTCTCGGGCCAGGGACATTAACCCGTGCGTGCCATAAAACTAGCAAGTCAACGGACTCGCATAAAGACTGCTCCTTCCCTTATCCCTGCGGCTGTAAAAGCTAACCAACTCGTTAAAAGCAAAATAATAAAAGACAAATCACGCTGCCATGGAAAACGCATAAAATATTTGCAAAGCATTTTACTATGGGATGCAGTTCTTAGTCAGGACGGGATTGACGAAGCATGAGTAGTGAAGTGCTGTCGCCCATGGCGTCCTCGCTGCAAAGTGTCGACATTGCATTTCCTTATCAGCAACGCGCGCTTGATTAGATGACGACGGACGGATGACAGCAGCAACAACAACAACAACAACAACAGCAGGGACAGTGGACAACGGACAACGGACAACGGACTTGCAGTTAACATTCAATTGCCACTGATAGACAGACAGACAGAAAGGGAGCGTGAGGAAGTGAGAGGGAGAAAGGATAAGAGCGGTAGATGGCAAGTGTCATTAAGCGTCAATGGGGCAAGAAAACGCAATGCTGTAGTGCACAGTGGGATGAGGACGTGCAGCAGTCGGAAGTGACATTATATACATGATTTTCTAGTAAAGTATAACAAATATTATAGTTGCAGAAAATGATACAATATAAATAATAATAAAATAAAAATGATAAAAAAGTTGAATAAAAATAATAAGTGTAAACTAACTGTAAACATAATTTTAGAATTTTTTTTGAGCAGGATAAAATTGAATTTAAATCGAATTTGAATCAAAAACAAAACTAATAAAATTAATTATTTTAGTTTTTAATTTTTCGGCTTTTTCTTAAATATTTAAGATATATAAAATTATAAAATATAAAAAATAATAAGATGGTAAAATAAAAACTAAAATTATTATTATTATTATAAAAACTAATTGTATATATCATTTTTACAAAGTATACAAAAATTTAATATTATTAGAAAAGAGAAATTTAAATACATTTCAAGAGTATACAATATATTTTTGGATACATAAAATGGAAATATAACATTTAAAGTGTTTCAAAATTTAAATATAAAACATAATTTTAGATTTTTTTTTAGCAGGATAAAATTTAATTCAAATTGAAATTAAACCAAAAACAAAACTAGAAAAATTTTTGAATATTTTTGTTTTCAATTTTTCGGCGATTTCACAAATATTTAGGATACATAAAACTATAAAATGTAAAAAATAATAAATTAAAAATTATAAAATAATTAAATAAAAATAATAAAAGTGTTAACTATTTGTATACATCATTTTATACAAAGCATACCAAAATATAATATAATTAGGAAAGGGTATACAAAATATTTTTGAATACATAAAATGAAAATATAACATTTTAAGAGTTTTAAAATTTAAATAGAAAACGCAATTTTAGAAATTTTTTTAGCAGGATAAAATTTACTTTAAATTTAAATTAATGAAAAACAAAACTCATAAATTTAAAAAATATTTTTGTTTTTAATTTCCTGGCTTTTTCACGCTGCTGTTCCACTGTGCCGCTGGCTGAAACTGCAAGTGATTCGTGGTGCGCATTAGAAGAAGTGCGGGACGGAGTGCTTAACCAACTGCTAACCCAATCCCATATAGACAAGCAACTTCAATATGAAGTCCAGCGACACTTCAAGTTCTCAGTGCGTATCTTTTGTCTCTGCTCTGTCTCTCTCTCTCTCTCTCTTTGTGGGCGCTTCTCAAGCTTTGTGTTGCAGTCAACGCATGGCAAGCAATCGGGGCACATTGAACGATCTCTCTCTCTCTCTCTCTCTCTCTCTCTCTCTCAGTTTCCCTTACTGCCCCTCTTCCCCTCTCTTTCTCTCTCTCTTGCTGTCACAGTGTCTCGCTTATGTTCGTTCGTTCGTTTTGTTATTGGTTCGCATTGTCGTTGGGGTCTCTGCTGCCTCTGGCGACTTGTGGCGCATTTTGTGTTCACTTTTGGTTTAGTTCGTTTCCAGATTTTCAACGCGTCGCATGCGCTCCTCGTGCAAATAGCAAACTGAGCAATCCGTCGAGTTGGGCAATAGTTACACTAATTTTTTTTTTCGTTATCCCAAAAGAATTAGCATACTGCCAAAGCAGTGCAAACAAGTGAGAAATCTGTGCAGCGTAACGAATAAAAAAGAGTGAAGCTATCAACTTCCCCCGACAACAACAGCAACAACAACAACAAATCCCTGTTGCAAGCATGTCAACCTCTGCCACCTGCACGCTGCTGCTGGGGTTGCTTTGCCTGGCGCTGAGTCTTGATGCAGGTGCGTTTCTCATATCCTCAGTGCGTGCAGTTGCATAAAAGCAACCGCTAATTAAGTGTGTGTGTGTGTGTAGAGAGAGAGTGTGTGTGTGTGTCATGGGTTGAAAAGAGTTCAGCGAACCAGAAGCTTAGTCGAGCTTAGTGAAAAGGATTTTTTTTCAAGTGCACTTGAAATTAAAGCGATTTCTTTAGGAACTCCAAATGAGCCCATTTAGATGCAGCTGTATAAACATAAAAAACAAGAAAGAAAGGCTACCTTCGGCACACCGAAGGATTCATACTCCAAATATTAAATCGGCCGATAGGTTCTATGGCAGCTTAACAATATATCTGTCCAATTTCAATAAAATTTTCACAGCCTTTAAAGGACATACTTAGACATATGTCGCGAAAATTTCATGGGGATATTTTGAAAAATGACAAAAATCGGCAGATATGTCCTATGGCAGCTATACGATACATCGGTCCGATCCGGCTCGTTCCGACTTATTTACAGCCTGCAGCAATGAGATGCATTTATACCAAGTTTCATCAAAATAGCTCTAAAACTGAGGGACTAGTTTGCGTTGCAACTGACAGACGGACGGACAGACGGACATGGCTAGCTCGACTCCCCTATTGATGCGGATTAAGAATATATACTTCTGCAAACTTCTGGCCAAAATGAATATACCAAAATAAGAAAGTTCAATTTGAATGCATGACAAATTATGCATGATAATTAAAAAAGACTTTTTAGAGCTGCTACAGACAATCTGAACGATGTCTTTCATATTCATTGTTATCTTTAATAGCCCGCTGCAGTTCTATTATAGCGCCTCAATCAATCATCTTGCTAGGCGACCCCAATTGATAAGCCACAGATTGGCATTCATTGTGTCTGTGTGGCATTATCAATGCTATTGTTGCACTGCAGCCTCCAGCCTGACATTCAGTGAGAAGAAGATTATAGGTCGTACACACGGTGCGTATACTTAACGCACTGCCAAGTGTTCGCCCGCTGCGGCATGATTTATCGATATTTATGCACTTGTCGATTAACGTTTATTTATTTATACATCAAACACTCGGACTGCAGTCTTGGAAAAACAATTTTCACGACCTTAAAAATTGAAGATGAGCAGAAGATAAATATACTTTTGTACTATATAGTACATATACGTATGTGTATGTGTGTGTCTTCTTAATGTGCTGAGCAAGTGAGTGGGAAAACAGCCACTGCACTGTCATCAATTTTCCGCAGCACTTGTAATGAAAAAGTCTGTTTCTTAAATTGATTAAAGTGCACTAAAAACGGCTGCATTTAATTGAATTGAAATGATGTGGGCGAATTAGACAAATGTTTCGTGTGGAAAACATTCGAAATGGGGGCAGTACTACGTGCATGAAAGGGAATGCACTGTGAGAAAAACAGGCGTGTGATAAATGGAAATAAATATATAAGATATATAAATGTATGATGAAATTAATAGATATCGAAATTAAAGACAGTTATCAATAAACATTGATGTTCAAGTTCTTTCAAATGTAACCTAAATTTTCTCAGCTTTTTATTTAATAGAAATTTTCACTTAGTTTTTCATACAAACTACACATCTCAGCAGCTTATTTCTGGCAGTGTACTCAGTCTACTTAGCCCTTAGGCCGCCCACGACACTTTGTCGATGTCGTCATGCTCCATGTGTCTTCAACTTTCAGTTGATGTGCCGTGTTTTTGTTTCCATTTTTCGGAAGTTTTATGGGAGTGTTCCTAGTGCTTCCCCCTACCCCTGTTGGGCCCCTTTATTTTTCTGTCCGCCTGGGCACACGCACCTCTATATAGCCTCAAACTGGCCACTGACAGCTTCAGGCATGTGCAGGCTGTCGTGCTGGTGCTGCGATACTAAGTAATTGTTTTCACTTTGGTCGCACCCAGTTCCGAAATGCGGCATAATAGAAAACGTTAAACTATCGCTTAGCATCTGGCGCATCTTTATAGACAGCATATATACTAGCATAGCTTAGCATAGCGATGATCTGCAAAATTTTCATAATTAATTACAGGTAATTTTTTTGTGTAAGTTCAACTCGAAACTGACTAAGCAAAGCAATTTGACATGCACGACATGTCAACGGGCTGTGGAGCAATTTGCTTTAGATACAATCGCAGCAATTATCATAATGCCAGGCAACCCTGCGCTCTCTGTATAGTGTACACACCCTGTAAACGCTGACAAATGTCAGCAACGTAAAATGTGCACGGAATACCCCTAATAGTAATGTAATGTGTGTGTGTAAGTCATTAAATCATTTTGCAACATTTCGCTGGAATTTTCAATCAGCTGGGTGCGGGAAGGCTAAGCCTAAAGATTCGCTGTCACTTACACAAGTGGGGTATATTCCTCTCTCTCTCTTCTTCCTGCCTGTCTCTTTCTCTTTCCTAGGCTGCCACTGTTAGTCTAATTATTCAAGCATTTAGGCCAAAAACGCAACAATTTCAAATACGTTCGACAAGTCGTCGTCGTCGTCGTCGTCGTCGTTGCAGTTGAACGAACTTTGCTGTTGCATGTCAGTCGAGTTAAAGTTGCCTCGCCCCCCTCTCGCCCACTCTGGGCGCCCACTCAGCTCTCTCCTCTTATCGTTGCTCTGTGAGTTTTAGGGCTCGTAAGTTGTCGCTTTTATGGCCAAGATATGGCGCCGCACGTCGCCGGCAATTTGGTGGGGACGAATAATCAACACATTTTTTTACAGCTTAAGCACCTCTTACTCGCCATCTCTCTCCCTCTTCCTCTCTTCCTCTCTTTAACCCTGTTTCTCATCTACTGCCAGTCTGTCCCCTAGCTAATGCTGGAATTGCATGTGAACTTTGCCATATTTGTGTATAGCGGCAAACTCGCAGGCCCAACTTGCCGCTTATTGTTGGCGACTTTTGCATACATGCATATAGCACTTGCTCCGATATCGGTCGCATAGGGCTGTGCAGTGCATTCAACTCGCATAATCACATGGGCGCAGTAGTCTGTGCATTTATCCGCAAAACTTTTGCTGCAGTTTTCTAAGCCGATGGCTTGGGTTGGGTTGCCTCGCGCAAGTTTTCTAGTTGAAAATGTAATTTCAGAGTTGTTTTCTTGCAAATTTGTTGAGGCTTATTGGACTTGATTATGGGTTGAATACTTGCATATATTGTAGGTTATGTTTATAGTTCATGAATAATTACAATAAATTGAAATTGCTTTAAGATGTGCAAGGAAAAACAAGTAAGGAGAACTACAATTGAGCGCACCCGACAGTAAGATACCATTCGCCCAGTTTCGAAAGAAATTATGATCCGATCGAAAGAAATTTTGAATATATATGCAAATAGTATATATCTGTGTGTATGTTCAAGCAAAACGTTGAACTTTAATACTGTCGTCACAAAGCAAACTCAAAAATGTATTAATCAATTTTCAAAGACGGTGGGCGTGGCACCTCAAATTTGAAATAAACTCCAGAAGCTTGTGATGTTTATATACCTTCATGCCAAATTTGGTGTCTCTAGCTTTTGTAATAGCTGAGATCTG
Organism: Zaprionus ghesquierei; assembly: GCA_018904095.1. Lineage (NCBI taxonomy): Eukaryota > Metazoa > Arthropoda > Insecta > Diptera > Drosophilidae > Zaprionus > Zaprionus ghesquierei. The sequence goes on along the minus strand of JAEIGP010000806.1, from coordinate 13,922,746 downwards.
TGTGGTTACACAGACACGTGACGGACAGACGGACAGATAGACGGATAAAGCTCAATCGACTCGGCTAGTGATTCTTTGTGGGGTCTGCCACGCCTCCTTCTGCCTGTTACATACATTTGCACAAACTTGGTATACCATTCGATTGATATAATGATACAGGAGAGCTTAGAAATATGAAGCGGGAACTTTGCTTTCTATAGAACGATGTATAAAGTTTTGTTTTATTTTTATTTAATCATATTTATATTCTTTTATTTATTTGTATCTAGTTGATTCGTTCCCTTTGGTTTGACCTAAGACATTTTTGTCGCACATTTTCAAATGCCTATTCAATCTTTTTCTACGAGAAAGATGTGTAGTACCTAATCCACCCATTTAAATTTCAAGCCAAGTCACACACACACACACACACGCTCTCGTACACCATGACAGACATGTGCTTAGCCATTTTTGGGTCGTTGTTTTGGAACTGCCAAAACATTTGGCATAAAAAGCAAGAGAGCGCGCGCGCGCGCGCGTTCACAATATCAATTTTCATGTTGCATACAATTACAGTCATTACCATTAGTAAACTGCCACCGGAGCGTAGCGTAGCGAAATAAAAACAATTTGTGGAACGATCTGACAATTCGACTGTCAATTAATTTCAATATATTGTTAATGATAATAATTTTCCAGAATGCGTATTTGAAATGTGCAAACTGCAATTCGGCATCGTATGCGAATGCGAATGCGAATGCGAAACTCAAGTTGCGGCTGCGTTTCAAAAAACTACAGCAAATTGTAATGTTTATGTTTGTTGTTTATGGCCAAATGCGGTTTGAAGCAAAGCATGAAACACGTTTTGTCAGCTACCAGGGTGAGAAGAGAGTGGAGGGGTGAGGTAAGGTAGGCAGCTGGGTCGCATAGGCCAGGCCTATTCCCCGACTTATCAAAGCTTTCATTTAAACGCGCCTCAAAGTGTTGGTTAAGTGCATTTAACCTGAACGTTAACGCTTGACGTTTAAATTGGGCAAACAAGTTTGCCGCTCGTCATTCACATCCGTCGTCGCTCTCTTCGTTGTTTTTTTTTTTTTTTTTTTTTTTGGCTTGATCACTTTTAATTCCGAAATAAAATGTTTAATAATTATTTACACGCTCTTTAGGCCGATCGTGCGTGCATAAACAACGTCACAGCCGAAAGTTTTGACACTTTTATAAGGCAGTTTTCCACTCGACTGTCGCATAAATCGCTCAGGCAAAAAGGCTTCTGTGTCTGCCAACTAATTAATTTCCAAGCTGTTTTGCATCAAAAGCCACCGCCAGCATTGCTTGGATTATTTATACGGCAGCAAAATCATCGCTTGATTGGACTTGAGAGCGAAATTACTCACTTAGTTTATGATAAGCAACCTCTCGAGGGGGCACCTCTCACTCTCTATCGGGGCTGGGTATGTGGCTACAAATGGAGCTCGGCACGAGGAGAGAATACCAAATAGATAAATTTGCGTTTTCTACTTAGCTAACAAAGTGTTGTTCAATGGCAACTGATAGCTTTTAATTGCGTTCAACTTGCATAACGTGACTTAAGTTATGAGGGTGTGCGTGTGTGTGTGTATTGCGGAAAAGGGCGACCGACTTAGTGGGTTTAAAAATGTTAATAATTGTGTAAAAAATTCCAGAGATTTTTATAATTTTGGCCAGAAGTTTGCACCTAAGGAGACATCTCCGACCCTATAAAGTGTATGTATTCTTAATCAGCATCAAAGGGGAGTAGAACTAGCCATGTCCGTCTGTCCGTCCGTCTGTTCGTCCGTCTGTCCGTCCGTCTATCCGTTCGTCTGGCCGTCCGTCTGTCCGTCCGTCTGGCTGTCCGTCTGTCCGTTCGTCTGTCCGTCCGTCTATCCGTTCGTCTGGCCGTCCGTCTGTCTGTCCGTCCGTCTGTTGCAACGCAAACTTATCTCTTATTCTTAGAGCTACCTTGATGAAACTTGGTTTACATGCTTCTTATTGCTGCACACTGTAAATAAGTCAGAACGAGCCGGATCGCCCCGATAAATCGCATAGCTGCCATAGAACCTATCGGACGAATTTTGGTATTTTTTAAAATATCGCTATGAAACTTTCCCGATATGTGTCTTAGTATGCCCTTTAGAAGCTATGAAAATTTTATCGAAATTGCACCGAGATATCGTATATCTGCCATGGAACCTATCGGCCGACTTTAATCATTTTTCAAAATATCGCTGTGAAACTTTCCTGATATTTGTCTTAGCATGTCTATTAAATGCTATGCAAGTTTTATTATAATCGGACAGATATATCATTAACCTATCGGCCGATTTAATATGTGAAGTAACTGCCTATTGCAGTAAACCTTCGGCGTGTCGAAGGTAGCCTTTCTTCCTTATTAACTATTCAGTTAAATTTTATAATATTAAATACTTGAGTTAGTTCTTTCCTTAGCTCTTTATAAAATTTAACCAAATTTATAGAGAGAAACGGATGCTAGTGGAAAATATAACATTTAAAATTAAATTTCAACTCTTAAATTTTATATTAAGCAACCCTTAAAATTCTCTCCTCTTTCCTCTTTTCTGTGCCTTGCAGCCTCCGCTGTGCTGCGCTGCTGGCGCTGCTCCACCGACGTCTCGAACGGGGAGTTCTGCAATGATCCCTTCCAGCCGGACAGCATATCGGAGCAGCAGCGCTACTGGAGCTATGTGAACTGCACCTACTCGGTGGGTGTGAAATCGGTGAATGCGCGTCCCGTCTGCAAGAAACTGGTGCAGGAAGGTAAGTGCAAGTGGGGCAAGTGGGGCCAGTGGGGCATTGTTATTGTTATTGTGACTGCACAGACCCACCGGTGGGTCGGTAACACCCGCTTGGCGGCTGCCGCCGCGTGTTGTTGCCTGCCACAAAGCGTCAAACAAGATTGAGATTTATTGCCCTGACAAAGTCAGCAACAAGTGCGGCATACAAATCCACAGGGGGGAAGGTACCGGGTGCAGGGGCAACAATTGTGCGGCCGCCCAGTTGTTGTGCGTCGTGTTCGTTTCCAGCAGCTGCAGCTGCCGGGGGGCGTTGACCAGTAGGCGTGGCATGTGCAACTGCACAAGTGGCGACACTTGGCCCAGGCCGCAGCCGGGCCAGGCTGAGTTGCATGTGCCGCTAATTTACGGCAAATTTATGTGGCGAGCAAACCAACACACACACAACAAATAATATAGAGACAGAGAGAAAACGCCAACACACGCGGCGTATGAGTGATATTCGTGCTGCCTGCGTCGATCAGCGAACGCGTTGCGCTCTTATTGTATTTTCTGCCCGCGGCCTGCGGTGCAAATTGTGCCGCTTGTTGGCATTTGCATTTGACAAGCAACAACAACAAAGTAAACACAAAACAAACATCGAGAACAAGAGAAGCAAAATGAAATTGCAATTTTCGCATTGCTGCCCAATTTGCCAAGCGCTGCATATCGCTGGCTTTTAATCTGTATTCGCTTTTCAGTCAGTTCGCCACTTATCAGTTTGACAATTGTTGCACGTTGTTGGCAGAGGATTGGCTACATAATAGTAATAAAGCCATAAAATGTGCTAGTAGCATGTTTATTGTTGCGCTAAAGTGGGTCAAAAAGGGTTGAAGGCAAAATGCGAAGAACAAAGCACGCAGCAGTAGTAGCAATTTTTAGCTTTTTTACGGCATTTCCAGCTAGATTTCAATCTGTTGCATTTACTGAATCAGCCAAGCGCAGCATTAGAATTTTTTGTTATATTTTCAGTACTAGAATTCACTTAATATTTGCTATAAAAAAAGTGTTCCCAAAATGCCACAACTGTTCCCAGTTAAAATGTTACTCAGATTCCTTTCAACATTTTGCTAAATTTTGAATTTAATTGCGTGAAAAAGGGTTGAAGGCAAAATGCGAAGAACAAAGCGCGCAGCAGTAGTAGCAATTTTTAGCTTTTTTATGGTTTTTCCCGCTAGATTTTAATCTGTTGCATTTACTGAATCAGCCAAGCGCAGCATAGCAGTTTTTAAACTATATTTTCTGTACTAGAATTCACTTAATTTTTGCTTACAAAAAAGTGTTCCCAAAATGCCACAACTGTTCCCAGTTAAAATGTTACTCAGATTCCTTTCAACATTTTGCTAAATTTTGAATTTAATTGCGTGAAAAAGGGTTGAAGGTTTACTCAGATTCCTTTCAAAAACGTGCTAAATTTTGAATTTAATTACGTGAAAAATTACCCCAAAATTTTTCCAAAAATTTTCACAAATTTTATAAAATTTTTCGGAAATCTTTGCGCATTTTCTTCAATTTTCTCACGCCATAATTCACTACAAATCCACTTAAAATATGATGTAATTTTTCTAATCCGTTTCAATAATCCGCTTTGCATACCATAATAAACAGTAATATGCACACGATCTTATCAATTAGCATGCGAGAAGAGATCAAGCGTGGCCGATCTCGTATTTCGTATCGTACTCGTACTCGTCTAGAGCATTTAGCCAATTTTCTTATGGCCAATTAATGAACACCATTAAATTTTTGCAATCAAGCGTCTACAAATTGGCCCCGGCGAATATTTGCAAAGATTTGCGGTGTGCAATTAAAATTGCAAACGGCAAAATCTCCGAGCGAGCTCGATCGTCTCAGTCTTGGCTCAGGTCTCTCCAAATGAGCAGCGGCTCGATGCGATGCGAGTTAACTAAGCTAGACAAACAAAAACAACAGCAACAAAAAAATATAAATTAATTAAGTTGTTGCACAGCGTGAAGCGCTCAATTACGGCCAGGGGCAGGGGAAGACAGAGAGAGAGAGAGAGAGAGGGAGAGGGAGATAAACAAACAGAGACTGGACTGGAGACGGCGGCAGAATGTTAGCCAAATGTCTGAGAAAAATGCAACTAGGCGATGCTGCTGCTGTTGTTGTTGCTGCTCAATTTATATGCCGTTAAATTAATTGCTTATGAAGTTTGGGCCGACGACTGGCTGAGTTTTTGGCAAATGTCAAATTAAAAATGTATTCCATAATTTCAAGCACAAAAAAGCAAAAAAGCAAAACGCAAAAGTAAAATCGCATAGGCGAGCCAAGCAATTAGCTATTGGCAGTGTCTGTGGCACTGTGTGCGTTGCATTTTAGTTGTCACTGTGCGTCACTGTGCAAATATTTTGCAACTTGTTGCGTTTTGGCCAACGCTCAAAAAGCTGTTGTCGATTTTCTGCCTATTTTTGGCCAATTGCGTTGACTTTTTTTCTCTTCAGCTGCCTCCCCCTGCGCCTCCTGCGGCTGCTGCTGCTGCTGCGATGCGGTTACTGTGAAAAATGTTGCCAAACACATTTCGACCAATAAATAATTAAATTAATTAAAATTTAAATTTATGACACAATGCAGCATTTCCAAAAACTTGGTTAAGTTTTCAACGACAACGTCAACGTTGCCACGGCGCACGCGGCGTATGCACAATTTTTGCAATTTTCTTTGGTCTCTGCAGCTGGCAACAGCATTCTCTGTGCCTTGTTTGATGCGGCGGCCGTGATAAGGCGACAATTGTCAACAATTTTATTAGAGACTTGTACACCAAGCACCTCTCCCCCTCCCTCTCCCTCTCTCTCATCTCCCTCCCTCTCTCTCTCTCTCTCTCTCTCGCTGTTGCTGTCTTGCTTCTTGCAGCGAATTGCAAAAATGGTCAACGCGCACCTTTTCGAGTCGCTTTTAAAGTTTTATTTCATTTTATTGCAGTCTCGATATATATGTAGTATATATTTAACTGATTTTGTTTTATTTCGCATTTTATGTGTGTTTTTGTTCTGTGCACACACACGCACGCACACACACGCAATGAGAAAACGCAATTTGTTGTGCATTTTTCTGGTTTTCATTTGCCGTTTGCCGTTGCCGTTTGCTGATTGCAAATTGTCTCGTTTCGCTGACTCTTTGGCTGCGTTCGTTTTGGCAGTGTATGTGGCCAGCCAGTCAGTTAGCCAGCTAGCCAGCTAGCCAGCACTCTAGACATAGTCTCAGGCCTCATTTGCTGTTTGCGTTTTTGCTATTGCACAGCCCCGGCCTAGCCTGGCCTGGCTTGGTCGAGCCGGCTTAGCCGTCGATCGTTGCGTATCGCAAGCCTTGAACCCATTTTGCAGTGTGGTCCGTTTGCCGTAAGAGTTATAATTCTGTAAAATAATATTCTACGCAAGCATTTAGTTTCATAAGTTGGCAGCAACTTTCACTAGTTAGTAATACTATTCAATAACCTATAGTCTATTTGATTTCCAGCTGTATAAGTTTGTTCAAATTCGTAGAAGTCTCTGTTCTACCTAAAAGATTTCTGCATCATCATTTGAAAAATTTGGAGCAATTGATAAAATATTAAAATTTTGTAAAATTTTATAGCTTGAATTTTTAGCTTTAATTAAATAGTTTTTCAAAGCTGAATATTAAATTGTAAATGAAAAATTTTTCTGAGCTATAGCCGAATTTTCTGTAATATTATTGCAACAATTTTTCCCAATATTTTCTGCTTCCACTGCGCTGGTCAGACACTTTGAAAATGTTAATTAGCACAATTTAAATGCGACTCATTAGGTCAATTTACGCATTTCTCAAATAAAGCCTAAAAAATGTTTGTATTTTGTTTGGTGCATGTGCTTTACTTGTTTACGTGTTGTGTTTTTTTTTCTTTCGATATTTATAAAGAGGTAAAATTCTTCTAGATGCCCAACATGGCTGGGCAATTTCGTATTCCACTTGCATTTGCAGTTACCTTTTATCTTGTTCGCTCTGTTTGGCATTGCATCAGCTGCACTTACCTCACACTTGGAACTGGCCATTTGGCCATTTGGCCAGTTGGCCATTAGCCAGATCCGCTGGCTGGTGTTGCTAGCATGGCGTATGATCGACAATTCGGATGACATTTGAAATGACATTTTTGAGATAGACACGCCAAAAAGTCGAGAGTCCAAAGTAAAACTAAACCAGAATATGAAAACGCAAAAAAAAAAAGCCCACGCCAAGCGTCGTGACATAAATTACACTTAATGTGCGGCATTTTGCGCGCCGCAGATGCAGATACCGAACACGTCTATATAAACTTATATACTACATTAATTTTTTTAATTCACTATTTTCCATTTTCATTTACTTTACAGTCTATGGCAAGCGCGTGATTTCCCGCTCCTGCTTCTACGAGGATGTGGATGATCCGGCAGACAAGTGCGCCATGGATACAACCTCTTCGTACATCAAGACCGTCTATTGCCGCACTTGCACCACAGACGGTTGCAATGCAGCGTCAGGATTATCTGCCTGGTTGGGGCTACTCCTGCTGCCACTGCTTGCCGCACTGAGGCAGCTATGCAAATGAGAGGCAGCCCGTGGAGAAGGAGACTGCACTTAATTACTGCAAACTGAATTTCGAATTTGAAATTACAACAAAATCCTTTTGGGCTAAAAAGGCGAATAAAATTCTGAATCTCATTTAACTTCTTCAATTTTCTTAGTCACACTTGGCTCGATTCACATGGAATTGCACAACAGTAAAAAAGCCAGTCACATTCGCTATATACATATACATATATATACCATACTATACCATAATATGTATCACAAAAACAATGCTGGGAACTTTAGAGAGAGAAGGAAAATCGCACAACTTGCATGTGTAAATGTTATGTAGCTGTAGAGCATCAGAGGTTTCCACATCAGTCTAAAAAGCAATCGCGAAATTATACTTGAAAAAACTTGCACTCCACACACATTCAAACACAATTTGGCTATCATAATTAGCAACCTACGCACACGCACACACACTCACACAGAATTGTTTATGCAGCTCTACGTAATACTTATTATAACTATAATCGAAACACTTTTCTATGATGTAAAAAAAAAAAAAAAATAAAAGTTTCTTAGATGATACGAAATTGAAAGTGTTTGATTTAGTGGAGGGAGTTTAAAGGGTTTCAGATTTGAAAAAAAACTAAAATAAGATGGAACTATTTAAGTTTGTTTAATTATAAATTGAATAATTTCCTAATTGCTTAGACTAATTTCTTAATTTTTCGTGGCTTTTTCTTTTCAATATGGTATACTCTTTTTAAAATGGTATACTAAGTTTGTGTAAATGTATGTAACAGGCGGAAGAAGACGTGGCAGACCCTATAAACTATATATATTCTTGCTCAGGATCGCTAGCCGTGTCAATTAAGCCATGTCCGTCTGTCTGTATGAACTTCGAGATCTCAGCTATTACAAAAGCTAGAGATATAAAATTTGGCATGATGTATACCATACGCAGATGAAGTTTATTTCAAATTTGAAGTGCCACGCCCACCGCCTACGAAAATCAATAATTTCCGGATATTAAAGTATGTATTAGAGTTACAGGCACTAAATTTGACATTATGGTTTCTGTATATCATGCGCAGATGAAGTTTATTTCAAATTTGAAGTGCCACGCCCACCGCCCACGCAAATCGAAAATTTACAAATATTAGAGAAAGTATTAAGGTTACAGCTTTCTGCTTTGGCACACGTAAAGATGCTGATAGTATGGATCTAATCCCTTAATAACAATCCAATCGGACAATGAACACAGAAGTTATTCAAGTTTTGCTGCCCACGAAATTGCAGTATATCGTAAGGCATTGCTTAAGTCTTTGTGTGTGTGTGAGAGCGAGTTAGTGCTAATTAGTGCAACTACATAGTCTGTCGAATTGTATATTACTGTCGGGTGCGCTCGACTGTAGCTCTCCTTACTTGTTTTTAATTAACAAGCTAATTAACAATGTAAATAATGAATACATTCTTAAATTTCACCCACATAAGATCACTTCCTTTTCCTTAAGGTCAATTCTACATAAAAGTTCATTTGGTTTCTTCAAGTTGCCCGCCTTAAATTGTGTAATTTCAAAAGCGAATCAAAAGTAATTGTCTCACATCATTGCGCTTGACATTGCTCAGAGATGTGAGATACACAGAGACAAGCAAAACTTGGATGCGCTGTGCTTGCTCTCGCTTTTCCCTTGTCTTCCCCCTAAGTCACTGCGGAACGGAAATGATTTCAGTTGTGATTCTGTGATTCTCTGAGTCTTATTGCGAGTCTTCATCTACATACGTCTTTAGCTCAGAGTCTCAGCGAGTTGCTTAGTTAATTGCCGACCACGCATAATTGTCAATGTCGTCTCTGACATTTGACCCGCGCTAATTGAGCCGCTGATTTGTGTAGCTCCAAAATGAAGTGGGAGTTCTTGGCGGATAACGCCCTATGGCGTGTTCGTTTTATTATGTTGCATTAAAAGCGTATAAAAATAATAACAAGCATAAATAAAATTTGTCACATGCACGAAAACCGAAAGCTGTCCGATAAAAAAAGCTAAAGTAAAGCAAGTGAGAAGGCGTCGATGCAGGCGTGTGCACGACTGGCAGATGCCTAGTAATCTAGCTAAAAATTATATTTAAAATGTGAAAAGTTTTCAAATATTTTAAAGACTTTTAGCCCAAATGAATTTACATAATATTATTATATATATATTATTTTTTTTATCATTTCTTTTAATTCAAACCACCCTCTGTCTTCCAAGTAAATTCCACAAGGTATCAAAATGGGTGGCCACAAAAACGTTTTGGCCATTTAAACTTGTCGCACGGCTGAAATTTGATTTGTTTTTCAAAAACTACATGCAATGTATTTTTTTTTGCGGTTTTCTGCTTTTCAGTTTTTTTTCAGTTTTTCAGTTTTTTCAGTTTTTCGGTTTTTTATGACGTGCCTAGCGAAAATGTCGTACAGTTTATGCAATAAAACTGGCCATTTATCATTGGCGGGGGCCATGGGACATGCAGGAGCATTGTAAATCGACATTGTTCAGCGTTTGCTTGGCTTGGGGCTAGCTGCAAATGTTACGCATACGCCCCGATGGCCCCAGGCTGGCTGTCAATGGACTCTGCAGCCGATCGTATGTCTAAGCAGCCGTTTGCCGCAGTTGCCGCAGTTGCCGTGTTCAAGTTTATGATGTGATTTGACTTTTTATTGCTTCGGCTTAGGCTTCAACTTAACCTCCTAATCCGCTGTATGCATTACGACGAGCTGCAGTTGCTGTTGCTGTTGTTGTTGCAATTGCTGTTTACTTGGCCCGGCCCGGTTCGCCAATCAACTCCAAGTGCGTCGATGGCGTCGCTCTCGATCGCCCGCCGTCGCATTTGGTGTGCGTGCCACCGCAGCGCGGCGCATTTTTCACGCTTTGTCAGGTGTCTGGGCGCAGGAGGAGCCGACTGTGACTATGGCCATAGCTACTGCCGTCTAATAGCGTAGATTAATGTCAAGATTTGCATATGAAATCATATATATCTGTTTTTTTTTTTTTGTTGGTCGTGTCAGCGCCTCGACTGCCGAATTCGGCCAGAGAGTTAGCCAAATTTGGCCAAATCACTGATCCACATGGCGGCCAAATTATGTGCGTGTCGTCTGGAAGTGAATCATGAGCCGTGATGAGTTGATTCATTTGTTTATCACGCGCTAAGTGATTCCATTGTATTGTGCATATAAATTATATGAGAGTTCTTTGAGTTCGAGTACCTGAGGAAAAATGTTGTATAGAAACGGGACTGAGACTTTCATCTAGTAGAAAGAAAAAATTGTACAGAAAGTTAAAAATTAATAAGAAGATGGCTTTGCACATATTTAAAAGCACGTTGTAATTATACTAATAAGCTAAAATCATAACTTCAAAGCAGACATATAACAGCCTCGACAGGAACTCTTACCTGGCATATGCACTATCATAACTTTGTTGTGAATGAAGCAATTTTATGGCTTTTACATGATTTCAAAATTGTAAAATGGAATATTTTATATTCTTTGGCCATTTTTCGATTTTTATAATTTTTTATAAATATTTTATTTTACGATTTATTAAATTTTTTAATTTTGCAAACAATTTACGGCTGACGCATCCAAATTGTGGTTCGTGTCCGCACTAAGCATAGCAAGTACACAACTGAACGAAAGAGCGCTGCTGACTTAGTAAAGTTACACACCACGACCAGGGTAACCATAAGGCGTAGCGCAACAAGCAGCGCAAGCAGTTAGACGCACTGTGTTACCAACGACATGAAGCAGTTTTATTTTAAACGCTTTGATTTCCATCTTTCAATTTGAAATTATATTAAAGCCAGCCAGATAGCGAGAAAAAACCAAAAAAATTAGAGTACAATCCTTGAATATTTTATTATTTAACCCTAAAAAAAAAATTGTTCAAAAATAAAATCAATTAAGCTGAAATGAGTGAAACCAAAAACGACGACGTCATCTATTGCCTGGCTAAACCATATCTCATAATAATCTCAACTGTCTTAGCGGGCAGCATGGGGCATCCCCAGGCAACGTCATTGTCAGAGAAAGACACAATTGCCAACGTCGCTGCCGACGTCGCTGCTGCTGCCGGCGTCGCTGTCGGCGTTACTGTGGCACTGTGGCAGCATAGCCCAAGGCGCACAGCGACCGCACAGTCTGAAATCGGACGAGCAACCGTTTGCATCGCGCGCAGTTTTAAGTTCCCCCACAGAAGAACAAGCGAGACAAAGCGAGAGCGAAAGAGATAGCAAGATAGTTCCTGTTGGCCCAAGCGGAAACCGTATAAAGGATACACAAAGATTTTCGGGAAGCTTGTTGTTTACCTCGCCAAAAAAAAAGCAAGTGGCGCCATTGTGTCATCAATTGGTCTGGTCTACGTGCCCCACATAGAGTCGCCTCGTTTCGTTAGCATTCCAGAAATCGCACAAGTCGTAACCATGTCGTCGCCCATGAAGTTCATCATTGCAATCTTCTGCCTCTTGGCCACCGCCTACAACATCCGAGGTGAGTAACGCGTGTACACAGGTGGCGGATCGCCGGAGGCACCTGCACGTGCCTTGTTTGCATACATTAACACCGCCTCGCCAGTGCCCAGACACGCAGTTTATTAATTTCCACTATGTAACTACATCTGCCCCAACAAGGCCAACAATTTTGGGTGTTCCCGAAACGGTCAGTTGCGTCTTTCTTTTTTTTTTCTCACTCTCCCTCTCTCTCTCTCGGATCACTTGGATGAATGATACATTTCACTTTGCCGAGTTGAGTTTGTTTATGTTTTTCTTCAGCCTTTTTGGCAAGTTTTTTACGATTTTTTTGTGGTGTTTATAAAAATTTGTACTGTGCCATAAAAATAGCCAGCGTACTATATATATATATATGTACAAGCTGCTATAATATTGTAAAAACAATTGATATAATGCATAACTCAACTGGAAATTCATTAGAAATGATTGAATAGCCGAGCTGGGAAAATTTGCTATTGATTTGGCTGATGTTTGGTAAGTTTTATGGCTACTTTATATATATGTTTTCTATATGTATGCTATAAATTAATAATTAATGAATAATTGCGCACAAAAGTGTACACAAAATATTGTGAATTTATATTAAAATTTATGCTAGTTATTTCTCATACCCTTGCCCCACTGTACAGGGTAATTTAAATCAATTTTCATTGTGCATTGGCTGAATTTTCGATTTTTACTAGTTATAGAAAATTACTTGGAAATTCCTCGCCAGCTTTATAGCATTTTTATGGGTGTGCGCTGCGAACAAGTCCAAATTGATTTAAAGTTTGCCTTTTCCAAAGGGCTTGGCCCTTTGGCAGCTCTCCCTTTTCCGGCTAAAAGCCAAGCGTGTGGAGAAGGTCAATGTACGAAAACATTCGCACAGTTTTTCCCCTGCTTCTTTATACATAGTATATATCATAAATGTATTTAAAATAAATATATATGCGTGTCATGGAGCTGATTGGCGATGCGAAATTGTAAATGTGTTTATATATTTCGGAATGCCCCCAGCTCCCCCGGCTCCGCTGCCCCTGCAGATATTCGCTTGGTTTATTTATTTAAAATATTGCCAAGCCATTTGCTCGATTCCGTACACAAATGCCAAGATATGCAGTGTAAAATGCGCTATAAAAATCAAGTCTAATCGAGTCACGTCGAGTCAGCCTGGGGGCAGCCTTCAATTAGCGCAATTTGCGCTTTGATCTGGCATTAATTGACGCGCGCGTTTGTAACTATGCATTTTAATTGAGTTGTCCCTTCTGTTTTGTTGTTAATCCTGTTGCACACAAGGAGCGCATAATGCGTATTATGTAGTATATACTGCAATTATCTAATTGGCTTGCATTGTTTGCCATACGAAGGACCCCATTGCGCAGCGTCAATGCGCATGTCAAACTGGCGCCACAACGGCGTCTGCTCCAGTTTCCAGCCGCGGCGACATTGCCAAAGTTATCTTCACAGCATACAGCACGGATTTCCACTACATACCCTCCACTCCTTTCCCATCGTAGTGCCCCCTTCTGTGCGCTGCTTGGCTTGTGTGGAAACTATGTCACAGGCCTGGTTCGATGTGGGGGAGGAGGGAAGTGGGTTAGCTTGCCCCTGCCTTGGCATGAATTGCGTAATTTGTGCGAAACTGATAATGAGCAGAGGCGTTGCCTGCTGCCTGCTTGGAGACAGGATGCGCAGATTGAGCACGCAACTTGCTCGAGCTACCCTCGTCGAGGGCGAACTTAATTGCAGACGACAACAAACTTCCGATGCGTATCAAATTATGCCATGAATCTACATTGCTTTGTTGTTGTCATTTTGTTCACTTCATTTGACAGTTTGTTAGAGTGTGTGTGTGTGTGTGTGTGTGTGTAAGTGCGGAAGCCTTTTGGGTATAATGTTCGAAATTTTCAGAAATTTCAGGGGTTGCAACACACACACACACACACACACACAAAAGATAACAAATTTGCATAGTAGAAAAACAACTTCCTGCGAACTTCAATTCCAAGACCTTCTCCAGTTGCAATAATTTACCGCAAGTAAAGTAATGCGGGTGGGTAGCAAGAAGAGAGTGTAGAAAGCGGCAGAAGCCCTAACTACCCCGAGGAGACTCGCCCTGCTAACCAACTTTAGAACACTTTGGAATACGCAATCAGATTGACTGAAGATCAGCTTTCAGCAAGGACTTGCCTCTCGAATTACACAACAAGATATAGTTACAGAATATATATGTATATATCGAAGATATAGTTTCAAAAACTGTAGCACATTTCCCTTTCAAGCTAGTCCATGCTACCCCATTGTCCTTAGCCGGAACCATAGCAAACAAAGGCATGTGCGTGAGTTGTGCGATAGCGAAACAGTTAAGACGCGACCTTGACTTGGCCGTAATGTGCTTGCAACCATCAATTACTCACACTCTTAAAGCGAAGTCCGCTAGCAGTCCCTGAAGACCTTTCGTTCACCGACTTTACTTCTCGACTATGGCAAATTACCTGCAATTGCACGACAGCTTGCAGGAAGCCTGTAACTAGTGGAACGAAAGAACGAACGAATGAAGGTTGTGGCGTGGGCGTTGCACGGGCCAGACAGAGCGATAACAAGCACTATATACACACACTATACACTATAGGGCGACTATATATATTGGAACAATAACAAGGAATTTACATAGTGCACGCGCCAGCCACCACATCGTCACGTCGTCTTCAGGGCTGACAGGCGAAGGACACGTTCCGGTTTTGCCTGTGGGGCAAAAATTTATGCACTCGGCTTTCAGTTTTTAATATTGTAATTTAATATGCACGTACTTACAATTTTCAAAATGAAATGCAAATGTTTTACGAGCGTCAATATTTGACACCTCTACCCCACAGCACTGGCCGCGCGTCAAGGTCTCCGCGAACTTGGCATGTTTACCTTAGATTTACGGTTGCTTGACTCTTGAGAAAAGTCCAAAACATGTAAAGAAAATTTTCGGACATACTTTTCCGGCCCATTTGCCACCTTCTCCGTTTACTCACACTTTCTTTGGCACATGCAAAGGCTAAATCAAGATCTAGCTAATCACGCAGACATGGGGGGAACACGCGATACAAATGAATGTTTCATGTTCTCTTCGTGTGCCCAGCAGGTGGTTCCCTCAGTGGCCAAGTGAGAAGCTCACATTAATTATTAATTTAATGCGAATCAGCGCTAAAAATATACGCACTTTTTTAACTCAATGTTTACGAAAATTGAATGCAATTCAAAAGCAAATTAAATGCGAAAGAGTAAATAAACAAAGCATTCGATAAATATGCAAACGCAGCGAATCAATCAACACACAGAGCGCAGCGCAAAAGAAGCTGCATGAATGATTTACATGACCAAAGTAAATATTTCGATACATTTCTTCGCATGTCTGAAACAAAATATTTGCTTTTCAGACTGTCAACGATTTGGTTGTAATTTTTTTAATTATTCAGGTATTTTTTGAATACAGTTCTAACATTTTTAGAAAAGATCTATTAAAGATTTCCTGCATTTTTTTAGGGCTTTGATTGATTTGTAACAAAATTACAATTAAGAATAGATTTATATTGTAATTATCTACGTTGATACTTTTCCTAACAATCGAAAATAATCAATTTGCATGGGCGGTGGGCGTGGCATCAAAAATATAAAATAAACTCCATCTACCTATGGTATACAGAAACCTTCATGTGAAATTTGGTGTCTCTAGCTTTTGTAATAGCTGAGATCTAGACGTTCAAACGGGCAGACGGACAGACAGACGGACATACTTTGTTGGCTCTGCCACGTCTCCTTCTGCCTGTCACATACTTTTGCACAAACGAATGTTATAATAAAATTAAGATATAAAAGTTTGATAATACCTACACTTCTATCGATATGTTTAGCTACTGTGCGTCCAACCTTCGAATATTTACCAAGACATTTCCGTAGATTTTCTTCTGCTGACTTTCAATTAGTTTGTGCGTTGCGTATACGCAATAAAATGTGAATGATGGCGCCGCTTGGACTGACTATTTGTGCTGCCAGCGACGGCTGCTGGAGGGGTTGTTTGACATTGTTTGTGGAGCAAGTGGGTTAAGGGGAAAAGGAGGGGGGGCGGGAATTGTGGTGTGGGTGCGTCATGTCTGCTGATGATGTCAACACGCAGTTCGAAGGAGCTGAATGAGCTAAAAGTTACGCTGGCTCTACCAGCCAAATCTCGTATTGAGGTCAACGGTTAAAAGGTCATTGAAGTAAAGTATTCAATCGTCTTTCCATTCACAGCACATGAACATCAGCACTTGCAATGCTGGCACTGCAGCTCGGACACCATTGGTGCTGAGGACTTTTGTGATGTAACCTTCCAGGAGGATAACATTCCAAATGATTTGATCAAGGAGCGCAACATTAATTTGCTGCGCACCTGCAACAGCACCATCAACTCGGATCACGAGCGTCCCGTTTGCCGCAAGACTGTGGAGGAGAGTGAGTAGAGCAAGTAGAGAACAAAATACCCTAACTTATTGCATCAACTTTTAATCGCTTTCAGACAATGGAAAAATCATTACCAAACGCTTCTGCTACTACACCAACAAATCGGATCCCGTTGAGCTGTGCAATGTGACCAGCCCCGAGAAGAATGTGCGGCGAATATTCTGCGAGGATTGCCTTACAGATCGCTGCAATGGCGCCGCTCGTTTGGCCACTCTCTTGGCCGCCATTTTGTTGCCCTCTCTGGCCGTGGCCCATCAGTTGGCCAACTAAGCCCGCAGCGCACACATTGTAATTGTATCTGTATTTTTAGTTGGAACGTGATATTTTTCTGCTGATTAACTTTTACAACAACTCATTTTAGTTACTTAGTTTAGTTCTAGACTCATTTCTGCTCTCAGTGGTCTCTCTCTTTTAGTTTAAGCTCTAGTTGAAATGCCTTATTTATATATAAAGAAACATTTTGAATGGATTTCATAATTTGCCTTACTACAGCATTTTTAGATAATTTTTAACAATGTCTCAGCCACGAAATAAATATATACTCATTAATCTACTGCTAAGCTCAGAAAATGTATTAAGTATTAAAGTACAATACAAACACAACAGCAACAACTACACAAGCACTGCTCTAAGATATACCGAGAAAAATAATACAAAAATGTATAACGAAACTTTTAATGTAAACCTAAGCCAGGCAAACACTGTCTGCATACTTCGATGTAATTATCACAGTTGCATAAACCGAACACACACTAAATAAAGTTCATGAAATATACGTTTTCGATTGGGGTTTTTAGGGTTAATTGTATTAAAGTGAAATATTACGCATGCTTTCAAAACTTGCTTATCTTTTCTTCCTTTTTAATACGTTTATAAATAACTAACATCAGGAGAGAGCTTAAAGGATGCCTCTAGATGTTGTACGTACTTTTTCTTAACAAGTAAGAACGGCTAAGTTTTGACTGTATAGGACCATGGATTCTTGAATATTATGATCAAAATCGGAATGTGAAAACTGGAATTGTTCTGGATTTGAAGCTATGACTCCATTAAATCATTAGTTACGCAGTCCTCAACTTAACGGGGGTCGCACTTATGCGTTGGTTGTCAACATTGATATCTAAGACAAACACCAATTGGTAATTGAAAAGCATCAAAATCCAAGCAGTGGGAATAAACACTGCTTGCGCTGCTCAAATCTAAGGGAAACGTTGAATAGATTTTTTTAATATTATCCGATTATAACCAAATTTTCAGCGATCGTTCGCGTGATGATAGTTATCATACACACCAAAACTGAATACTTTAGCTTAAGAATTGCGCTTGCTATACGCTTTGATCGATTTGCGGGGGCGGAAGTAGGCGTGGCCCAAATTTAAAAGAAGCATTGATAGCTTATGACCCACATGAGTGTTGTCTGCAAATTTGGTGGCTCTATTTTTAGAGCCTCGTTTTAAAAAGTTCCATTTCCTACACAATTTACACTACGTGTTATATCACTGCGTGCTGTATGCACATGTCAGCCAAGTTATCCTCAGCTCAACCCACTTTGACGTTAATCCAATTAGGTGCGCTACGAGTAACCTGTCCATGCTTCCTGTGCCTGTCAGTTTATTCCTTTTTTTTTGTTGTTGCTGCTCCTACCAATCGCTAGCCTCAATCTGTGACACTTGCCTACTGCAATAAATCTTTGTTGACACTATCTGACAATATCTAATTAAATCTATGCAAATTGCCAGCGTAGCGCCTCCGCCTGTTAAAGGGGTAGGAGTGTGTAAGGAATTTGTTGGGAATAAAGAAATATTATGGAAATAAATTTTAAAACATTTCCAAAATTTGTCAAGCTTTGCATGGAAAATTCCAAAAGAAAACTAAAAATAGAAACCCCAACTGTTACGAAACCCAACCCAAAGTACCCCATTGTTTGTGCCACTTTGAGTCCTGTCAGCATGTATTGAATATCGATGCCTTGATTCACTAATGCCTACTAAGTCACAGTCATGTCTAATCCAATAAGGCGACAAGTGAATAACATGATATACAATTTCAATGCTGACCTCATTTCTAGCTCTCGTTTCCATGCTGTTTTTCATCCCTCCCCCAAAATCACAGCATTATCCCGACAATTGCGACCCACTGTGCCAGTGTCTGTTGTTCGACCACCCACTGTGGCAAAAACTAATTAAATCGATGAAAATGGCAAGAAGTAACTATACTCCTTGATTAGTGTAAAGCATGGGGTGTCTCATTAAAATACAATTGCGTTTAATGAATGAAAGTGAATGAAATACGCGACCCAGTTGCATGCGACATGCTTATCGCATGCGAGAAATGCGCAGCGAAAAATATGCTGCAGACTTTCAGGCGCCGCAAGTAAATCGATGAGTGAGTCGCGATGAGTGAGTGCAACGACTCCACTCAATGGAAGTGCAAAGACTTTCGCATAGCTAAAGAAATTAGCAAATCACAGGGGGAATACAAAAAGGACTGTCTATGCAAAGTGTGAGGCAATTTTTGACAGCTTTATGCTAATGAGTCTGTTTCGAATGTGATTCATGCGACAGACATATAACTTTATAGCATTAGTTTAAGTCTTTATTGCCGCTAGTAAATTGACTTGAATCGTTAACTCGAATGCGCAATAGATTGCTAACGACTTGATGGGGCAGTGAGAGAAATTATATAGCCCTATAAATAATCAAAAATAATTTTAAGTGTTTAGATACTAAAAACAATATTTAAATTTGTATGAAAAAAATATACCAAAATTCTATAATAATGTTTGTGTATTTATTTACATATTTTTCTCTCAGTGTTTGTACAACTTAAAAAAATTTGTACACAAAAAACTTCTAACACAAAACACGCGAGAAACGTCAAAAGCTAAACAAGTGCCAGCAAAACCGGTTAAAAAAAATACTCGAAAATTTCAGTTAAGTTCTCAGGCCGTATATATGTAATATATACTTATGTTTATGTATGTTGTATGTGCTTTGTTTTTCTCACTCACAACAAAGCGCGCTGCTGGCAGCGCTGCCCGCATTGCGCTCAGTCAACTGCGGCAACTGAGCGCCTCGCGCATTGGGGGATGATGTTGATGGTGGGGCCGCAGCAAAAGTGGGTAGGGAGGCTCGACAGACACAGACGTCTGAAGCAAGCTGCGCGATTGTTAACTTGTCAGACGTGCAGCAGACATCGCCAGCGGAGGTTGAGAATTTTCTCTTGAATAAAAATAAACTTTGGAAATATAAAATAAACTTTTGAAAATGGTGTCCGCCCTGAAATGCAGTTTGGCCGTGGCCGTTATGATTAGTCTGGCCTGTTCGGGTACGTTTTTCTTTTCTTTTTTTTTTTGTGAAAGTGAAAGAGCTTAGAACCGGTTTTGTTATTAACTAAAAATTTTTCCAAAAATACCTTACAGCTTATGCGATCAAGTGCTATCAATGTGAGTCGCTGTCCACACCCAAGTGTGGCTTGAAATTCGAGGCTGATGATACTCTATTGATGGATTGCTCCAGAATTGGACCACCGCGTTATCTGCAGAACTTCTTCCCGCTGCGCAATGCCACGGGCTGCATGAAGAAGACCCTGGAGAGTGGTAAGTTGCCGCTCCCCTTTCAAAAGTATCTACTATATCTCTACAGACTCAATGTGACTATTATGCGGTGCGACGAGGCATTACCGTGATTATAAAGTGACTTCATTTTCGGGCATTCGCAGACATTTGTTTTCGTTCTCCTTTGTGCCGAATATTTTCGGTTGTTTGTCACGTTCAGCGCCGTGTAATTTCGTATAATTTTTAGATTAGTGCGAGAACGTTTGGAAATAATTATGACGTGATTATTGTTGTAGCTAAAATTAACACATATTATAGAAAAATATTTATTTGTACATATTTTTCCGTTTTCTCACCGTTCATTTCGCTTTGTAATATGTGTTATTAATTTCGTATTGATGGCATTCAGCAGCGAAGCGGGTTTAAATCTGCTGCGATCTGAGATCATCGTGTCTCGCGTCGCAAAACAATTCAAGCGCAAAAAAACTCTGAATAATTCTCAACTTGAGAGCAGCTACTAAACAGCAAATTACAAACGCAAAGCAAACTTGTTGACTGACTCAATACTTGTAAGCCTGACTCACCGTGTTTCGTAATGAAATTTATTTTACCTAGACATACCTATATAGTATGATGTGGTACCTAGTAAGCTCCCCCTCCCCCTCCACCTAGTGAGTTATTGTTTCTCAACAAGCAACTCATTTGCTAAATAAATATCTAGATGTACCATATTATTTATTTAACAATCTCCCTGCACCTTTGTTTCATTTCAGTTGTGGGCCAACCACAGATCGTGCGTACTTGCTACTTCGGTGATGTGAACAATATTCAATCTGGCTGCGCATCGGATCCCTCATTGCCCTTCGTCAAGCAATTGGGCTGCGATGTCTGCACCAAGGATGAGTGCAATGGCTCCGCCTCGCTGGTGCCCATTGCCGGCGCCATTCTGATGTTCTTCGGCGTCGCTCACCTGCTGTTGTAGGAACTAGATCTAGCTTTGATCTCTAGCCTATAGTAGGAGGCGTTTGGCATTAGTTCTTAACTTTCGGTTGTAATTAAGCAGTTCCCACTTTCGCAGAGACTACAATTTTTGATTACTATTTTTTTTGTATTTTTTTTTTGTAAAACATTGTCGTTTAAAATTGTGCCTATCTCATACTACATTTGCTAATAAAACTTAATCTATATAACCAGCTTTGGAGTTGTTTATGTGTATTTTTTTAGAGCTTTTTTTTGCTAAGGACTGCATTTTTTTTATCTTGCGCGTTTGAAACGAACTTTGCAAGGGAAATTAACACTGACTCATCAGTTCTTTTTATAGCAAAGTTTCAATTGAAAATAATTGCAAACCGAAACTTTGTTTACTAATAAAAAATGCTACGTTAGCTGAGCTAAGCAGCGAACATTTTTCAAGGACTTCAAATTGGTTAACAAAAGCATCGCGACGATGACATCACGATATGCTGTAAAGGAGCAGGCAGTGGAACTATGAGAATACTTTTTGAGTTTATGATTCGATCGGCTCGAAATTCGAAATATATATGCATATACTATATATCTGTGTGTTAAAGCATATCGTTGAAACTTTCCTACTTTCGTTACAAAGCAACCTCAAAAATCTATTAATGAATTTTCAGAGGCGGTGGGCGTGGCACCTCAAATTTGAAATAAACTCCAGGAGCTTGTGATGTTTATACACCTTCATGCCAAATTTGGTATCTCTAGCTTTTATAATAGCCGAGATCTGTGTGTTCACACAGACGCATGACGGACAAGCAGACGGACAAACATGCGGAAATGGCTCAAGCGACTCGGCTAGTGATCCTGAGCAAGAATATATACTTTTTGTGGGGTCTGCCACGCCTCCTTCTGCCTGTTACATACATTCGCACAAACTTAGTATACCCGTTTTGACCATTTTCAATGGTTGAATGGTATAATTAATAAAAATGTCTAGTGAAAGTTAAGAACAAATTTTCAGCAATTAAAAACAAATGAATATTTATAAACGCTATGAAAGTTCAATGAACTTGGATGTTATTTCAATTCAGCTTCAGAAATCTGTGGTTACAAACTCAGCTTAATGTTGGAAAGTTAAGGACAAAGAACAAACACATATAGTATTTAATCATATATAAAAGTTTTTCATTTCATTAACATTTTTTAATTGCTTATATCTTAAATAACAGCCTCTCTCTCTCTCTCTCTCTCTGAAAGATAATTTTGTACTATATATAGTACATATTTAATTCATATAAACCTTACTTGTCATGTGTCTTACTCTTGACCGATAGTAGTCATTCACTTATTCATGCACTCAACTGTTTTTCGGATATGCATGCAGGCTTGATAGCGACAGCATGAGTGTACGCTCTGAGACACGGGTAAACAATTTCAACTCATTCTACACAATTTACAGCTGATTTGTAAATTTTACACACTTCAAAAAAAAAGAAGGTTGATTCTCTGTGCCTATTCATGGAACTTACCTCATAGGATGCGTGACTCAATGCTGGTCACAAAAAACTCCACCCAGGCCGTACACCTGAAAAATTCTAATTAGTGCGGGCCGTAAACAGCATTTTTATAAGGTGCCCGAAAACTGTAAAAGGTCATGCAATGCGTTGACCCCTTCTTTCCCCCAAACATGTGCGTGTGTGTGTGTGGGTGGGTGTGTGCGTACTTTGTTAATTATGCTTAATTGAGTTAAATGTGCGGCGAGTCGAATTGCAGTTTACAAAGTGTTAAACACAAATTACAATGCACAGCCGCGATAAGGTCAAGAAACTGCAAAAGGCAAACGGGAACTGCAACAACCCCAGATGAGTTGCTGCAGCCACAACTTCCTATCCTCCCTCCCAGAGTTGCTGCGACTCGCCTCAATTAACCCAGACTCATTTAGTATAATTTGAAAGAAATTTACCAATTGTAGAAAATAGAGAATTATGTAAAGCAGCTGCCTGAGAAAGCCACTTGATGATACACACATTCTGAGGGTTCTCTAAGTGAAATTACAAATTTGCTCCGAAAACAAATTTAAAATACTTTCGTTTTGTTTGAAGTCTGAGCCTGAAGGGCGTAGTTGACCTAGCTCTAGAATGGCAAACAAAATAAATAAATAAAAATACAATTTTTTTAAAAATTGAATATATATTTTATAATTGAATAAATATTTTAAATCTATATTTTAAAATTGATAGCTTTATTTACAGATCAGTTAATCCCTATGCAAATTTTCTTAACTGTCAATCTAAGCCGGAAGGCGATAATGAGTCACACCTTAATTACTAATGTCAAGCAGGTCGAATGTTTAATATATATAGTACTATATACTGATAAGGAATACTCTCTAAAGTAAACACAAAATTGTTTGAGCAAAACTTAGTGAGTGTGTTTACTACGCAGTAAAAAAAAAAAATAAACAAAATAAAAGAAAAAATCTGTACATTCCAAACCGAATACCAAATACTCTAACCATTAAATCATACCATGTGAAAAAATCCAATTTTAGAAAAATTATCTCAGAGCCGCCTCAATGAAATTTGAATACCCTAAGAAGACAAGAGAGAAAAAAACCCAAAACTCGCTTCAGCTCCGCGTGCGACTTGAATACAAATGAGTATTAATTCACACTGCGTATCATAGGCAACATGACATAAATCAGACTTATATAATACCCCATGTAGATATTAAAAAAATAGCTGTGTTGTGTGTTTTCAACGCGTCGCAAAGAAAGAAAAAGTAAATACAAAACATACGCAGAAAACTGAGTCTGACATCACCGAAAACAAGTTCCAGCATGCTTGGGCGATATATACTCTCTCAAGCAAGCAGAATCTCGGTCACATATTCATTCATATACACTCAGTACGAGCCGCATGTATTTGTGTGTCAAATGTAGAATGATTCTACAGGCGGTTGAGTTAATTCTATTCAAAATTGTCTTGTGCGAAAAAAAAACACACACGCAATGTTTGTATCTCACTCAAAAAACACATTTGTGAGTCCGACTGCGAATGAGTGTGAATGCGAGTGTTGAGTGTGAGTGCGAGTGTGAGCGAAAGTTTTCGGTTGCTTCGCTTGTTAGTTTTCAAAATACCAGAAAGCAGACGAGCAACAGTCGCCGCAGCGAATAGATCTAATTCTTGTTAATTGAATCATTCACTTTGAGTACTCGAAAATGGTTGCAAGTGTAAAACATTTCCTGGCTCTGGCCATCTTTGCTGTCCTGGCCAGCACGGGTAAGTCGCTTCAGCACAATTTGTATAGAGAGTTTTGATAATGACGCATCCTTTTTTCCCCCGCAGGCTATGCCATACATTGCTATCAATGCGAATCCTTGTCGAACGCCAAGTGCGGCGAGAAGTTTGAGGCCGATTCGAGTCTCCTCTTCGATTGTGCTCGACTCTCAGCTCCACGTTATCTGCAGAACTTCTTCCGCAATGCTACCGGCTGCATGAAGAAGAAAATCGAGAACCGTAAGTTAGGAACATCCTGATCTCTGATCTTTCAACTTTGATCCTATGACAATGAGTCAGACGGCGGCAACTTCGTCTGTGACTTCGTTAGGCTTGTGATGTCATATAGGCAATTTGTGGTTGTTTTTGTTGTTGTGCTCTCAATTAGCTTGATTCAAGCTGCGTGGGCGTTGGCATTCAATTAACCGACCTGCCACATGCTAACAGTTCTCGAGCTGAAAGTACTTCAAGAAACTACCCAATCCATTATAAATACATTCAGTGTATTTATGGAATTTCAAAGATAACTCTAAATTGATTCAAAGAATTTTAAAATTAGATTTATAATTGCATTTCATTTGCTAAAACTGAATTTTCAGAAAGTTTTATGGGCATTTTATATCTAAAGTATTATTTCTATTAGTGCCACACCCTCTTTTGCCAGCAAATTGTGGGAAGAAATACGACGATCAGTCGCTCAACGTTCAGTTTGATATTTTGCATTTCTAGGCAATTATCATTTTTCCATTTTGACTAGCAATTGCAATGTTTAATTTCAATGGGAATTCCCTAGAAGGCAGCTATACGTGTAGGTAGTTTTCAAGTACTAATTGTTGCCTATAAAATATATATATGGGAAAAATACTAGTAATTTAAAGTTAATAGGGCTAGAAAAATCGATAGTTTTGTTTAATACTACAACTGAATAGATCAGAAGTTCTTTGAGTATTTATTTTTAATTTGGTTCAGATATTTTTATTTGTAAATATCCTTTGAAATCTTAAGATTTTCGGGATCGTATGTTATTTCCTTTTAATTTTGGGCAAACCATAGAACATTGTAGATAGCCCACATAGCACTAGCCGTAATTGTTATACCATTGCAGATGGTATTGCAACGCACCTTAGAAAACATCTTCGACTCTATAAAGTATGTACATTCTTAATCAGCATCAACAGGGGAGTCGAACTAGCCATGTCCGTCCGTCAGTCCGTCTGTCCGTCCGTCTGTTGCAACGCAGACTAGTCTCTCAGTTTTAGAGCTATCTTGATGAAACTTGGTATACATGTTCCTTATTACTGCACGCTGTAAATAAGTCGGATCGAGTCGGATCGGACCGATATATCGTTTAGCTGCCATAGAACCTATTGGCTTATTTTTGTCATATTTCAAAATATCCCCATGAAATTTTCCTAATATATGTCTTAATATATCCTTTTAAAGGCTGTGAAAATTTTATTGAA
The DNA here is from genome assembly GCA_018904095.1 of Zaprionus ghesquierei. Classification (NCBI taxonomy): domain Eukaryota; kingdom Metazoa; phylum Arthropoda; class Insecta; order Diptera; family Drosophilidae; genus Zaprionus; species Zaprionus ghesquierei. Next base: position 13,897,158 of record JAEIGP010000806.1, on the reverse strand, counting down.
ATTGGACAGATATATCGTTAAGCTACCATACAACCAATGAAACCTTCAGCGTGCCAAAGGTAGCCTTTCTCACTTGTTTTATTATATTTTTATTTATTATTTTATTATGCATCTAAATAGATCAGCGGACCATTGTTTATTGATTTCAAATTTTACTTAAAGTATTTTCAGTTAGATATTTATATTTCGAAATTCCCTTTGAAATCTTAAGATTTTGAGATCGTATGTTTTTTCTTATAAATTTTTGGCAAAAGATAGTCTATTTTAGATAACCCAGTGCCTATTGCAGAGGTCAGCCCACATAGAGCTACCCGTAATTATTTCTAATTGAATTACCAATTACAAAGACGTGTCTTCAAGCGATCCACAACCTTTTTTGTGGATAATTGTGCGGGGTGTCTGGCAGGCAATTAACTCAGTGTGACAAGTGAAGTTGGCAGCCATAAATTATTACGATGTCTTATAGTATATACTATATGTATTTGATGTGCACTTCAAGAACCTAGCAAGTGCGCAGTCAACTTAACCAAGAAATGCTAATGACACGACATTCGATGTAACAATAGAGCGCACATTAGGACCTTGAAAAAAATCATCAGTCAAACATCAGGGCAAAATTCACATGAGCTGACAATGTGAGTGACTCTGATTATCACTTGTTAGATATGCCATAAAAAGTTGCTATAAAAACAGTGCGATTGTAATTAACAGTTACAGTTTTTAATTAAATTAACGCAGCAATATTAACCCGTCATCGTTCAATTCTCGTCGATTCACAGTGACCGGACAGCCGCAGATCGTGCGCACTTGCTACTTCGGTGACGTCAGCCACACCGAGGAGGGCTGCAAGTCAGATCCCTCGTTGCCCTTCGTCAAGCAGTTGTCCTGCGATGTTTGCACCAAGGATGAGTGCAACGGTTCCTCCACGCTGGCACCCATTGCCGGCGCGATCCTGATGTTCTTCGGCGTGGCTCGCCTGTTGGCCTAAGGCGGCCTAGTTTACACAACGTATTTATCAGGTCCTTCACATATCATTCGATTATTATTATAAAGTATTGTGCAGTCACAGACATTCTATAGCGTATTTTCAGTGAAAACTCACTTGCACGTATTTTGAACACATTAAAGCAGCTTTAGTACCAAATCGAATATGGTTTCATTGATTATTTTAAAAGATATATACAAAGATGAATGAATACTTAAGGCTTGTTCTTTTTCAATACCTATAAAGATTTCAGTTATATCAACTGATTCATTGTACCATTCGACCATTGAAAATGATCAAAAATGGTATACTAGGTTTGTGCAAATTTATGTAACAGGCAGAAGGAGGCATGGCAGACCATGTCCGCATATCTGTCCGTCTGTCTGTCACTCGTCTGTGTGAACACACAGATCTCAGCTATTATAAAAGCTAGAGACACCAAATTTGGTATGAAGGTGTATGAACATCACAAGCTCCTGGAGTTTATTTCAAATTTGAGGTGCCACGCCCACCGCCTCTGAAAATTAATTAACAACTTTTTAAGGTTGCTTTGTAACGCAAGGAGTAAAGTTTCAACGTTATTCCCATAGGTCCATTGCTTGATCCTTTGCAGCATATCGTGAAGTCTTCGTCGCGATGCTTCGTTTCAGCCGTAGCGTGTATAAAGCTGACTGCTATGACGTTTTCACATGTAGATGGCGCTATTCAAAGATAGATCTAATTTAAACAAAAGGTGACAAATGAACTATTGCAGAGGAAGTAAAAGCGTGATAATTTCTTTGCTTAATTTTACTGTCGGGTGCGCGCGACTATATCTTTCCTTAGTTGTTTAATACCTATCAAAATTTTAGTTATATCAACTGATGCATTTTCATTTCTAGTCACCTATTCTTTCCATGATTCTTTAATAACTAACGATCTCCAGTACTTCCAATTAAACCCAAAAAAAGTTATAGCCTAATCTGAAATATTCGTGACGAACTACAAAGTAATAACCATAACTATAAGATTTATAGCAGCTATGAGAAAGTTTTTATAGTGAAATAGTACTAAAATTCGTCCTTTACCTACATCATCCTCTCTGATGGGGTGAACGTATCGAAACGGTTAACATTCCGCGCGAAAGCGAAAGCTGCCCTTGCGTGCAAGGCCATAATTAAAGCTCCCGCTCACTCCACAACGCCAAACAAACAATGCACACACACACACACACACACGCACACACACACACATGCAAATTCTGCCACACTCCCACACTCATAGACACTGCTCATCCGACGCTCTTTAGCCGCATTGTTTGGCTCTCTCTCTCTTTCCCTGCTGTTATTATGGTAAATGTTGCTAAGAGGCAACCTCAACAACATCGACGCGTCCGTAGTTCGCCTCCTTCCATATGTGTGTGCTATAAATTCTATCTAGAATATATATCTTATTTTATGGCGCACACAACGTGCGCGCGTCTGAGGAAATTTCATTAAATTTAGACAATTTCAAGAGGTGTCTGTCTGCCAGCGCCTGAAGAATCGAAGACTACAGGAACTTAGATAAATAGTAGAAACACACACACACACACACACACAGAGAAAGAGAGAAAGAAAGAGAGGAGAACACATGGAGAGAGTGCCTAGAAGTGGAATTTGGAAGCATTTTTCAGTATAATTTCGAACGTGGCCGTCGACTGACTGACGTCTCTAAAGGCGTCGTTTAGTTTATAAACAGCAGCAACACCGGAAAATCTCGGCAACAACAACAACAAGAAAGGGAGAATCGTATTGGAGAGAGTGTGAGGGGAGGGGGAAAAACCAAAATCAGCTCATAAAAGCCTAAAGGAAAGCAAGAAAAGCGCGTGTTTACAGTTCCGTAACGTGCCGCAAATAATAAAAATAAAAATAAAAATAAGAATAAAAAAAAAATGAAAGCGAAAATGAAAATGAAAATATGTAAAGGAACGAGTAATTTATAGAAATACACATTTTCTTTATGCCCGAGCATATATATGAAAAGCACTTTCCATCCAAATCGTTCGTTTCAATTGCGCCCCGAGCGTCGAGTGAACAAGATATAAATACAAGAAACGTAGAACAAGCAAGAAAAAAAAAACAATCCAAAAAATTTCAAAAAACAGTACAAGAATTTTCCATAAACCAAAACGTAGGCAATGCGTCAATTCAATTGAAAACTCGTACAAAATCGAAGAAAAACGCGTGTATTCAATTCAACAATTTCAGCATTACAACATATACAGGATATAGGATATATAGATCGATCAGAGTTTGAGTTCACTTTGATATTCCGCAAAAGCAACACCGACATGCAGCATTATTTACTTTGGTTCGTGGCACTCTCGACGCTGCTGGCCACAGGTTTGTTGCCCCAATTTCAGTGTGTTCGCCCACTTTCGAAACGCCATCGGCCATAATTCTCAAACCAAAAAAAATGTGTACAATATTTCAATGTCAATATAGCTTACGCCATCAGATGCTACTCATGCGAGTCTGTCTACGAGGCAAGTTGTGGTGAGAATTTTCGCATGGAGCATCATTTCAAATACGATTGCGCCTTCATTGCCCCGCCCCGATTTCTGGAGAAGGAATTGTCCAACAAGAATGCGACAGCCTGTCTGAAGCGTGTTTTCCGTGGTGAGTTGTCTCAAAAGGTGACCTCATTTCGATGCATAACATTGAACATTGAATGGCATTGGGTCCTTTGGCGAACGCACGCTCGCTCAAGTGAGAATCAATTAAAGTTAGTGACGAGTGATGTGTGTGTAGAGTGTCTGCATATCTCATAGACACAATGAATGTTTTTATTTGCATGCGCTACAAATGTATCTGTCAGCCATAGTCGAGCGAGTGTTTATTTTTCCTTCAAATGTAGCTGTCAGTTGTTACAGCAAATTTGCCTTATACGAGCTAGAGGCCTTTAATATGCATTAATCTTGCACTTTTATTTGAAAGCGGATTTATGCATATGCATATACAATTTGCGAATGCTAGAGAAGACATTTATTTATTTACTTAAAGTCAACTACATAGAAACAGTTGGCTATATTAAAACAAAAATAATAATAATAAATTAAATATATTAAAAATGAAGCATAAGACTTAAATGCAAAGTGCAACTTTAGCTAAAGTTTATTTGAAATATTTTACAATATTTTACAATAAATTTATAAGCTAAAGTTAATTTTAAATATTTTACAATTAATTTTGAAAATTATTTAAAGAGAATTTAAATTTGATTCAAAATTTTACAAATATTTCATGGAAGAATTTATCCTTTTTATTTGCTTTTTGCAACCTCCAAAAGTTAATGAAATGTCCAAGCTATAAGTTTGCCAAATCTCTTGCCCGTGCTCAGTTTAATTACGCCGCATGCGACTCATTAGAGCCAATTCGCCATGGGAGTCGCCTTTGCCCATTTATCGACCCCGCCTAAAAGTATGCTACAAAAATGCCAAATTTATTTGTTTGTCTCCCACATCACACACACACACACACACAGAAAATGGCGTCAGCAAGTTCGTGCGCGGCTGCTACTTCGGTGAGGTCAACGAAACGGACATTGGCTGCAAACTGGACCCCACACTGACCGCCGTGCAGAATGCCAGTTGTCATGTGTGCAACAATGAGAACTTCTGCAATGGTGTCGATCAGCTGGCTCGATCGCCAGCATGGCAGCTGCCTGCGCTGGCCGTCTTTATGGCAACAGCTCAGCTGTTGCGTGCCTGAGTAATGTTTTTTTTGTTGTTATTGTTGTAAATGGCCTTGGCCAAGAGCGACGCTCATGGTGGCAGGCAAAATTTGATAATAAAAAGAGAAAGAGAAAATAGCTAATTAAATGAAGACGGAATTTTGTTTATTTACCCACAAATCAGCAAAAAGCAATGAACTTTTCGCGCTGGCACTGAGAGAGAGAGAGAGAGAGAGAGCATGAGGGATGGGTTTGCCGCAAGGGCGCGCAACGCCTCCACGTAGTGAATATTTTGCTCCATGTCCATGTTTCATGTCAACGGACATTTATTTTCGGCTATCAAAATGCCGCCTCATTCCATTTTCATGCCGTAGTATATGCCAAAATGTACTAGACGCGCGCTCAGGCAAATAAAACCAAATGTGTTATATGGAAAATAACAAAACGCAGAGAAACAAGAAAAAAAAAAAAAAAAAAACTCATTCAGAATGCGATTTGCTTGGCTCAGTCTCGCGTGTGCAGCTCGTCCGGCTGGTTCGGGCATGTGACTGAGCGATCAACAGGCCTTTCAATTCGCGCGCGCGTACACACACACACACACACACACACATATATATTTGCAACCATCCGTCATCTGTTTGCCAGACCCGTACCGTCCTCGTACCTGTAGCATACGCGACGCCGGCGACGACGACGACGACGCTGATGATGGCGATGATAATGATGCGGCACATAGTGTTGGCGTTGGCTCTGCTGCTCGTCACGCTGACCGCCACAGGTGAGTGCAGAGGGGAAAGCAACAGATTGTTGACACACATATTTACGCACATGTCGTCATCGGTCAGCTCGGGCAGTTAGCTGCTATGAATGCGATTCCCTCAATGATTTGAAATGCGGCGATGATTTTCAGCCCAATGACATTGCCAAAACGGACTGTGATTCCATGGAATTGCCGGAGGATAAGCGTCTCTTTTATCTGCAGCGACCGGAAACGGCATGTCTGATAAAGTACTACGGCGGCAGTTGTGAGTCAGAAATTTGATTTGTTTTATCGGCGTTCTCTTACAGTTTTGTTTTTTTTTGCACTTGCAGCTGCCGATGAGGTTCTCTTTGTGCGACGCTCTTGCGCCTTTGGCGAGTTATTGGAGTGCGATGATACGCCGGATCCGGTAATGCCACAGCTTAGCTTTGTGGGTTGTAAGTTTTGTCACAAGGATTTGTGCAATGAGAGCCCACGCAATGCACTCGCACTGAGCTGCACACTGGGCTTAGTTGCACTTCTGCTGGTGGCTCTGCTTAGAGATTGAGCAACGCCATTACGATTTTTTGAGAATCGCATAGAGAGGCGCATATTTACAAAATACTGCTGCACGCTTGAGAATCACAGAGAGCGGCGCAAGCCGTCGTCTCTCTCACAAAAAGAATCACATCATTTTTTTTCAACATTTTTTACTTTTTATTTCACTTTATTTGAGTTTTTTTATTTTATACATCCACTAAAATGATTTAACATACATATATCATATACTTCTTTAAATATATATTTTGCTTTATATATAATATAGAATTGGGGCATATTCAATTGTATTCGTTTACTGTATGTGTGTGTGTTTTCAATTGTAATCCATTGACGAAATAAAATAATAATTATAATCAAAAAAACAACACGTTCTTTAATTCAAATATCAAACATCGCATAGTTTATAATATAATGGTATATATATATTTATAAGTAGATATTTCAGTTTCAACTTTTGTTGCATACATAAATTACGGTTTATGGTTTTGTGGGTTATATCGATATAGATTTATATAAATAACACATTTCTTATTGATGCATCACTAGATGTACTGAATATATTTTCTGTATGTATGTATGTTTCAAGTTGTAACTATATAATGGTTGGTTATTGTATTATTGTATCGTACAAAAATCGAAACCTAACAACGACTACACATAGAGAACAATTCATCATATAGAAAACAGTGTAAACAATTGTTTGTTTTGTACAAAAGATGATAATGAAGTAGCGTAGATTGTGTTCATTGTCTGTCTAACTGTCTGTCGGTCTCTTTGTTTGCTGCCTCTGCCAAATACTGTTCATGGGAGCACCCTCAGCTCCGAAAAACCAAAACACAACAAGCATCAACAAATCGTAATCGTAATCGTAATCTGAATTCGTAATTCGAATATGAATATGCAATAGTCAACCAAGTAAAGTAAAAACTTTTATCAACAGCGCAGAAACAAGTAACAAATATATTTATGTATATTAATCGTATTTTCTCATAGGTTTTTGTGTTGATCAACTTTCTCAACTAGGCTATTTTATAAGTATGAACTATTTTATAGCGTTATTTCATATGCCATATATGTTTGTATGCACGTGTACGTGTATGTATGTAAATATATAATTTTTGTAATGCTGCTTACATACACATCATTTCAATAACAACACAGAGAGTTTAAATAAAAAACTAAAATTATATCAAGTAGTTTTATATCATATACATTTATGGGGTATACACATAGATAGTTTTATTATTATTTTGTTGTTATTGCTGCCACAAAAAATGGTTACAAAGTGCCGCCGCTCGCCTCGAAGTGTGTGTGTCAAGTGTGTGTGTGTGTGTTGAGATGGTGTTGGGAAGTTCTTTGTGGAGTACCAGCTCCAAAATGTATGGTGAGTCGCTCTCTGTGTCAATAGAAATCGATCTGGGGTCGCTTCATGTGAACTAAAATTGAGTAGCGTCCAGATCTCGCAGAGTAGTCGCAGAAGTTAGCGGAACGGCAACATTTGCAGATTTCTCTTTTATTTTTTGGCATAATTTACAAATACATGCATTGTAGTTTCCTATATATATATTTATATTCTGTATTCGTTGTGTGTGTATCTATAATCAGATTGTAACAATTCGCTTGAGTAGTGCAAAGAGCAGTTGCTAAATGGGCATGTCAGCTGTACGTCTACAACAACAACCACTAGGAAAAAGGGGTGCACAGCATGTTGAATTTTCGTTTTTTTTTTTTTTTCGTTTTTCTGACTAGAAAATAAATTGATAAGAAATTTTCCCGAAATTTGTTCTTGTCTGCTGATGTGAATACATAAATTGAGCTTGAGCAATGCGATCATGGAATGAATCTTAAATAATCATTGAATTTGTTTAGCTTTGGATGTGGAGCATAAATGAGATCAATTTGACATGTGTGCACCACTCGCCCCGCCCCCCCCCCGCCCCCTGCCAGCAACCTACTTCTCATGCTATCTTAGCTGCACGCCCATATAGCTTCAGTGTGAATTTTTATATTCAGTTTTTTTTTTTGTCGCTTCATTAAGCAGTTATTACATATGTGCTTGTGTGTGTATGCGTGTCTGAGTGTTACACGCTTATTATACGATCTTTTAACTGCACTGCACGTTGCACGAAGCTGACAATCAAACAATGAATTATTACATCATATGCGATTTGTGTGTGTGCGTGTGTGTGTGTGTGTGTGTGTGTGTTTGTGGAAACTAAGCCTAGAAGAAAAAAAAAGATTTCCAATGCAATTTACAAAATATAATTTATACACATATGTAATAATAATATTAATAACATTTATAACAAATTCAGTCAAGTCAGTAAATTTGGTTTACAGAAGCAAAAAAAAAAAAAAAAAACAAATACACAAATAAACATAAAAATATTAATAATAATAATAGTGATAATAGTAATAGTTATTATAATAATAATAAAAAAAATGTGCAGACATTTTCGCTTTTATTTTGCATGAACTTAACAATTTGATAAATTATTTCTTTCATTTTTCTCATTCATTTCATTTAAGGAATCGATTTAGCTTTTTTTTTTCTGTCTGCATTTTCAACTCGTTACATATATGTAGATATAGTTTTACGATTTACAATTAGATAAACACACATCTATATATATAAAGATATATATATCTATATAGGTGTTTTTGTTTCCATTTTTCATTTATACGTTAGAATAACAACTATTTAATATATATATATTTATATATGTATTGTTTCAAAACTTTCTGCTTTTTGAAACATGAACTCACAGAGTATTTCCATTATATAATAGATAATTTGTTTTTGCTCGATTTAAACATTTAACATTAACACGACAATGACGACAACGAACGAACGCTGCCATTTTAGATACATATTTATAAATAGGTATTTTATAAATGTTTACACAATTCTTAATCATCATCTTCATTTCTTCCCCCCTCATCATCATCATCATCATGATCATCATGATCATCATTTGCCTTTGATTTTGCTTCTGCCACTGTTTCCGTTTTAGCCGGAAACACAAGCATTCTACACACATGTGTATTCGTGTATATATTGGTTTATGTGGTTGCATGTGCCTGTGTGTGTGTGTGTGTGACTTTTATGGATGTGCGGATCCGAGAAGGAGGAGGACGAGGAGCATAGTAGTGGTGCGGTGTGTTGTGGTGCGGTGCGGGTTTTTCTCTGAGCACTTGAACTTCGGCGGGCAAATTTGGTTTCATTTTGAGTTTTCATTCAGCCTGGGGGCGTTGCGCGTTTGCTTTGATGCCGCCTTAGATGCCCACAAAACCGTAGACCTCCAGCACGCGTATCTCAAAGTCACCCGATGGGCACAGTGGCGGATTGTTGAAGGTCTTGCAGCTATCCGTCTTGCCAAAACGAATATTCTCATCCATCCAAATAGCTTGGCCCTCACTGTAAAGCGTTAAAAACGAGGAAATTAGTTTGCTGCTTTGCTTGACATTGATAAGGGTGTAGCACATTTTATAATTAAATAGAAAAAAATTGTGCATATTTTTTTCGATTTTGTCATCACTCACCCGCCGCCAATTGTAATCATTTTGGAATCCGCTGCCATGAAAAGTTCTGAGCTGTGGCCCAAATCGCGGTCACCCTCAATGCCCACCCAGGGATATTTGGCACGTTCGGGATAGAGGGAGAACAAGAAGGTTTCGCCGGTGCCAAAGTAGGCCTGTCTCTGGCCCTTGTCATCTTTGACATTGCGCTCGAACCAGCGTGAAGAGCAATAGGCGCCAAATACCTAAGCAAAAGATATGGTAAATAAATATACTTTATAACATGATAATATCAATTTCAAGACTCACCTCATTGTTGCACGTCTTGATCATGAGCAGCGTCGGTTCATGCTGCTCGACGCGCACGTAGAAGGTCGTCAGGGAGCAGCCGTGCTCCTCGGTGGTATAGAGCAGCACCGGTTGGTACATGGTGATTCGTACGGGCAGCCAAGACCATAGCGTGAATAGCTGTGGAAGGGAATTTGGGGGCGATACAAAAGTTGTTGATTAGTAAAGCTTTTCATTTTTTTGGTTATACAAACTATTAGGCAAAAATCAACTACGAATAAAAATACTATTAATAAAAAAGTAGGTAGCATTAGCCAATGTAAAAAAAAAAAAAAACAGGTAAGAGCAATATACATACAATGTAGTAGTATATGTGTTTAGCTAACAGTATACTATATACTATATATACGCATGATGTAAACACACACAAAAATATATATATTTATATATAAACAAAACATAATTAGGCATATCGGGCGGGGACTTGGTTACAGAGCAATAAACAAAAACAAGTTGAGCGTCAGATAGAGCGAGAGAGAAAGAGAGAGAGAGAGCGATAGTGGACAGACATGAACTAAAAGGCCAAACGAGCTAAAAGCCAAGTTAATACAAGAGTTATAAAATCCAACAAAAAAATCGTAATTATTTATAATGTTGAAATGAAAACTACGAAATGAAATACAATAAAAATGATTCGCTTTTGTTTTCGTTTTTAAATTGAATTAATTTTTTTTCTGTGTTTTGTTTTTGGCCAGCAGCAGCAGCAGCGCGTGAATTGAAGCGGCGCAGTGCATGTCAAACTGTATGAAACTACTGTCAAACTGTCAGCCTACCAAACTGTAGCATGATATGGCATGAATAATATTGTACATGTACGTTATGAAGTTGGGGGGGTTTTCATTATATATTGCGATTCGTGTAGGCTCTATATACTTCTTATTTAAAAATATATGGATTTTAGTTTACCAATACAAGGGACGCACACACACGCACACAAACACACAGTAACAGGGAATTTGAAAAAGACAAAGAGAGAGCGAGAGAGAGATAGAAAGTTCGGGATTTAGAAAGAGATAGAAAACGATGGGGGTGGTGGTAGTTTTCTAAGAGGAATATCTGTTAGATTTCTCTAATAAAACGGCACACAATATGCAACTGTTTTATCGGATGTGGTGGGATATATTGGTATGGTATGGTATGGTATGGTATATAACTTGGATGGTTATCATTCACGATCGAGAGGCTTGTAACTTAAATGCTTACAAATTGTCTATCCGTCCAGGTTTTTATGAAATTCGTTGTGCCCGGTAAACCAAAATGCTATGAAAAGAGATGATATATAGCAATGTCAAAATTAGATGCAGCTCGATTTGTATGAATCGCATGAAAGTCGAGAGAGAGTTTGACATGGAATTCGTTTTTTGTATTCTATATTTATTTTTGGGGAGGTAGGATTATTATATATATAACTTGGGCTTGGGGGTCGGTTCTGCTGCTTAAAAAAACTCTATAAACTTCTTAAAATCTAGCAAAAAAAAAAAAAGAAAGTGAACTCAAAACAAAAGTAAAAAACAAACTGACTAAAAATATGAAAGATACGAATTGATTATATATATTATAACAATTGATAATCGATTATGATTATAAAATGCTAACAATATTCGATAATCTCGCACACATGAGGCATGCAATGCGGGAGAGGGACAAAGCACTCCATGGAGGCTCCGTGAAATAGAGCGAGAGACAGGGAGAGAGAGAGAGCGAGAGATAGGGTACTGAAATAGAAAGAGAGAGAGTGCGAGGTCTGGTCTGTAGAGACTTGTGGGTGCAATTTAAAAGCATAACATTCCATTCTCTTGGACTATACTTTGTTTGTTTTTGTTTTTGTTGTTGTATTTGTATTTGTTTTTGTTTTGTTTTGATTTTTTTTAGCAAAATTACAAAAGAAAAGGAAACTAGCAAAATAGCTTTATAGGCGTCGCTGGCGACAGCTCTCTGCACTTACTTCTTCGTTCTTACAGACTTGACTTTTTAGATTGTGTATGGGATAGATGCCCATGGCGATGGCTCTATGACCGGGCGACTTTTCGCCCTATATATATGTATATATATATATATATGTACATAGTTTATGCATATGATAGAATGTCGAGAAATGATTTTGTCATGTTGATAAAGCGCACGCATATTATATTTTTTTTTTCATTATATTATTTCAGGGAGATTCATTGAGGTTTTTCGATATTGTTTGATGTTTGATATTTTGGTTTAAAAGATGTTGCATAGATAATTTTTTTTTTTTTTTTTTTTTTTTTTCATTCATAGTTTGCCAAGGCAGCGCAAAATACAAGAAAAATAGAAATAACAGATTTTATATATATGTATATATAATTTGATATAGTTTGATATATATATTTATAAAGTTGTTGGGTTCTTGTTTGCGATGTTGATTGTGTTATTCGGTTTTTGTTTTTGTTTTTTTTTTGGCCTTGGAGTGCAAATTAAGTGCGAATGAAATGAAAAAGGGAGAGAACAAAACTCAAATGCAAATTTGTGTTAAATAACGAAAACGGATAAGCAGCATTTTGTGTTGTTGTTGTTGTTATTGTTGTTGTTCTTATTGTTGTTTGTGTTGTTATGCAAAGAAGAGAAACGAAACTCAACAACAGATTCTAGAATAACTCTTAATTTTCTCTAGATAGTTAGTATCGCTTGTGCGTTTTGAAAGCATTCGAAAATAAAAAAACTGCAGCAATTAAAACGAAACATTTTTGGTTAAAACACAACACAAATTTTGTTTGAGTCAAGCAGAGAACACAAATTGTTTTCTAAAATGTTCGCTGCATGTTTAGCCAGAAAATAGCTAAAATTGCTGAACATTAAAACTTGACTCGTGCACTCAAAATTCATAAACTCAAAACTCAATAAAAACGTAGCATTTTTTTTTTAGATTTTTTTTGGTAATTGTGAAAAACAAAACAAGCAGAGTTTGAACATCAGTCAGCATTATCCATCATATATGTATATATATATAGTAGTATATATATGTTATATATATGTTTATATAAACAATATAATTTCTTTTTTTTTTTTTTTGCTTAGCCCCATACCAAATTGCGACAGCTCTCAGAGTGCAGCTTCTGCTTTTGTTTTTCAATTATTTGAGTTGTGGTTGTTGTTGGAGTTGTTGTTGGAGTTGTTGTTGTTGTTGGAGTTGTAGTTGTAGTTGTGCATTGTGAGTTGTTGAAAGAACAAACAAAAAACACAATATAAATCAATAGAAGAGCTTGTACAGTTATACCATAATTAATCGAGTGACATAGTAATATATTGTATATATAGTAATTGATATAGTAATATATTGTGTGTGCTGTGCTGGTGCTGTGTGGAGTGAAGAAACTAGCCCAGCTTATCAACGAAACTAGTCGGTAAGTACTAAGTGTGTTATTGAACTGAAGTCGCAAAGAAACTATAGTAGTAAGATCGGTGCAGTTCCAAAGACCCATTATTGAGTTATGTATGTGAGTAATTGCCTAGCTTAAACTGCATTTCTTCTTTTCACTTATCGTTTATCGTTTTTGTATTGGGATAGTGTTTTGAGTATATTGAGTTTTCCATTCCATTCGGCTTGGGGTTTACCTACCTCACGTATGGTCAGAGTGTGTGACATCATCTGTATGTTGACCTGCGACTGACTAGTGGGCAGATTATCACTTGAGCGCGATTTGATTAATTGCTTCGAACCGCTATTAAGATTGGATCGGCTTTTTAGTAGCATTTCAGTCTTGATAAATATTCTAGAAATATACTGGGTACTGCAAAGAGAGAGAAAGAGTTAAAATTTCGATCTATATATGTAACTACTCTATGCGATCTACTTACCTGAGTCCCCTAATACTAAAAGCGGTATGGAGCAGCTTCGCCGGCGATACTGGTATCTTTTTACAGAACTTGATGAGCGCATTGCCAATGTCGTTTTTAATATTATCCGGACTCCATTCGTTGTTCGACTGGCATTCCTTGTGAAAGAGATTGAGTATGACCAGAGCGACGCGATAGAGCACCTTGATGCCCTCATGAAAATAGCAATCCATAATTCGCACCAAATGCTGAAATGGTAGACCAGCTAAAATCCACCAGCACCAATCCATAAAGATGCGCTCCAGCTTCTGATTCGGGCAGATGCGTTGGAAATACGCAATGGCACTTTTCTGAAAAGCAAAAGGAATATTTATATATTTGTATATGGTACGAGTAGGTGTGCGCCTAATTCTTGTACTCACTGTGTGCTTTTTGGCTATTTGCATCACCGTCTTCCAGGTGACCTCATGCTGCAGTTTGGTTTGATTGATGAATGTCTTCTCCTTGCTGCCCACAAGTCCGGCCAGACATAGATAAGCTTCCTCCTCTGCAAGAGATGAAAGTTGATAGAGAAATATTAGTATGAACATATCAAGATATTATTTCTTTATTTTGGTATTTTTGAAAGTATATTTTAAAATATTTTTTAAGTATTTATTTTCTAATTTGTATTTAGTAAATTAAAAAGAATATCGCATGATTTTAAACAGAGTTATGAAAGACGAAACTAAAGACTGAATATGAACAGAGTTACGACATCCAAAAATAGGGTATTTTTTTGGATTATCTTCAACAATATTGCCCAGAAACCACTTTGAACTAGATTGCTATACTAATTTAGGCCTGCCTCATTGATTTCAGCCATAAAAAGCGTTTTTAATTTTTTTTAAAAATTTTGAATTTTTTTTAAGGGGTACCCATTGAAAAATCGACAAAAAAATAAAACTCCTCGATTCAAAAATATTGAATGTAGCATCACTATAATTGCTGAACAATTGACAAAATGCCATGCCCGATAAAAATCGGATAAGTTTTGACAAAGTTATGACCGTTTCAAGTTGCATAAGCAGAGTATAATTTAGTTCATCACTTCGCTAACGTTGTTTTTTCTATACTTTCCGCCAACTCACGTAATATTGGGCCATTTAATACTTATGTCAGTTGCTCGCAGCGTGCACTGCGCTATCGAATTGCATTTGCCTGGCAATTATCCGATGCTTAATAACACAGGCCTAACCCCAGCGACAGCTTAGCCTCTCCCTCGCTCTCTCCCAGTCTTTCTCTCTCTTGCTAGCGTGGAAAAAGCTTTGTCTCTAATTTAATTGCACAATTTTAAATTGCAATTTGCACTGCAGCTTCCTGAGGTCGTTCCACGTACTGCGCTGTCGCTGCCTCGGCCGCTGCTCATCGCCTGTGGTTGCTGCGGTTGATGGGTTAGTTCAGTTTTGTGGTTCGAGGCGATTTCGGAGGTTTCAACGGTGCGGTCGCTGTCTCTGCATGGGCTTTATTACCTCAGCCAAAGGGGGAGGCGTTGCCGCAATGACGCAGCGTAAATTGCATTGAATAACGCAAATGCAAAACAATTGAAGGCAGGTAGTTGACCTTGGCTATACCCTACATTAATGGATAATTGATATTTTAAGCACATTTTCTGCATTAATTATTAACGCCTAATTTATTTTAATTGCAGCAGAGCTCACAGACAAAGAGGCAGATAAGTTGACTCAAGTGGATTATTATTTATATTATAATATTTTATATTGGAATATACACCTGTGTTCACAAAGATAGCAGTGCAAGAAATGCAATCAAGCAATGCGTTTTTTTTCAAGTTCCGTTACAAATATTTCAACTTGTACGCATTGTTATTGTAGAATGGAATGTGTACAAGGAAGAAACGAAAAAATCCCGTTAGATTAAGCAAATGAACAACTCTTTTTGCTAGAAGCATCAGTCTTTGGCTGCTCATTAACATAGCAGTGCGTATCATTAACATAGCAGTGCGTATCGATAACATATTGCACCTGCAGTTCATAAATATTTTATTTAAATTCTACAAATATCTGCTGATATAAAAATTCATAAGAAATTAATTAATATATTAATCAATTAATTAATAATAAAATTCAACACCCTTTGGTAGGTTTAGTAATTTTATGGAATAAGTTGAAAAATATCAGTAGTTTTTGAATTCACAAAGATATACGACACATTTTCTAAATATTTCTCGAAATATTCCCAGCCCAATATACCCCATATAAACAACCCGAACGCTGTACAACCCACACAATTTGTGCAGCTTGTGCTGCACTTTGACCCCGCCCCCGCCATTTATGCCCAGCTTAGCGTTGCTAGCCTTTTGGTCGCTTTCATTTCGTGTACCATAATTAACTGGCGCACAATTTGTTTATTAAATTAGTCATTGCTGTTGTTGTTGTTCGTGTTGTTGTTGCGTGCACATATTTGATTTAAAAATTAGCTTAACTGATGCAAAACGCAATGCTGCGAGTTGCTGCTAAAAATAATGCCACAGATCTCAGTGCGATATTTACTTTATATCGCCATATCGTGTGTGGCTCATTAGCAGCCTTCTTGCTGTGCCAGTGCCTGTGCCTGTGTGTGCTGAACTGATTATAAACAATTATAGCAACAGGAACACAGGCAAGTTGAGTACAATAAAATACATTATTGCGTTTATCAGTACATATTGTAAAGCATTTTAAATGCAATTGTAAACTGAACTCGGAGCTCTTTGATTTGTTTTATCAGGCAATTAGCAATCGCAAGGGGTACATGTTGTAGGATTTAAATACCCATTAAATATATATATATAGATATATGTAGCTTGACTTTACACTGACTTACAAAACATGCAGCGAAGCTTGCATTGAGCTCATTTATAGGAAGCTGCTTATCATCAGCGTGCACTTCTCTAGCCGCGTCTTATCAATGCTTTGCATGCGGTTTAGTTTGGTGCGAGGCAGTTAGACGCAGTTGTTGCAATTGCCCTGAATATTCAGTTTTAGTTTATTGTTTTGTTTTATGTTATCAATTGTTTTGCAGCACACACAGAGTAGCTTATCTCTTTCTCTCTGTATCTGTATCTATATCTGTTGCCTGTTTGTATCTGTGTATCTACTTGGCTTGCGCTTATCACTTGCGGAAACTTGCCGCTGCACAAACAACAGGTGAGTGATAAGCGAGAGAGAGAGAGAGAGAGAGAAGAGATTTCAACCTGCTTATTTGCTAAAGGTATTTTTATCACTTCTCATATTTGAATTCTACAGAGTTCTATTTAAAAAATATCTGACGCACAGCGTGCAGAATCTCTTTCTTTTTATAGCCTTGCAGAGGTTAAGAACGTTTTGACAATGTTTACAGCGCGTTTACCCTGCAGCGTAAACATGAGCTTGAGCAAGGGTATATAAGATATAAATAAGATTAAATAAATACTACAGTGCATGGCAGATATTATTATTTATATAATTTACCAAATCTCCACTTTGATTTATCTGTTTAATTTCATAAATATTTTCTTTTTATACTTTAATTCTTCTCTACATTTTTGCAGGATTTTAAGATTTCGTTGGGTTTTGCATAGATATAAATATAATGAAATCACTAAAAATTTATCATGTGAAATATTATAATTTATATATTTATCACTTAAATTTAAAAATATATTTTTTTTAAATTTTTTTCATTTATTTCCATATTTTTGTAATATAATCTTAGAATTTGTTTTAACTTGCACAAGATTTAAATATCATTGAATCGAAATAACAGAATTAAAAGATCAACAAAATTAAAAATATATTTTGTCTATATGTTCTATGTATAAATTTCAAATTTGATTTATCACTTACGTTAATTTATCTTCAAATTCTTTTCAATTCCACCCGCTTTTCTTTTGCAATAAAATCTTAGAATTTCGTACGATTTCGTTTGGCTCGGCTGGTTGACATTTGAAATTCCATTGCAGCAATTAAAAGTAATCGTGCATTAATTGCATTTATTAGCTATCCGCTCTATAAATAGTCTACCACATAGCAAGTGCAACCGCAGCCACTTGCCATAAGCTGCCAATTAGACAATTGACGGCAAAGAAAGAAGGCAGAAGGGAAGGGTCTCTCTCTAATTTTATGACACCAATTGAACCGATAAGCAGCAAGCTGTAAAAATAAAACTGGTTCAAAAAAAATATAGAAAAAAATCGCAGCCCGTTTTACGTTTCGATTTGACGTCAGTAAGTCTAGCCAAAAGGGGGGTGCACCGTAAGTCGTGTATACAGCACAACACTTTGATATTCACAGATTGCTAAAGGAACATTTAACATTTACGACCTTAGTGGATTCCATCACGCGATGAATGGATAAAAAACAGCCAACGATATCAGCTGCTGCTGCTGCCTCCTGCTTAACCTGATTATCTCAAGCAACGCCAAGTGGGGAATGAGCAAAAATATAAACAATGTTTAGTAGACAGAAATAGACGAGACAAAGTGTAAACAATTTCTTAAATAAAGCTTTCGCGCCCAATGGAAATAATACATAACAAATCCCTCTTCTAACTGGCGCTAATTGGGCGCCATCGACTTCGCCGCATGTAATGCCCCCCTTAAAAACCACAAAAGCTCAGCTGATCGACTGAACTTGAAATGCGTGAAATATCTTTATAAGGCAAAACAAAAGGCAATTAGTATCACGATTAAATAACAATTTTCGCATTTGAATGTGTGTTGCGAACAGTATTTGTAGGGTAAATCTTTCAAGAGGGTTGTAAATGGAATTTTTATGCATGATTTTACATTGTTAGGGATACCCATAAAAGTTTTACGCAAATTTGTGTCACACAGCTCTATTTAAGAATATAAGGTGTCACTTTGTCTGTGCAACTTTTCAGCAGAGCTTTTCGCTTAAGTCCAAACAGAGCTTTTAGCTCAACCCTATAAAACATTCTGTGTCTTTTCTAGAGCTTTTAGCTTAAGCCAATTCCAACCTTTGAGTCCACTACAGACAGCATGCAGCAGTTCAAAGCTTTTAGCTTAAGTCCAAACAGAGCTTTTAGCCTACCCCTATAAAAAACTCTTTGTATCTTTTCTAGAGCTTTTAGCTTAAACCCATTCGAAGCTTTGAGTCCACTACAAACTTTTTTCAGAGCTTTTCGCTTAAGCCCAAGCGGAGCTTTTGGAATATCGGTATAAAAACACTTTGTGTCCTTTCTAGAGCTTTTAGCTTAAGCAGAGCTTTTACAGACTTTCCACAGACATCATGCGACAAAGTTGATACAACTTTTTTCAGAGCTTTTAGCTTAAGTTCAAACAGAGCTTACAGTCCAAAGACTTTGTTGATTGTTTTTTCGCATATGCCCCTCGCTGCGCCGAATATTCTTCCATAGTTGAGATATCTTTCTGGGCACGTAGTGCTCAAGTATTTGAAGAGTGCCCGAGGCGATAGAGTTTGGCCATATAAAAGCGCGCCGTGCAAAAACAAATATGCATAGCTCGGCTCGACAATGTTTGGGTAGGGCATAAACACAGCGGAGAACACAGCAGAGAACACAGCGGAGAAGACAACAGAGAATAACAAACAGTCATAAAACAAAAGCAAACGAATAACGAAACGCAAAGGCAAAGATGATATAAAAAGTGCGCATTTGTTTGGCTTCGTTGGATTTGGATTTGGAAATGGTAATGGTAATCCTAATGGGGTGCGGGGGAGGGCGCAGGGTAATAGAAGGAATCAAACTGCGAATACGCACATATATATTTATACGAAACCCAAATTGTATTTTATGTGAGTTTTATGCTCACGTGCTGGCGTCATTACGCGACCGATGCCACAGAAGATAAAAACAGCTTAACAAGTGTGAACGAATAAACAAGCGAACCGAGTATAACACGGCCAGATACCCTGCGCTTAGGCAGGATGTTTACAGCAAAGCAACATGTTTATACAAATTTTTTGCTGGTTAATTTCCACATGGAAAGCTTTTTACAATAATCAACCAAAGATTCTTCCAAGCTTCCTCCTCTCTCTCTCTCTCTATCTTTTCTGTCATACCCCATGGCATATTGAACGAGAGTTAGACAAATAAACAACGATTATTATTATCTAGCCGCTGGGAAAAATGTGTGTCACATGCCAAACGAGCATCAAACTACTGCAGAATTGTATCTGTAATTGTTTTTGTTGTTGTCATGAAAATTTGCATAAAACTCAACGACATCGACAACGACAACGACGACAACGATAACGAGTCAGTGACGTCAACAAGATGTCGAACAGGCAAAATACAAAGTGCCAATATGTACACATGGCTACATCATGTACAGCCACACACACACATACACATATACTGTGTATATATGCATATAGATTCGTGTACATGTTTGTGTGCGAGTCTTGAACTTGAATTGCACGAAATGCTGTTAAGAATGTTGTTGTTGCAGTTCGAAATTCGCTTTTATTGCCGATTATTTTTTGCTGTTTTTTATAGAGACACCCTGTATGGGGAGAGATGTTTTCTCTCTCTCTCTTTATTGTAGTTGTTGTTGCGACCTTCACCGAAAAAAGTTTACATGTTCTGAGTTGGAGAACAATGGACTTTTGTACCCCGAAAGGGGCAGGGAAGCATACTATTTATAGCCACTGTACGACTACCTTGAGTCTGGCCCGGAATCGCAATTTGCCATCCGCACGCGCCCTAGACAAGCGCTACAAGTTTTCGCGCCGTGTAAACAAACCTCCAAAACTGCCAGACAGACACAAAGAGAGCGAGAGCGAGACAGAGAGAGGGGGATTTGGATTGGAACAAAGATGGGGGCAATACTACTCGATCGCGTCGACCTCTTTTCATGCCCCACAGCAGCACGACGCGGGCTTATCAGGCGTAGCTTTATCAGTTGCAGAGGCAGGCGGCTTGTCATGTGCCTCCTTCAAGTAAGGCGCATATTAATCGCAGGTTTCAGCGATCCACCCTCCCCCACCTCAACCACTGCCTCATCCCTAGGTAGTATATACTTTTTCGAGAGATAATCCACATACACACACACACATATATATTCTAAATAAAGTGCGCCACACACTTGAACCCAGATTGCAATTGATTGATTGTCTTGTTGTTTCTTCGTTGCAATAGACACACACACACACATACACTTTCCTTATAGTCGTATTACACATACTACATGGGGGTGTACAGAGTTCAGTGCAGCGCTGAGATTAATTAGATTTGCAAACGTATACGTTATGACCTGCTTGATATTCAAGCTCTAACTATAGAATAAATTGCATATACCATGCATATAGGGGTTACAGATCGGGGTCTCTCGCTCTTATCTACCATATGACAGGTGATCGGCGCCTGAGCGCGAACCCCTACGGAACGAAACGGAAATCTACCCAAGGCTTGCGTATGTTGTAGAACTTTTCCGGGCCTTACTTTGTTGCAATTTGTTTCGCAATTTTGACAACTTTATAGAATCCCAACTGAGCTAGATCACTCTATGGAGATATATATATATATATAAAGTGGGGCCCGTCAAGCATAATTTGTGTGTTAATTAAGCAAAACAATTAAGCAAAAAAGAAAACTCAAAACGATTAATCAATTCACAGCAAAATATCGCACTCATTTCATTCTTTATTAACTTTTGAAAACTGAAAAAAAAATGAAAATTAAAATTGTTTTGCTGCCATCGATCGATTGCCTGTGCCAGTACGAAGCGGCTCAACCAATCTCTGCCCACATACGACCAGATTAATCCAATTTCGAACAGCTTAACTAGGGGAACATGTATCACAAGGCTACAAACGAGCATGCCCGACAGTAAGATACCCTTCGCTCAACTTTCCAGAGTCTAACAACTCTAATGCTAGCTCACTCTTACATACAAACATTATACCAAATTTGGTGCCTCTTGCTTTAGAAATAGCTAAGATCTGTGCGTTCAAACAGACGGACAGGCGGACAAACAGACGCACAGACGCTCAATCGACACGTCTAGTAATCCCAAGCAAGTACATGTTTGCTTTGTGAAATCTGCCACGCCTACTACAAACATTTGCACAAACTTGGTATACCCTTTTCTTACCATTTTCAATGTACGAAGGGTATAAAATAAATTATTTATTGACGTCGCGTCGCGAAGCCGCAGCATCAAGGGAAAATGAGTTACAAATTAAGAGGCCGCTGCCAGACGATGTCTGATAACATAGGCGGAACTATATGTCTGTGTATAAAGTGCAAATAGTTGAAGATCATATATGTATATATATGTATATAATACTACACTCGGACAGGTTCTTTTGTGTGAAAGGGCTCGGTATTGACTCGATCGGACTTTTGACTTCTCTCAGTTGACCAAAACAATTAGCCAAGAAAATCACGATACATCAATTTGCGCCGTGCTGTGAGTTACTTGAGCCGCGCGCACGGCAAACGTTACTGTATGCTACAATATTTGTCGGATGTGATTTACAATTGTGCCAATTATTTGGATAGATAACAAAACGAAACACCCTAATGACAATTGCAAATATTGAATACGAACGAATGCCGAACGTGAAGTGAACTGAGGCGAACTGAAACGCGTTCCACAGAGCAGCGCAGCTGACGGCCCCCCAAGTGCGTTTCATGTAATCAATAACGCGATTTTCCCTCTCTTTCTCTAACGATTTTCGAGTGTGTTTTGATTCAAAGTCATGAAAAGGGCAGCGTGAGTCACGTGAGTCACGTGGGAAATGTTACAACATTTTTGTTTTTTTTTTTTTGAATGAAAACGAACGGGAGTATGTAAATTGTAGCAAAATAACAATTGAAGTGCAAGATAGCAGACTAGCAGATAGGTTGAATGATATCTGAGTTGATCTACCATGTGTGTGTGTGGCTTAACTTATCATTCCAGTTCGAGGAAATTGAGCATACACGTGGTATGTGCGCGCGACAGTTAAAATACCCTACGCTCAGCTTTGGAAAACCGTTGGAAGTTGAAAATTTTTAAAAAGTTTCTTTTTTGTTAAGGGAAATTTTAGAAATTTTTTTTTTAAATTTAAAAATTTTTGTTTTTACTTTTAATCGATTACGCAGGTCAAAAATAGCATCAAAAAATTTTTAATAATATTCAAGACGATATATAGTTAATACCTTACAGATTTTGAGCTATCATTTTTCTTAAGCAATTACTTGCCGCAACTTACCTGACATGAAATGCAAAAGTAATGACGTAATTGGATACAATACTGGACTGTAGGTAATGTCGGGACAATCATAGCCCAGCACATTAACAATGCGATCGGCGACAGCACGTCCCGTGCTGGTCAAATGATACGGGAAACAATGTGTGGCATCCACAAAGGCGGGCAGCATTATGGGCTTATCCGGCAGCTCTGTGGTGCCAAATACCTAGTAGGAAGTAGGGAAGGGGAAGACATTCGATTAGCCAAATATCTAATAATGATAATGTGCGACACTTACCTGATGCACCATCTCCCAGTAGAAGCCATCTAGCATATTCTGCTTGGTCAAATGCTGTGCGCATAATATGGGCCACAACTGCGAGCGTATGGGCGAGTTAATTGGCCAGGAATTCTCTCTGAGTATGTTCTTAACAATGTGTTTCTTGCCCTGCTGCAGAAGCTGTTGGATTTCCGTGAATGAGCGCAGTGCCGGCTCTTTGCCTGAAAGACAGAAAGAGAGAGAGAGGGGGGGCGTTAGTCAAGTGTTTTTCGATTAGCCTAGGTCGCGAACTTTAATGTCTAACAAATAAAAACTGAAAGAAAATAAAAAATATAAAACGAAAACCTGACGTGCTGCACGAAACGCTACGCTGTAAATCAACATGCAACACAATTCGCGCGCTCGCTAAGTGTTCAGATACAGATACAGATAGCCTAACTATATATGTACATATGTATTGTATATTATTTTATTAAATAGTTAAGTAAACGGTTGTTGGCCCGACTCAAGTGCTGAGCTGATAAAGTTGGTCTGGCGCTGCCCACTTAAGGCACGTCTCATATGACTTCGCCTAGATAGACCCGATGATAAGCATTGTAGAGCCTGCCCCAAAAGCCAATTGAACTTGCAACCGAAGGCCGCAAACATAAGTATAAATAGTAGCAAACAAAACTAAGCTAAAGATACGCAAGTACTTTGTATATAGTGAAAATCGCTTAGCCCATATATTGCTCATACGCCCGAGTGGCAAATAAACTACTTGAGGCCGCAATTAATGTGTGTCCAAGTGGGAGTTTGATAAGCTTTTTTTTATTGATAGATGCTTGGTTGACTTCAAATGGCCCCTAGAGCATGCAATTAAATTGAAATTGAAATGATAAGTCATAGATCATGTTGTAATTGCAACCTTGCAAGAAACCAAGTTAATGTAAACCAATTCGCATGTTTACACACATAACTATTACATTTGCTTTGCAGAGAGATAAAGCTATTTGATTTTATTTTTGAATACAAATTGAGCTGATAAAACAAGAAAACTGGAACATTTGTTTATCTACAAATGCTTGGGGTACTTTAAAGTAAATTCAATGCAATCAAACGATTTGAATTTAATGAACCATTTAGAGTTTCCCAGCAACTATTTATATATGTTTAGCAAGTTTCACATTCTATTGATAGTGTTCCAGGTATTCCTTAAGTTGGCTATATTTAAATAAAATGAATGCAAAACAAAACTTGAGTCATATCTGCAGCGTGAACTAAATCTAATCCACACGAAGCCGTTGGAAATACCGCGGCTTGACACTTTTAGATCGATGTTGGTCAGTTTGGAAAAGTTCGCGAAAAACTTATCAGTTGGTCAGCTGCTTGCCACAATAGATAGATAGTTAGATAGATAGGCTGGCGGCGCTAAGTAGGCTAAGACCAAAAAGTACCCCCTACTACCAATTATTGATTGACGCCATCGATGAGGTGGCACAAGACTGAGGATACACTGGGACTGTGGGACTTCCAGCTGCCATTGATTAGCTATCGTAGTTGCGGGTAATTGATTGTGCATTCGGTACATGTCTCTGTCTCATTACCTTGGACAGCGACAGCGACAGCTGATCGATTTTTGCATGCCAGTTTTGCTCGGCTCGTCCTCTTATCACAGAAACACTTTCGGGTTTATTTGTTATTGCTGATAAGGAGGCAGCGGCATGTTAAATTTGTTTTCACAAATCGCAGAGACAACAAATTAGTGTATTCAGTGTATTCGTTCGTATTCGTTTACGTTTAGGTTTATTAACATCATATTCACTTTGGTATTCGTTACAACAACTGCGCCTTGAAAAATATATACTATAATCATTAATATCGTTTAACCAAAATTGAGTCGGTTATGGGCATTGTGAGAAAGCACGACTGTAAATATCAAATGACGCGAGCATGATATAGTTATATATTATATACATATATGGGGAGAGAGAGAGAGAGAGATGAACATTGTAAATGCAATAACAATAAAAACTGGTATAATTGAGTGAGGATCGTTTGCATTTCTAACGCTTATAGTCAGCTATCTCTCACTCTATCACACACTATCTACTGCTATCTTTCTCCCTCACTGTGTAATTAATCTGACCATTTGCATTTGTTAGCGTCTTGTGCACAACACAAATTTATATACATACATATACACATGTACGTAAGGAGACGATCTTACAACATGATAAAGTTGAAGATAGATGTGGTAATTCATCTATCGACGCCAGCGATTTCATTGAACTGTAAACAAATGCATTTTCCTCGTTTCAAACTAATTAAAAATCAGTGAATGTAATTTGTAATTGTTTATAAAAAATACTCGTAATAATTTCTAATTAATATTTACGAAACTGTGAAAGACTTTTACACAATCGATGCATGATATATAATTTGCATGTACGTAAACTATTGATTTGATTCATTGAAGCTGTGACAGCTCGGCGAATAATTATCAACTGAATGAATAAAGTGATTCATTCACTTGACTGCATTTACATATATGTATTAGCTATCTATTCAGTTATTTTCCAATCTATGGAGAACTCGACTTAATTAGTTGCCTATTAACCTTTTTGTGATAATTAACGATTTAAAACAAAAACAAAAAAGAAAAAACACATCATAATAATTCTCCTTCAATCGCGATAATTACTGGCGCAGTCATTGACGTCAAACCTAATGGGGGGCCTCCAGATACAGAGTTAAGGCATCTTATCTTCCTCTTCGAAGATCCTGTCTCCCCTCAAACAGTAAAGATAAAATTTTGAGAAATTTTTTAGTACTCATTTATTCATGCCATAAATCCTGCAATTTATGCCTAATTGTTTTCAACTCGTCAATCGAAATTATGAACACACACTGTACAAGTATATATATTTATTGGCCTTTTTTTTCGAGTATTAAATTTTTTTTTTTGCTTTCTTCTTTGAGTGAATTCTGCGGAGTTTTCGTTTTAGATTGAAATCTTTTAATGGGGGGTCAATAAAAATTAGTTTATCGTAAGCCATAAACTGTTTTCATCGAAGTAATGACAGCTTTTACTCAAAGCTTCGACGCCGCC
Source organism: Zaprionus ghesquierei (assembly GCA_018904095.1). NCBI lineage: Eukaryota > Metazoa > Arthropoda > Insecta > Diptera > Drosophilidae > Zaprionus > Zaprionus ghesquierei. The sequence goes on along the minus strand of JAEIGP010000806.1, from coordinate 13,870,962 downwards.
TCACACACACACACACACACAGTCACATTCACATGCACATTATGAAAATCAATAAAAAAAAAACTACACAAATTACTTAAGCTTCTCCTCCTCCCTAGCCTAGCCTAGCCTAAAATTTATGTTGTTTACTTTTGAAATTAGTTGCTTTATTTATTTACTATATTTGTTTTTTTTTCCATTTTTTTTTGTATTTTTTTTGTTTGCCTTTGTGCATATTTGTTTTTGTGTTTGACGCTGTCTCCGATCGAGTAGTAAATTATAGACGGGGGAGGGCGGAGCAAGGTTTATTACCTGGACTAAATTGCCAGCACTGGCATTTGGTTGTTATATCATTCGAGCTGGCCGCTATAAAGAGGGGCAGCTCGAAGAACTTCTCGCAATCGGGATCAACGTAGACGCTGCTCCGGCGACTGCTGAACTGCTCCAACTCGCGTATGCCCAAAACTTTGCCAACCATTTTGAGTCGCCTTTGTTTTGTTCTTCTTGTCGCTTTATTTTATTTTCTGTTGTTGTTGTTTTTGGTTTACTTTGCGTATTTGGCACCGAGTATGTTTTATTTTATTTTTTATTTGGTGTGTGTGTATTTTGTTGTTGTTTTCCTGTCTTTTTTTTTTTTTTTTTGCTTTACTTTGTGTCGCACAAAAAAAAACAATTATGTAGATTTTTTGGTTGTCTGTTTCAGTTTCTTTCTGTTTTTCTGTTGTTGCTGCTGTGTTTTTTTTTTATTGTTTTAATTTATTGCGCTCTGCAATTCGCTTGCCTCGTTTATTCGTCGTGCGAGCGACGCAGCGGCAGCGACAGCGGCAGCACTTGAATTTAATTTGCAGCACATTGAAATTTATCAATTCACATTTTATATTGTTCTTTTTTTATTTGTATTTCACTTTAATTTTAAATTAACATTAAATTCGGGTATTTATTGCACACACTCAATTTTTGTATTATTATTTTTTTTATAATTATTTTCGGCCTGCACAAGTTGAAAAATATCGTTAAAAAATATTAGCAAAGGGTCTCGTCTCATGCGTTCGATCGTTCGATTCAATCGAAAATGGCATTCAAGTCGATGCGAAATTCGAATTGAAATTGAATTTGAAATCGGGGAATTCGAAACGAGAAACTCAAAATTCCGTAGGCCTACGTGCGACGCGTTCGAATGCGTTCAAAGTTCTCAACAGCGGGGCCGGTTTCTTGCGGTGAATGAAACCGAAAGCTCTCGCCCGCCGACCCAATGGGGTGGCCAGCCAGCCAGCCAGCCAGCCAGAGAGAGAGTGTGAGTTTAATGAGCATAGAAGTGGAAGAGAGCGAACGTGAGAGCGCAACAGCTTGCAGTGGTCGTTTTTGAATGGGAGCGGGAGAGAGAGCGCGCGCCACGGAGAGCAGCGACGAGCGATCACAACCTGGCGCGTGCAAGCTTCGTTAAAGCTTTTTTTTGTTGCTTCGCTCGGCGCGCGCTCGTGTGTGTGTGTGTGTGTGTGTGCGTGTGTGTGTGTGTGTGTGTGCGTGTGTGTGTGTGTGGTGTGCGTGTGTGTATTTGTTTTGCTTTGCATGCTGCGATGCGCTCGCTCGCTCGGTCGTTCGCTCGTTCGTTCGTTTTGTTTTTGGCGGCGCCCCCCAACGAACAGCTGTTTTCTGTTTTCGTTCTTGCGGCCTGTTGCTCGACTCTGTTGACAGTTGAAACTCTCAAAGAGAGCGAGAGAGTGCGCCCTCTGTGGTGTAAATTCGCTTTTATAAATAGCCTTTGCGCCTCTGCAAACTGTGGGCAATTTCGTAAGCTTGCGATTTGGCAATGCAAACACACACACTCGCACACACACACACACACACTAATGCAAAAGAGAATATATGAAAATGCTTGGGAAAAGCCACAACAAGAATGCTTGCTATCCAAAAATTCCTACATACACACACGGGAAATCTCAATACGTAGCTCAGGTTGGGAAATGCCTGATGAAAATTTGTGTTTACGGCCATGTTCTATTTTAGACAGGCCAAAAAGATTTATGAGCCCACATTGGGCCGCCGTTTTCATTGCCTCACAAGCTTGGCAGCAGCAAGTGGCAAGTGGAAAATCGTTGAAATATTTGTGGAAAATTTCTGCGCTATCGCTAATAAACATTGCCGGTGCATGCTTATTTATGGGGCGGGTCCTACAAAAACGGAGAATCTTGCAATGACAGCAGCAAATTAATGAAATGTGAACTGATCTTAAGTCCATTTATTAGCCGTAAAGAGGTAAATACCAAGAAATGCTAAGTGGTCTTTCGAAATACCCATTTCAAAATATTTTAAAAAGAAAATAAAAATTAAAAACAAGAAAGAAAGAAAGGCTACCTTCGACAGGTTTTATACCATTGCAGTTACTCCACATATTAAATCGGCCGATAGGTTCTATGGCAGCTATACGATATATCGGTCCAATTTCGATCAAATTTTGACAGCCTTTTAAGGGCATACTTAGACATATTTTAGGAAAATTTCATAGCAATATCTTAAAAAATAACAAAATTCGACCGATAGGTTCTATGACAGCTATACGATATATCGGTCCAAACCGACTCATTCTGACTTATTTACAGCGTGCAGTAATAAGAAACATGTATACCAAGTTTAATCAGTATAGCTCTAAAACTAAGGGACTAGTTTGCGTTGCAACAGCAGACGGACAGACAGACGGACATGGCTAGTTCGACTCCCTTATTGATGCTGATAAAGAACATATGTATATACTTTATAGGGTCGAAGATGTCTCCTAAGGGCTGCAATGGTATCAATATTTAAAACTTCAAGTTAATCTACCCTTTTATGATCTTTTACTACAACAAATCTTTTACATATTCCCACAAAAATTCATTCAGAAAATTCGCTTGTACAAGTATTACAAATTTTCCATTTTCCATTCACAATTCGTCTACAATTTTATAGCGCAAACATCTGCAACATTTCGAACAACCTCACGTGATCTTTCTATCGATTTTCTGTTTCCTGCGCTGTGTGAAACGCATTGCAACAACAATAATAAAAACCGATGAAAACTTTTCAATTTTGGCTTCCTCTCTCATTCGTGTGTTTACCTTTCTTTTTACACTTTTTTTTAGCATAGATTGAAGAAAGATATTTCGTATTTAAATTGATTTTTCACATGTTTCGTCAGTCGCGTTGAACGTGAAATCGTTTTGCCATTTGTTTACCCACCCAGCGATGCTGCATACATGATACAGATACAAGCTATATAATACATATGTACAATATATTCTATGTAGTATATAGAAACAGCGCATACATAATGAAAATAAACAACGCGTGGCGTTTGTGAGATGAATTTCTCTTTGGGTTTTTTTCTTCAGAGTCAAATGATTAATTAGGCAACGCAAGGAAAACACATGAAAAGCGTTGGCAATTTTCTCGAGTCGCATCTCATAAACATTGAGAAACAAAAAAAAAAAAAAACACACACAAAAATATCTGTTTTTTTGTCGTATGACTCAAATTTTGATGTTGTTGGTGTCGTTCTTGCCCAACACCTCTAAATTTATAATGATAATTTAGATATTGGGCAAATGGGATATATGTAGTATATAGGTGAGAGATGGATGAGCAGGCACTGAGTGGGTTAGTCCCCACGCCCGATGTATTGCAAACACAAATTTCCGTCACGTTTCAGAATGAATGACGCATGTCAGGTTTATAGTTTTACCTCCTTATTTGAGATAAGGAACTAGAGAGATGATACTTTTATACCAGCTCTATTTGACCAGTCTGTAATAATACTTTTATCAGCTAAAACTATTATTTACACATTTCTATAATGTAAATTTTACATCTAAGTTTCTTAGGAAAAAAACAGTTGAAAGCAAAAAAGTTGTTGCCACTTCTCGTTAAATTGTGAAATATCCATAAACATATTGCCAGCTCTGCTTATCAAAGATATACGATCATAAACCTTTTACGATCTCCAGCTGCAATCAAGATAATTTCAACCATAGGGGATTTTTCAGATTTTCCCACGATAAAAACAGAAAAACCTGATCGCCTACCTACTACCATGGTGCCAAAGTTTAACCCTATCAACCTCGCATATATATATATATATACATATACCCCGATTAAGCGATATAAATGGGCAACTTATCTTAGGCATCTAAAAAGAGGGAAGGCATTATAAAACTGCAGCCAGCTCTGAGATTATTTAAAGTGATGCCATAAAGTTAATTCGCAGTTAATTGGTCGCACCATAAGAGATTACTATTTATAATCCGTAATATCTTTATGGAACAAACACTTTTAAAGACGGTTAAGCAAGAAAGAAAACAATGAGAGAGAGAGAGAGAAAGATACCAACGTGTGTGTGCACTATGTTAATTCTAATTGACGTAGTTTATTAACCAATTCATGGACAACGTCTAACTGAACCATCACGATTTATTCACAATTATACGCAAGGTTTGCACACGCACACGCACACACGCATATATCATATTATTTGTGATAAATATGCCAAAAAAAAAGTATAATGAAAAACCACAGATGCGTCAGTCAGCAAAGCATAATGGAAATCTGCAGGTAAGCAAGAGAGGTTTAGGTTTTTTGCCAAAGGTTTGACATGTTAAGATACCAACTTGATCCGTGTCCACATACCCTATGACGCTGAAGAAGAGTCTATGACGTTTGTCTTGTTTGCTTTGAAATTGTTATCTATTGAGCGTTTCTGTTGACCGATGAAATTATCGAGTAATCGAACAATTTCAAGTGCTCAAGGCAAAGTGCTGTGCGCGCTCGAGACTTTCTCAAGAAACGCAATTTAAAATGTACACACAAAAATATATCATTTATAATATTTATTCGCATATCGACATTAACCCCTGCATTTCCAAGAAGTTCTACCATCCCAACATTTCTTTCTTTTTTTTCGAAAGAAAGATTACATATATGTATCCGGCAACTTTTGAGGCTTATTCGCCAGAAATTGCATATGCCAAAAACCTTATTCGTTGTCGTGGGGCATTTCCCGGTATTCTCTCTGTCTTTCTGCATACAAAGAAATATATCTTATTGTCTCGTTTCTCGCTCGATTGCCATTTACGAGAGCAAAACGAGGCAAATTTTCAATTGAAATTAGCAACGATAGCAACAATACGACAACAACAACAACAACAATGAGTAGCAACAAACAAATAAAATTATTGTGACATGATCTAATGTGCAATTTTTAGTAGCAGGCAAAGCGGAAACAAAGAAGAAATTGATAAAAGTGACCAACTGAGGCAAGACGCGATAATGACGAGGGATGTGTAGCAGGTCTGGGGATAGAGGGTTGGGGGTTGCGGGAGCTGCCTCCTCTCTGAGCCAATGCAATTCATTAGACCTTTTCTTGGACTGTCCTCCCCCCTCATCACCTATCCGAGTGACGTTCACACTTGACGCTCGTCGCAGCTTGACATTGTCGTCGGCGCTGTGATTGCATGCGGCCAATTGCGCTTGCCAAGTACAACAACAACAAACCACAAGGGGAGGTGTATAAGAAGGGACATTGGACCGTCGCCGGCTGCAGCTAAATTTAATTTTCGTACCAAAAACCAACGACAAAACCGCAACCCAAAACACGTTCAACCATTTTTAATTGTTTTTTTTTTTTTTTTTTTGTTATTGTGTTTTTGGTTTTGGCATCAAGATACAATACAGCACAAATGTCGTGTAGCTTGTTTTGTGTGATTTCCAAATTGTCAAAGTTTGCTAATTGAAGCAACGCGTCTTTGAAAATGGAAGCACGCGCTTTGACTAAATTTAAACAAGCAAAGCCAAGGAACAAAAAAAAAAAAAAAAAAAAAAAAAAATTCAGAATAAACAAGAATCTCACGGGTTGAGTGATTTGATGGTAAGAAAATATTAAAACAAAAAAATTTAAATTTGAATATTGGTCTAGAAATTGCACATAAAGCTTTGACTAAATTTAAACAAGCAAAGCCAAGGAACAAAAAAAAAAAAAAAAAAAAAAAGAATAAACAAGAATCTCACGGGTTGAGTGATTTGATGGTAAGAAAATATTAAAACAAAAAAATTAAAATTTGAATATTGCTCTAGAAAAAAATAAAAAAAAAATTTAAATATTTTGTAGATTAATTTGGAACATTTTTCATATTACTCTCGTTTTATAGAAATAGAGCAATAAAAACTTATATTTTTAACCCATAGCTGAACTGGTTCATAGACCTTTGTATTGTAGTATTTAGAAATGGGGGCACTAAGTTAATTGGGCGCACTACAACAAACACTTGACGAACTTGTTATCTCGCCCCTCCCTCTTTCTCTCTATTCTCTCTCTCTCCTCTCTCTCTTGCATGAATCAATCGAAAACAAACGCCAAATTACCTGATCCCTTGATAAATCAATATAGTATAATTATATATATATTTTTATATAGGTATATTTTAAGCGTTTCTTCAACCCCGCAGTCACCTGACTCGCAATAAAAACAAATGCTCCCTCTCGCTTTCTATCCCTGTCTCTTTCTGTCTTGCTCTGATCTCTTTGAGCACGACACGAAGCGTAGCTGTTAATCAATTAAATTATTTATGGCCCTCAAACAAGCTTGCTTTCTTCTTGCTGCATATTTAGCATGTTTTAAAAATAGCCCCAACATAGTCAGACTTCTCATAGAGGTTGACACTGTCCACATCGATGGAACTCAATTAGGCCTGTCCGGCACATGTTGAGTAGGCAACAACAACAATTAACACTTGTTGTTGTTGTGCCATAAATCAAAACAAAGAGCACATGACACTTGTGTCCAAAATTAAGCCACACAGCAAGAGAATCTTATGGTAGTTTTCCAAAATATCATTCTATATATGAGCATTCTCAAGCTGCTCCGATTAATTTGCAACTGCATAATAATTAAATTTGCGCTCTAAGTGGGCGGGCCAGGCGCTCACACACGAGCTGTTGCCGTGTCCAATTTATTTAGAGTGAAAATTAAACAATTGATTAGTTTTCTTTATGAGTGCGCGGGCCTGGTACAAGGCTCAAGTAGTAGTGATGGCTAAAGATCAACAAAGTTTGAGTTGAGTTAGCGTGCAAACTTTTAACCGGTTTTCACGCAACATTTGCAAAATAAATTTATAACAATTTTATCTGCAAGATTTGCATAATTTCAATTTATTAAAGCCAAGCACGTGCGGTTTATTTATTGCCCTCAGCGATAAGCTGCATATTAATATTGTAAGGCATATATCATATATTCCAAGCAATTAGTTTGCACTTGATCTGGTCATCATTTTTAAGACTGGGTATCTTCTAGTCACGCATACCGCGCTGAGGGCGCGTAACCTACTTTATGCTAGTTCTTTATGCGACTTCTAAATGAGCTGCCTATTTAAGATATATTACAATAATTGTATAGCAGCTGCGCTGCATACGCTGCGTATGCGTAATTTCATTGTATCGACTTGAATTGACAGACTGATTGAACGCACGAGACCTGATCGCACACATGCGCACACACACACACGCACACTATGTCTAGGTGCGATAATTAACAAGTTGTCAATTTTAAAACCGATTTAGGCTTAATGTGCATTTTCGATTGCACTTTTTTTTGGAGGCTACACACACAGCTGCAGCTATTTACATAACACACACACACACACTCGCACGCAATGCGTGTGCTGCTATACAAACATACTTCAAGTTATTTTCGACGACAGACACGCGACTTGTTTCGTTAAATGTTCGTTGTGTTTTGTTTTTCTCTCTGTCTCTGTTGTTCTTCTTTTTGTTGTTGTTGTTGTTGTTGGACGGTTGACAACTTTTGGACAGCAACGGCAACGGCAACGGCGACGGCGCGACCGCAACGCGTGAGGGTTGAACTGAAACTGAGCGCAAGCGGCGCGCGCGATCGCCAGACGTCGCTCAGTCACTTAGCCAGCATCAGCCAAGCATAGAAGAGAATGCGCGCAAAAGAGAGAAAGAGAGAGAGAGAGAGAGCGAGAGCGAGACCTGGCGACAGGTGCATTTTGTCGTGCATGTCAATTGTTTACACAAACAGTTTTTCGGGGGCTGTCGCGAAAAACAAAAGAAAAAAAAGCTCGCCGCGCAGCTTTTAATTAGAAACTCTCTCTCGCTTAATTAGCTTAAAAGCTTTGGCGATTTTCCAAACGAAGTTATGTTACGTCTCTGCAAGTTCGTTCAACTTCAAATTGAGAGCGAGAGAGAGAGAGGGGCACGACAGTTGGCTGAGCGCAATTATTTGTCTAAACGTCTCTTCTGCCGGAACTACTTATTGTTAATAAACAATTAACATTGTCAACACAATTCAATGGGCCACAAAATGATTATCATGCGAGCCGCTTCAGTTATTGGAATTTTAATTTTTTCATAAAGCTTTTGCAAAGTGCCGCAATGACAAGTGTTTATTAGCCGGGGCTAAGTCAGCTAGTCCCGCTGGCAACTGATCGCAACTTGATAGAGTTGTTGTTGTAGTTGTTGTTGTTGAGAAGTGTGAATCAAAGCTGCCGCATGTGGAGCATGTTTAAATTTAATGAATGCCAGTTGACAATGGAAAAACGTTGCTGAAGTGGAAAAGAGCGGCGCAGAGAGTGATAGAAAGAATATAAAGAGAGAGAGGGGGGCGCAGTGCATAAGCCTTTATTACTTTACTGTAGTAAAATATTATAAAAAATTCAATCAACATATTTTCCACTATAAAGAACAAATATTTAATTTATTTATTTATAAGTTTTTTAATTTTCATATTACAAACTGCAGCTAAAGTAACGTCCCAAGCTGTGCGTACAAACGTTGTGCAGTTTGAAAAATTTTCAAAGCATACTTTGCGGCTGCAGCATAAAATGCTCAGCGAGTCGCAGCGCAGCTCAAGCAACTCAAGCAAAAAGCATTGCCTACTTTCAGGCATGTCAAATATTTGCATGCAAGAAAACCATCAGAGAACTTTGTCTTCGTCTCTTTTAAACGTCTCTCGCTTGCTTTTTAATCGTGAAAATGCAGTGCAGTGCCCAGCAGCTGTGCGCCAGCAACAACAACAACAACAAGAGGAAAAAGAAAATCAACTGTGCCACATGGAAAAAAAAAACATATGTAAATTGCATCTCGCCAAAGGGACACATCTCCCCCTCTCAGCCAACACTTTGCTGCCTAGCTGCTTGTTATCTTAGCGCAGCGCAAACAATGTTATCTCATTTTGTAAATAAAAGAGAGAGCGTCGCTGCTGACAAAGCTTAGCAGATGTGGCAAGAGATGTGGGCGAGAGAGAAAGGGGGGGAGGGCAATCTTTTTGCCGGCTGGCAGCTTTTGTGTAACTAAAATTAAATCTACGCTGCGTTCGCTGTTTGTTCTCATTGTTGCTGCTGCTGCCGCTGCTGCTGTTCACTTTTTTATCAAAGAGCATGTAAACAAAACAAAAGCAAGAGAGCTTTTTGCTCGCCAAGCATGTGTGTGACGACACACAGTGCTTGACCTCACCTTAGATACACTCGCACACACTCGCACACACACACACACAAAGATAACTGTATAATTAGTCGGCGCCGCTGTTGACAGTGAGGCCAAAAAAGCAAATGAAATTGTTTAGCTTTTTTTTTGTATTTTTTGGTGTGTGCTGCCAACATTTTTATCGATTCTCTGTGATGGATTAGTCTATTTAATGAGCCGGCCCTGGCCCTGGCTCTACACTCTCCTTTCTCTCTCTCTCGCTCGGCAGCACGTCATCAGCTCGTTTGCCATCAATCAATGCTGCAGGCAGCTGGCAAAGTTCAACAGATGTTCCAGTCAAATGCTACACGCACTTATGACGTGCATACAACAACGCATTTTCACACCAGCCGAGCGTAGGGTATACAAATAATCCAAAAAATAACAGCAGGTTTTCAATTTGTCTATCAACGGGTTAGCAGGGGGGTAACACCGCAAGGTGTTGAAGTATGAAAATGTATGTGGCATATTAAAAGGCTTTCAGATTATTGCTGCGTGTGAAGCAATTCTAAATTCATATGTAGCGTTTTCTTAATTAATATTTATGGTATTTATTTAACATTATAATCGTAGGAATTATAGCATGGCGTAACCTCAACTATTCAATTCACACTTCTGCGCTAGAACTTGGCATCTATAATGGCTTTACTTAGAGCGTTCTTTATTAGTTTATAATATTAGAAAAAAGTTGTAATAATGCTATTTGAATTTTACATATATCTGTTATTATTGCTCGATTTTTATACCCGCTACTCATAGAGTAGAAGGGTATTATAACTTTGTTCTAACCGAAAATGTATGTAACAGGCAGAAGGAGACATTTCCAAGCCCATAAAGTATACTATATATTCTGGCTCAGGATCAACAGCCGAGTCGATATAGCCATGTCCGTCTGTCTGTCTGTCCGTCTGTCTGTTTGTGTGAAAATCTAGATCTCAGCTATTGTAAGAGCTAGAACTACCAAATTTGGTGACAATGTGTGTTATTATTGCACGCTGATCAAGTTTATTTTGGATTTTGGCCACGCCCCCTTCCACCCCTGTAAATCGAAAAAAATTGATTGCAAGCGCAATTTTGATGACATATTGTTCATATTCGGTTTACATGATAACTAGCTCGAGCACACTCGACTGTAGCTTTCTTGTTATATTTGCTTATATCATTATTAAAATTAAAACTTCTTCTGCCGGTTTTTTTCTCCTTCTCTCTCCCCTCTTTAAATTTTTTAATATTATTATAATTATTATGCGTTATGCCTGAAGTTTTGACAGTTTATTTTCACATGCTTGGGCCTACACAGCGCAGCATATCAGACTGAAGCAACAACAACAACAACAAAGTTTTGGGGAAAGAGAACTGTGAGAACCCGTCGTCGTAGCGCACTCGTGAGGCTGTCGCGCACACACACGCAAGCTGTCGTGACTTGGCGCACGAACACACAACACACACGCACTCTTACACACACGCACACACACACACAACACACTCTCGCACCGCAGCAGCCGCCTTTGGCAGTCATTATTAATAAATCTACCGCAGCTCCAGCACCAGCCTCGTCCCCAGCTCCGTCTCCAGTCTCCAGAGAGACGTTGATTGTTTTATGTGTGCGCGGATCAAAGAAGCAAAAGCGCATGAAAAAGAATGCGAAGAAAGAAGAGAGGCGAGAGGCGAGATCTGAACAACAAGTGGGCGTTACGTATCATTTTTAACTGGATTTGATCTCTGAACCTTGCCAAAAATAAAGTGAAGACATTTTTTTTACGATCCAAAATAACTCGCACACACACACACGCATAAATACTTATGTGATGTGCATGTGGGACGACGACTTATGCATAAAGCACTTGAAATTGCTTTAATCACTTTAATTGGACTAATCTAATCACATGAACAAAAATACAAAATAGTACGCAGCGCAAAGAAAAGGAAAAGGAGAAAAAAAACCCCCACAATAAACATATTCAAAAATAGAATCTCAAAGTTTTTGGCATGCAAATTTTCTAGAAGCACTCGAAATACTCTGCTTTTATATCTTGCACCCGTGGCGAAAGTTATAAAAATGTTTTCTTTCTTTTTTTCAAGTGGTTTTTCATTTCGGAATTTCCATTTGACTTTCTCTCTCTCTCTCTCTTTCTGTTCTTCTGTCAGCGGTCAAAGCGGTCAAATATTTGCGATTTCAAGTTGAAAAACACACACACATATTTTTTATTGAAAGGCATCTTTCGAAAACAAATATGAGTAGGCTATAAAATAGCTAGCATAGAATAGATATTTTTGAGTTAATAACTTGCATTAATTTTTTATAGACAAATTACAAATTTCACTCGACCAAAACAAGTGCGAGACAGAGAGAGAGAGCAAACTCATGTCGAGGAATCCTCTTTATAAACGCATAACAACTAAAAATAAAAACCAAAACAAATCGAGCGCCAAATCGACCAATTCACAAAATCAAAACTGGTTTCGACCAGTTACAGAATCTTCCTCGGTGGATGCCTCAACGCGATTTCGCACACTTTTCGCATATTTTTAGCGCGGGGCACGTGCTCAACTGACGTAGCATGTTCGCTGGGGGGGAGGCATGTTGGAGAGGGGAGGGGAAGGTGTTGAAGCATAAGGGGTATTTGCTTTGCTTTTTTACTTTGCCTTCTTCTCTTCAACGAAAATTTATCGATTGCCCTGGCAGCGCGTGTGGCACTTATGATATATGCATATTTCATTATACATATAGATTATATAGTCACATCTGTGGCCTGTTTTGCGGAAAATTTTTTCGAAAAATATTTGTTTTTTTTTTTTTAATGTTTGCTCGTTATATACGATATGCTTTTTAATCGAACTTGAAGAGCTTCTCCTTCTTCTTCCATTTCAAATTATTCGCATTTTCCAAATGAAAACAATAACAAATACCATATACCCTAAGTTAAGAAAAAAAAAACAAATATTATACATATACCATATAGCATAGATAATTTTAAGCAAATCTCTGGTCATCGTCGTTTCGCGTCACAGGAGCAGAAAATATTTTCGTTCTGTTTTGCGTAAGCAAAAATTTTTTTTATTTTTTTTTTTTCGCCCGCTTGGCAAAAACAAATAAATATCAAATGTTAAGCTACCCCATTAAGTTGATGTAGCATATAGACAGACATTCCGTATACACTATAATCGATGCCGTTCAAGTGGCACGCGGCCTGTGACAGGCTCTTTTCCGAAATATTTTTGAAACTTTGGCAGAAATTAGTTTCGTATTTGAGCGGAAAAATATGTTTAATGTAGTTTGGGGATTAGGAATTTTCTTGAAAGAACTTTTATTGAAACTATTTGGAAATTGAAACTTATTTAACAATAAACTTTAGTCAACTAATTTGAATTTTTGTAGCCTCGACCCTAAGATAACAAACAAGCTACAATGTTTATATGTTCTGACTTTGATAAAATTAGGTCGATAGATAATATAAATAGCTTATATACACGTATATGCAAAATGAGCATAGTTTACTTTTTATAGATGCCAAGCAGATAAAAAAATATATATAACTAGAAAACTTTTCGATCAACAAACTGAAAGTTACTTTATAAAAAAAACAACCCAAGAAATTTTCAAAAGATTCCCCTGACTAATCCAAATAATTTGATCAGAGATCACTTCAATGTCGTGTGCCGTCAGTTATGCCATAATAAATGACCTACAGATCCTATAAATTAATCAAAAATTCATATGCACGAGCGATGATTAAATGCAACAACAACTTGTAGAGTCTTCTATAGGTGCTCCAAGCACAAGAATGTCATTCTAGAGGTTTTCCGCTGCAAAATTCCCAACATTTTCAAAGCATACAAATCGACTGACTAATTGGTATTTCTTCTTCGATTCTATATATAGCAAGGTGTTGCGGGTTAATTTTCTTTTTTTTTTTCTCGGCGAGTGTGGTAAACATTTAGTTGATAATTTCCCCCATTATTTGTTGTTTCGAAACTTTATCACAACGCAAAAAGAAATTATTAAGATGAAGAAAAATGGGAAAAGACAAAACGAATAGAAAGAGAAATAAAATGAAAAACACACGAATATAAGAAAGAAAAGAAAATTGCATTTATTTTTAAACAAATTAATTGGCCGTTCGCCAGATGCCATAAAAACGTGAATGCTTTTTGTTTTGCTTACTTTGCACAATATCTGAGGGAACAACAACAACAACAGCAACAATCGGTAGAGAATTTAATAAAATGAAAAAATTGCTCGGCGTTATGTCAAAGATCTAGTATAAAGATATTGCAATCGGATTTTCCCCATACAACAACAACAACTTTCGCGTGTGTGTCGCGCTCAAGATTCGCCAAATTATAATTGTGCCAATAAGAATTCTTGAAACGAGCCAAAAACTGCAGCAAACACACCAAAACACACACACACACACCCAAACAGAGGCAGGTAATATTTGTGTGTGCAAGGCCTGCTGAGAATATTTGCGAAAGAAAAACAAACAGGATAAGCTACACATTTGATTTGTGCAATACCCTGCACTCATCAAGCACATCTTAAATCAGCTGATATAGTTTAGGAATATATATGTCTATATATCAGCCTTTAAGCTTCCTTTGCCCACCAGTCTCTACTTCATTTATGTTGCATACAAATCAAATTCAGAGTGTGCTCTGGCTTTTATCTAAGTTGTGTATACTGTTCAGGAATATATATGTATATAGTATATCAAATTATTGTATCTATTAATGTGCCACACTTCGCTCACATTAACTACTTCCCTATATACTACACGCTCTGCTTTAGTTTTAATTCAAGTTGTCGATACTGTTCAAGAATATATATAAGTGCATATAGCTTAAAGTATGCCACACTTCCATCGCATACACCCACTTCTATCTATCTACTACAGGGTAAGCACAGCAAATTCAAAATCAAAATCAAGGCCAATGTCGTCAGCGACTGCGAGGAGCCTCCACTAATGGATTATCGGATCGGGCGAGAGCAGATTGCATTTCGCAATGCAATTGGCGTTAATGCACATTGGCATTTTGACAAAATATGAGTGCGATATAAAATCCAATAAATACATAGTACACATACACATATATGTATGTATACGTGTGTTTGCCCTCGTTTGTGGGCGAAAAAAGCCGGGGGCTGTCTCTCTTCAAATGTTGTGCAAATGTAAAGTTTTGATTGCCTTTGATGTGCCATTAAAATAAATCGATTTCCATCATTTCATCATGTACGATTCGTATTGGTTCGAAATTTTGTTTTTGTTTTTGTTTATTGAAAATTTTGCAATTTCATTTTTTTTTTTTCGAATTTTTCTTCAACTTCTGTTGCTTTCTTTGCTGCTATTTTTCTGAGCTGTTAGCCTTCATCGGTGGGGGGAAAATGTAGGTCAATTTGTTGTATAACCTTCATTATCAGCGCATTACTTTGTGCCCATTGATAAGTTTCGTTTGTTGTCGATTGCGCCGCCTTCTTGGCCTGGCCAAAACAAGGGCTGTTAAAAAGTGCTCGGAAAAAAACCTGTTCAAATCGCAATGGAAAATGCGTGCAAAGTGCAAGTTCTCTCTCTTACAATATAAACAGTTTATATATTCCTCTTGATATCGATTAAAGTTTATGTTAATTGCAATTTGCATTTTGCAATGCACACACACACGCAAACACACACAAAGCGAGAGATTTCACGAGCCGTTGAAAACGAAACACAAATTGAATAAACAAAAGTCCAGCACAATTAAAAACTTTTTTTCTGCCCCGAGTAAAAGGGTCAAATTATGCAATAAAAAAAAGAAGAGAAACAAGTAACAAAAGCTACAGTTGAGCATGAACAGGAAAGATATACCCTACCATCAACTTAAAAAAAAAACCGTTGCAAACGCTCGCTATATAATTCTTGATCAAAATCGACTTCAAATTTAGAAGACTTCGAACCTCCTCTTCTATCTTCCTATCTACTAGCTTTCTTGGCAATTGACCGATTTTCATGTGAAATACCCTTTTGAATAGACTAACTACAACCTAGTATACCCTCTACTGACCACTTTCCCTACTAGAAGGGTATCAAAAAACGCAGCAAGCGCTTCGATCGGGTTAAAAATTGCAGTGAATTTATTTATTTGTTTGCACAAGACAAGGCAGAACTCAGAAACAATCGTTGTTTATCAACACCGCTCAGAATATACCCTTTATTTATGTACATATGTATATATGTAGCAGCACCTTGCTGTCATAATTTGATTTATGTATGCACTGTAATTATCTGACGATTTAAAGAGTGCAAATTTTAAATATTTACAAAATCGTTTTTGCGTTTTCCACGTTTACAGGGTGTTTAATGCGTGCAGCTTAGCTTGTGCGGTTACGTAGGCTACTCGTTTGTCAATTCGTTTCGAATAATTTTCAAGTGTTTATGTTTACACAACTCTGTAGCATAATTTGACATGCAGCCTGCGGGCTATTTGTTTTTCATTCTTTGCCATACCCTGTAAATAGCAGGAAAAATGCTATATGCAGCTATAGCTGACTATGGAAAGTCATTGAAACAGTTTGCTATGTTATTAGTGAAGTCTAATAGATTTACAGGGTATTTCCAAACTGTGCTTTAACTTTGCTCTGACTTGTTTTCGCTTGCGTGCTACAACAGGTCCAACAAAAACTTATAAGTTAAACAATTCGATAAAAAAAAAATGCTAAAAGTTTGCCGTATACATGGGAGCCATTCGTTTTGGGCCGGTTCAGTTGAATATCGAGGCGGTGCGCGGGGCGTGGCGTAAGATAGGCGTTTTGGGGGCAATGTGTAGGCCTACTACTGGCCAGTGGCCGTCCGGGCGGTACAGCCTTATTAGCCATAATTATTACAAATGCCTATATTGAATTTATTTCAGCTCTAGCAAATTGTTTTCGCTGTTTGCTTTGTGCTCCTTTTAGTCGGCTTCTGTTTATTGATTAATGTATTCTCTGTGCGGCGCACAAACAAATAATCTTTCATGCAATGCATAAATTTATATTTTACTCAAAATATTTGCAGGAAACACGTGTTCAATGTGGGAAGATCTCTCTATCTCTCTATAGTATATAGGCGAGATCACATGCCAAATATTGCGTAGGTACAATGTAATTAAGATTCTAACTTTTACAGGGTATACCAAGAGAAAGAGTGTATTTGTGAGACGAAGTAGTAAATGTTTATGCCTTAATATGCCTTCTTAATACAGGGTATCTGCTCTCTTATTTAGCCTTATTTATAGCCAAAAAGGGAGCTCATTAGAATTTGAATTCGAGCCAATCGTTTATGTATATATATATTTATAGTTTATAAGCAGAATTCGTACGTTCCTGCTGTTAAGTATAATACTTGCATAATATATCATTATTTGCTTCTGTTTACTTGCGGCGCGATCTTTAAGCGTTTTGTTTATGCCAAAAAGAAAGACGTGGAATTGATGACCGGATAAGCCAGATAACGTCAAGAGAATTGTTTTTAAATTAGTATTCAATTTTTTTTCGCTAATTGCTAAAGTGGAAAATGATTTTGTAGATCTTTTCTAGACTTTCTAAATTCCTTTTGAGACTTATAAAATATATTGAAAATTCGTTTGACTCACCAGTTTGCTTTGGTAGATTGTAGAAATCAAGTGTTTTGATTTCCGATGTTTCCACATGCGGCGCAAATCCCTCATAGAGATCGCTCTCCTCCACAATGCCGCTCAGCTTATCGGCCTGAGCCGATGTATCCGCACGATGATAGGGCATTTTCTTAGCCAGTTTTGCTTGCTATATATGTTCCCTTTTCCGTTTGTAAAATCGTATATATATATATATTTTTTTGACTTGGCAAAAATTCAGACTTCCGCTGAATTCCTCTCGTGTTGGTTTCAATTAATTTTTAATATTTAATTTTGTTTTGCTTTCTGTTTTGTTTTTTTTTTTTTTTTATAGTTAATGTGACTAGATCAACTTTATACGTAGAGTTTGCTTGTGTTGTTTGTTGTTGTTGTTGTAGTTGTTTTCGGCCAAGTTATGCGAATTTATGGAGACAGAAACACTCCAATACGATGATGCCGCGCGGAATTCATTATAATGTACGATTTAAAGCAAATACTGCCAGAGCATACTGTGTGGTTGTGGTAGAATCTGAGCTTCGAAGTCTGCAAAAAAGAAAAGAGAAGAAAACATGAGGTTTATTTATAATATAAATATGTAGGTTATAAGCGAATTTCGCATACAAAAAAAAAAAAATTGTTTATTATTATTTCGCTGCAGCAGAACTTGCTTAACCCAATCAACTCAATCACTCAAGTCAAGGCACAAAATATGTTAACACAGCAAACAAGTCGATGAAGGTGATGAGTGCAAAATATATACTTTATTTGTATGTTAAATATCCAAAGAAATGAAGTACATACATATGTACTACATTCTTTGTTTATACTCCTTGTCAGAGAGCGAGGGAGTGAGTGAGTGAGAGAGATCTGGGTTCCCGATTGGTTCATGGTAAAAACATCTCGCAAAACATTCCAATTCATTTTGGGCGCAAAAATATATGTGAAAATTTCAGTAGACAAGGCGTAAGTAAGGCGCCTCGTCTCGGGTATATAAAATACATAAAAAGCCGTAAAAAAAAAAACAACGACCCAACTGGACAGAGAATTATAGCAACAATATACATAACAATATATGTACATACACAAGCTCCGGCTCCACCAAGTC
Organism: Zaprionus ghesquierei; assembly: GCA_018904095.1. Classification (NCBI taxonomy): domain Eukaryota; kingdom Metazoa; phylum Arthropoda; class Insecta; order Diptera; family Drosophilidae; genus Zaprionus; species Zaprionus ghesquierei. Next base: position 13,852,766 of record JAEIGP010000806.1, on the reverse strand, counting down.
GCCGCCGCCACCCCACCCGCTTGCTGCTCTCTTGGCCAAGGGGAGGCCGGCGGCGCCGGGGGCCACCCTAGTCAGTTCAGTTTGTGATTCACAAATTCGCAACTAATTCAATTTCAATTTCGTTGCCTAATTAATTAATCTGACAATTTGGAAACCGGCAAAAATATATCTCGACTGGAAACACGTTAAATACAAATCATTAAGAGGCTAAGTAAACAACAGACAAAAAATTCCACATTTTATAGACATTATTGTTTTCGCATAAAAAAAAAAAAAACTTATCGAAATATCGATTTACAGTGCTTGCCAAGAGGTTTTTATATTACATTTCGGCAAAAATAAAACATTATAATTAAGCGCTGCATACATAATCTCTCTATACTCTGTGTAATACCAACCGAACCGCATTAACCACCCTCACATATAATTCTATAAAAATCGCCACACAAAATGCAATTATAAATGCACAGTATACAGACATATAAAATTTTATATATATATAATATCAACTATAGCGAAACCGTCGCGCACACGCTGCGTATACTTAATTAAGCTGTTTTTCAGTGAAACCAAGCGTAAATCGCGCGGCAGCAAAAACAAAAACCAACAAAAACAACAAAGCTAATGGCAACTATTATAATCGAATCCAATTCGCACAACGATTTAGTTTAAAATATTTTCGTGCGTTTCAGTTTCGTTCTGCTTTCGCATGCTAAATAGCTCAGAGTGCGACCAATTGTTTCGCCTTTCTATCCCCTTCGCACTCTGCCCCTTTCTCACTCACTCTCTTACGCTCTGCTTCTTCCTAGTGAAGACAAAAGCTAAATGCGAAAATTGAATTGCAAATTCAATTGAAATTCTGCGCACGCATTAAAAAGCCAAACGAGCAGAGCAGAGCAGCAGCAACAACAACAAAAATAGTAACAATAACAACAGCAACTAAAGCAACATTGACAGCAACAACAACAACAACAACAACAATTTACTTCTTTCGTTGTCATTTGACACTTTTAATGATTTCGCTTGTCAGCGCAGCAAACATCTTGCAGAAGGTAGGGGAAGGAGGAAGGAGGAAGGGGCCGATCGACGCAACTTTGACGAGAAGTAGACACACACACACACACACTAGACAACTCTGATAGATTGCTGCGTTCGATCGACTTGACAGAGGTGTTAAATATGCTTAGAATGAGAGACAGCCCCGCCGGCCTGCCAATCGAGTTATAGCGTCTATATAGAGATATTGATATCAAAGCAGATTGTGAGAAAATAGTATATAAGAAAAAAATTGAAGAATTTATGAAATTTATAAAATTTACAACAGCCGAGTGGGGGAATTTAATTTAAGTTTTGTTTTCGACTCTTCGATATCTTGCTGGTAAAGTACATTTTATATGGGGTTCCGCAATGATTCATACTTTTTGCAAAATGAAATATTCGAAAAAGAATTTCAAACTAGAAAATGAAATATAAATTTGCATATTATAAATATGCAACAAACTGTAAAAACGGGAATTACATTTATTTTTCAGTTGCTTACAGCAGCCTCAACCGCTTGAGATAGTGACAGAAAAAATATTTAGATATATAAAATATATAATATATATTAATATATTTGATTTTTTCCATCGTCAGTTCTTCATGTTATTCAAGCATATTTAGCACTCTGTCTAATAGGTTTTATTACAAATGTCTGGAATTTTAGATATTTATTTGAAGACATTTACATTTATACATAAGTTTGTATGATAATCATGTGTGTGAGTGTGTGTGTGTGTGTGTTATAAAAATTTGTAATTTCCTCCAGTTCTTGTGAAGCAACAAAGAATTATTTCCGTGGAACAACCCGCAAGGCGTGGTTTTATTTATTTATTATAAAACGCCTCATTTATTGTTTAGCGTGAATCAATTGTATATCTTATAAAGGTAATGTCAGGTGTGCGCTGACTGCGGCGACACAATTTGCACAATCATAGCTTTTTGTCAAAAATTATTAACTTTTCAATTGCAATATTATTTTGCTTACTCTTTAACTAACTAACTTTATATGAAAATAATTGATTTCTGCTTTTCTGTCTGTATGAACGCGTCTAACTCAGCTAAAGCCAACAAATTGGGCAAAAAAGTCTCTTACATTCTAAGCAGATCAAGTTTACTTAAAGATTAGTTAAGAATTTGTTTAAAAAAAACTCATCAATTTTTTATAAAATTTGTTTTTTTTTTAATCTAACTAGAATTTTATACTTCATTGTCAAAATTAGCATAACATTTCTCACGTGCTCAGCTTTGCCGAAGGCAACCCTTTGTAATGCTCTTTGTGACTTACAAATTATATATTAGCCAAGTAAATAGCTATTATCATTCAAATGCCAGATCATAATGTTTGCATGACATACATAATAAGTTCCATAGAACTTACACTTGTGTGTTACTTTTTTCAAACAAGCAACAAAATATCTTTTGTACTTTCCGCATACAACGTAGGGTCGTAGTAGCCTCAATATCAAATTGATAAACAAACTGAAGATCCTCACTCAAGTTCAATTGTTGTTGTTGTTTTTGTTCCCCCTCAACAATGGCAACCATATAAGGTTTATATGGAACAGGCTCATTAGTAGGCTCTGTGTTTGTGTGTGTATTTAGTCTGCCTTTTGAATCCATGTGCAAATTTCATATGTATGTCAATATTATGCTAGTTTTGCATTTCAAGGTGCCTCAATTTATGGCCCCGTCGCAATTGCAATTACGAGAGTCGCACACACACACAGAGACGCATGCATGCACATATAAAGTTATTAACAAACGTTTACATTAGACTTCTCTCCCGCTCTCTGTTTATTTCTAAAGCTTTTGTTGACTCGCTTCGTGCAATTGGCAAACATTTCGTTATCTTTCGAGTTGCAAATGCTGCAGCTAATTTACGCTAATTAAATCAAATCAAATTAAATCAAATGAAATGAAATCAGTGCTCGAGCAGCCAGCCAGGCAGTCGAGCTGCTTTTCAATTGAATTCAATTGGACAAACTCAAAAAAAATGACAACGAAAAATTGTTTTTACATCATTTGATTAGCCGCCCTCAGGAAAGATGTCACAGTACACGGCACTACGCAGCACAGGCCGGCACAACGCACACACACAAACACAGACCCCCAGCACACACCCAACTCACACACACACGGGTACCCAACACAAGCGAGCTAATTAAAACGTTTATGCAAATCAACTGACACGGGATGTCATGTCGCATTGGAGGTCAGTTGACATCTCTCTCTCGCTCACTCCCCCTTCTGCCCCTCTCACTCCCACTCACAGCTTGCGCTACGTGGACACTTGCACAGATTAAACATGGCGTTGAGTTGTTTCAGCAACCGCAGCATCGACAAGTTAATTAGTACTGCGTAAATACCCTGTAAACGAAGTTGAGTAGGAGATGCAGAATGAAGCAACCCAGAAGAAGCAAACTTAAGATAAGTTTTTAGCCTCACCAACTCACTTAATATGTCACACCAGTTGCAGTTCATCTTATCGAGTGCGCACCGTACCCGCACACCTCTTCATAGTTCTATCAATTTCGTAGCTGTTGTTGCCATGTCTGCTGCTAATCAGCAGCAGCTCTTTCGCTGCAATCGACACCGATTCAGATATGACGAGAGCACTTAACCCATTTAATGTTACCTGCGCGCTGACATAAGCTCGCCGCTATGTAACGCTTGGCACCCACACAAAGCGCAGCGTGTGTGACGTAAGTGCAACATGGCGCAGCGTAAGGGAAAACGGAAAATTTTACTCTCAACTTGCAGTTGCTTTTTTTCTTATACGATTTTCACTATATATATAAGTCAGTTTGCCAATTGGTTGCAAAATTTTCCATTGCTATACTCTTTGAACTGCAGAAAAAAAGGGCATATTAACTTTATACAAATTTTCAAAACTAAGTTAATTTCTAAATTGTTGTCTGTATGAACGCGTCTAGCTTAGCTAAAGATTCCAAATTGGTCAAATAGGTTGCTATAACCTAAGTAGTTAAAGTTAATTTAAAGATTAGTTAAGAAATTGATTTAAGAAATGCTACGAATTGACCAACTCAGCGCTTAAGTTTGTCTTAACTGAAAAAGGGTATCTCTAGTGCTTGCCTATACCTTTCTTATAGACAAACGATGCGTAACTACGACATTGTCGTCGTTGTCCTCGTCTAGATGTCAAAGTGCATTAGTGTTGCCGCACACAGGACACACCTCTCAAACGGAATCTGAGTGGGTGCCGCAGCCAAGTGCAACGCATCCAAGTGTGGCCCGTAGCACCAGAGAAGCGTATGACACATCGTATCGAGTGTACGATGCGAGCTGGTTTCGAAAAACCTGTAGTAACTGCTTTGCAACTAGTTGGCAATTTAACTCAAACAAATTGAAATTTAAAAAATGTTCTTGTTTACAAATATTGCTCTCAAAATTAATTGAAGTAAATTTAAAATTATTAAAGTGCTTTTTTTTCGTAGACAAAATATGCAACATGAACAAGACGAATTGGCATCGGAATTTGTTAGCTATTATAGAACATTATGGGAGAAGAGATTGTATAGCGTAGTTAATTTGCAAAAATTATATTGATTTTTCAAATTTCATGAAAGTAAAGAAATATCTTTGATTTATTATACAAGATAATAATATGCAGATGGTATATTCATTTTGGCCAGAAGTTTGCAATGCACCTCAGATGCCTCATCTCCGACCCTATGAAGTATACATGTATATGTTCTTAATCAGCATCAATAGGGGAGTCGAACCAGCCATGTCCGTCTGTCTGTCCGTCTGCTGTTGCAACGTAAACTAGTCTCTCAGTTTTAGAGCTATCTTGATGAACCTTGGTATACATGCTTTTTATTGCTGCACGCTGTAGATAAGTCGGAACGAGCCGATTCGGGCCGATATATCGTATAGCTGTCATAGAACCTATCGGTCGAATTTTGTTACTTTTTAAGATATCGCCATGAAATTTTCTCGATATACATATGACTAAGTATGTCTTTTAAAGGCTTTGAAAATTTTATCGAAATTAGACAGATACATAAATACGTTATGTATATCTGCCATAGAATCTATCGGCCGACTTTAATCATTTGTAAGATATCGCAGTGAAACTTTCCTAATATATGTCTAAGTAAATGTTATGCAAGTCTTATTAAAATCGGACAGATATATCGTATAGCTGCCATAGAACCTATCAACCGATTTAATATGTGTAGTAACTGTAAAGGTATGAAAACCTTCGGCATGTCGAAGGTAGTCTTTCTTTCTTGTTATTTAAACATATTTAAACATATTTTTCTTGTTTTCCCCTCCCTACATGATATATCTTTTCGAGCCCATCTCAAGCAGCTCAAGTTTCGCATTTTACTTAAAGCTTGTCACTTTTCAGTTCATTAAGCTGCCAACTTGGTTTATAAGCAAAATTTCCCATGACAAACACCTTTTTCAATTGTGTGTGCTTGCGTGTGTGTGTGTGTGTGCGTGCGTGTATTTTCCCTAGTTAATGATAGATGACGAAGAGCTGCCCAAGTGGGTCACTAAACTGTATGTCTATGTCTACTATTTTATGACTTTTAGACACACTTGAACCAAATTTGCATATGATATACGAATGAACGTAAAGAAGGCAAGGTAATAGAAGAGAGTAGGATGAAACTGGGACACGCCCGTTTAAAGTACGCTAGGGCTAAACTGGGCTAAGTAGCTTGGCAGCTGTCACTTTTCACAACCCTTGTCGTCCTGAGAGTGCAATGACTTAGGTGCCACCCCCGGGCACTTTTCTCCCCACTCACTTTGCCATGCTCACTTAGTCACAAAAACAGCGAAGCAAACGAAATTGTGTCAAATTCGCCAAGAGAAAAAAAAAACGAATAAAAAAGCTAGCAGGGTATACGACAGCTTGTCTACTCTATCAGAAATGTTTACTCTTTATGGACTTTGCAAACATTTAGCTTGAGCTAATATACCCCCCTTATAGGGTATTATAGAAGAAACAGAAATTATGCCATCATATGCTTTGGTAAGCCCTTTAAGTACACGCACGCACACACACACACACACCCACCCACACACACACAACAATACCCGACCCGGGCTCAATGTGGGCCAACACCAAGCACATTGAGCATGTCTTCTCACTGCCAATTGGGGGGAAGCCAAAAGGGAGAGCCTAGGTCTGTGTGCGGGTGCCACAGCTGGAAAGGACACTTTACGTCAGCAGCAGAGCAAATAGAATTACGTAGCGTGAGCGAGAGCGAGAGAGGGGGAGAGAGTGAATTGGAGACTCCTGGGAGAGTGAGTCGAGAGCGCCTTGTGTAGAGTATGAGAGAGCGCGTATTGCTAGGTTGGGCAAATCAATGAATGAATACACACACATACACACACACGCAGCACACGCATGTGCGAGCGAGCGAGAGAGAGGGAGAGAGAGCGAGCGAGCACGAGCAACTAAAGTTACTGAATCAATTTACATGCAAGACAAAGGGCAACCAGAGGGCACGGGCACGAAGCACAGGCAGCAGGCCCTCCGCGGACTCAGGCAGTCGCAGTCGCCTGCGTTGGCGCCAAGGAAATCAACTTGTCAAGCTATCAAAGCCATCTCTCGCACACACGGACACACAAGGACAGGCAGCAGAAAATATGGAGGAAAAAAAAAAAGGACAATTAAAACAGGCTCAAGCGAGATGCGATGGCGATGCGATGTGCTGCGATGTGCTGCGATTTGCACAGCCCGTCTCAAAGGCCAAGTCGAGACGCCGTCAAGCTTGACCTGATTTACAGCGCTATATGCCACAAATACATGCGATTTCCTGCACCTGCCCGCCCCTGCCACCTGCCACCTGCCGTTGCCCTGTTGTTGTCGACTTGGCCAAGTTTTGTGGCAGACGCTGCGACGACGACGCTGAAAATGCCAACACGCAAGGCTCTTTCTGGCTATGTTTCTTTTTTTTAGCCATTTTTATTTTGCTCTCTTGCGCTATCGCTGTTTTTGGCAACACAAAAGGAAAACCTGTACCGAGTGCACTTGCCACAGCAGCGGCAGCAGCAACAACAATAGTGCGGGTCATTGAACCGTGGCACATAAAAAACAACAAAAAAAAAAAAACTGCAACTGCAGCAGCCACATTTTTTTTTCATTTTTTTTTTGTTGATTTCATAATAATTACGTACTCGTACGGGGCGGCATAAGCGCATTGTAAGCGCACTGACTAGAAAAATCACGTGCATTATAGCCCAGGCACAGTTATTTGCGGGCCTCAACTTTGCTGTGACTTCTTCTTCGTCTGCTTCTGCTTCTGCTTCGTCTCGCGCTGTGTAACAAAGCAGCAAAGCAAAACGAGAAACAACGTCAAAGCTTGCGACTTGAGGTTGCCCTATTATAATAGTTTCTTGCACATCTAATTCGTATTTCATTCAGTTATTTATAAAGCAATTAATGGCAAATTTGGCATGTGTATAGCTAACATTATAAAGCTTGTATATAGAAAATTTCATAAGCCTAACTTGTACACATCTTGAGTTATACAGTTTACAACATTTTGCTACTTTTTTTTGCTCTGCTCATAACTGCAGCCAAACTGGCTTCCTGCATAGCCCACAATACCCTTTTGTGGCATGTAGACATGCTCGATAAACGTAATGCATAAATAAACACATGCATGCAACATGCAACATGCATACATACATACATAATGTTGCATGTGAGAAATGAAGCGGCCAGTTTGCCAAACAAAGGCACTGCCTCTTCACCTTCCCTGCTCCTATCTACCACCATGTAGTTTATAGTACCCAATTCAGCATTGAAGTCTTTGCAAAATGTTATGTAAGTGCAAATTTTCTCGAATTTTTTTTTGTTGTTGTTTTTCTTTTTTGCTTGACTTGGCAAAAGTTCACTCGTACGACTTGTAGCCAGTGGCGTATTGCAACGTATAGAGAATTATTCTCTCTCTTTGGGTAAGGGCAGGGCGCGCAGGCGGCGTGAATCATCCGCAATTGTTGTGGTGTCAGCTACGTGAAAAGAAGAATTGTGTCTCTTATCGTCGTCGCACGCTCTGTGGTTTTTTTTTTTTTCTTTTATGCCTTTTGCCTTTGCCTTTACCTCTACCTTCACTTCTAGTTCTCTCTCTCTCTACTGAGTTTTTCTTTTCTTTTTTTTCACTTTACTATTTGCGGCCAACATGGCGTATGAAGCTGACTAACAATTATCGTTACGCATACGTCATGTTGACACAGCGTTTTTCAAACAACGTTTTGCTTGTGCTGCATGTTGAACTCTTTCGGACGCCAAATCGATAAAACATGTTGTTGTTGTTGTAGCCCGAGTTAATTAAGTTTCTGTGGTAATTGAAAAAGGCTAAGAGGGAACTGCATCAGTTCGAAATGGAAATGAAGATTATTCACTTTGAATGGGCCAGGCAGCAAATTTAACAGCAAATTCAATTTTATAGATAAGTTTAAAACTTTTTAATATGCCCTCTTTAAAGTATTAAAGCAAACTAAGCGTAGTTAAACTTTCTTCTATTTGCCCAGCTGTAATACCAGGAAATCATTTTTTTTCACTTTAAATGCATTTAGAAATCAGTTAGATTTTCAACTATCTAATCTAATCGGACTACAGTGTGACGTAATTATAGTTTGTCTATCATTAAGAAGCTATAATGAACTTAAGGAAGGGTGGAAACCTTTAAAATTTACTACAAGCATTTAAGTATTGAAACAAGTAACGGAAGCTACCAGTCAGTAAAATACCCTGCGCTCTTTTTGCCCTTAAAGCGTTGCAAATATGTTATCACAATTAAAATTTTAACTATAAGTTTAACGCAAAATTCTTTTGGTCAAGAATCTTGCTTTATAATCATTTCCTACCGATTTGCGTGGGCGTTGGGCGTGGCAACTAGAATTCGAAATACATATTCAATTTACGCAGGGTATAACAATCAACTAAAAAGTATCATTATTCCTCAAAGCAATCAATATATTAACTGCTTTACGAGACACTTTAGAGCATTTTCCCCCAGCAAATATTGCCATATGTTTCCCCCTGCTCAAAAGGCGACAAAATTTATAGCCCATAATTGCATACTACTGGATCTGTTGCTATACTCTCGACTCGGCTAATCAAATGAAAATATTATGTTAAGTGCACATTTTGAGGCCATTTGCCTCTGACGGCGGCTATGGTCAATGAAAACTTTATGTGGACATTGCATACGGTGCACACACACAGACACACACACTCAAATTACAGCTAATTACACACAGTTAGGGCCATTTAATAGAGCTCACCCCGCATCTCTAGAGAGAGGCCCCATATGTTGCTACGCTTGGGAAACTAATGGTCCCCGAAAAACGTTGATGGGCAACAACAGCAAAATGGCAAATAAATTGAAACAGAGCAGTCAACAATATTATTGCATAGCCGAACTAGAGAAGGAAGGGAGAGAGGGGGGAGGGGGGTACTTGCTTTGGGGCCTGCTGCTGCTGCCTTAGGTCTAATGCGTCTGGGGATCTTGCCAAGGCCAGCGGCAAACAGCAGGGCAGCCTGTTGCAAAATGTTTACACTTTGCCATTGCAACAGACAGAAGAGAGAGAGACGGCAGAGAGAGCGAGGGGGGAGCGAGATGAAAAATGACCAAGCGCGCAGTTGTTTAAATAAATGAATAGTGCCTATTTGCAGGCAAGAAAGAGAGAGAGAGAGAGTACGTACGTAAATGTCTGTGTGGCGTGAAACCTTTAATTTACTTGCAAATACCCTATAAAACTGCACATTCGAGTGGTTTACAACTGCAGACCACGCGATTGTGGCTACCTATGGGGCACCTGCATGCACACACACACACACACACAGAGGCTTTTATGGGGCCATCAAAGTTTATAGCATCGCTCGACTGATGGAGATGAAGATGTGCGGTTGCGTTTTATGGTAAACTGAAAGTGTTGAAATTTCTCAAAAAAAGTCAAATTACAAAAACAATATTAGTCTTGCTATAAATCATACAATTCTTAACTCAAATAACTGACATATCAATAGCTGGATTTCTATAAAATTATAAAATGATACGCAAAAAATTGTATAGCTAAACCGAAATAAAGAAATCATTCTACTCTTATCTTTATTGCCATCTCAAATTTTAAAGTTATGCCAACCTGTGTTTTGTTTAATATTTCATGTATGTGTTAAAACGCGCGACGAGGTCATGAAATATGCAGAAAATACCAGAATATATAGATTGATAAGATAGAGAGTGTTGAGGTAGTTGTTGACAATGTTCACGACGTTGCTTTGCACCCGATAAGCTAGCGAGTCTGTATGTCGTCTCTGCGCACAGTGCAAATGCCCTTATGTAATTTGAACGGGGGGGAGAGTTTTTTTCTAGACAAGCGTGCAACGCCTACAAAGAGGCGTGGCAAAATCAAGTTTTGCTGTCACAATTTTCAAATTTCATTGAAATTATTCGAAGTGCATTGGAACTTAATCTATAAATTTAATTATAGGGGTACTCTAGTTCAAGTTTCTCGCATTTATCAGATTCACACATTCAGCTTGTTCCAGCCAAATTTGATTTATTTTTATCAATCCATCTGCAAGTGTATGGCAAGTTTGTCACGCTAAAGTTTTTGGTCACATTGATAAGCCATGTTAAATAACACTCGCTTATTGGGCACAACGCTGTCACGAGTCGCAGTCGCCGTCGCAGTCGCAGTCGCAGTCGACGCTATCGGGCGCATAAGCCATAGCTAGCAGCTGAGCGCGCAACTATTTTTAGTCGTCTACATTGCTCGCTGACATTGGTTGTAAATCTTGGCAATGGCAGCGTTCAATGCAAAAGGGGGCGGGACGCCACTGTGACTAGTCAAGCGATGGGGGGGGGGGCAGACATCAGCGTCGACTCACGGGCTTTTTTTTTATATTTTTTTTCTATTTATTTTTTACGACAGCCATGCCATAACTTCATCATCAATCAGCAACAGCAGCAGCAGCAGCGGCCAGCGCAGTTGCGGATTCTATTGGTTTCCATTGGAACATTTTGGTTTTTGTGTTGTTTTTTATTTCTTTTGGTTTCTTTTTTTTTTGCATTCGATTCGATTGACTGTGAAATTTTCGATAAACCGGTTAGATGTCATCATGATTTCATTTCGCGCGTACTTAAGTCTGTCATATTTATATTTTGGCCAAAATATAAAATTCTGTTTGAAGGCGTAGCAACTAAGGAGTATCGTGCGTGACACGAAAGGCAGGAAAGTAGAAACAAAAAGAAAGACTACTTTCAGTTTGCCGAAGGTTTTTATACCCTTGCAAAACCTTTAAAATTAAATAGTTTTGGAAAGACAGCTAAATTTTCATAGAGATATCATGAATAATAACACAAATTAAACGATCTTGGATCTTACGACAGCTATGCGATATATCGGTCAAATTTTGATATATCGGTCAAATTTTGATCATAGCCTTTCAAGGGCTTACTTAGAAACAGATTGGGAAAGTTTCATAGTAAAATTTAAAGAAATACCAAAAAGTCCACCGATAGGTTCTATGGCAGCTATACGATATATCGGTCCAATACGAATTTTTCACGACTTATTCATAGCGTGCAGCAATAAGAAGCATGTATACCAATTGTCATTAAGATAGCTCTAAGGCCAAGAGACTAGCTTGAGTTACAACAGACAGACGGACAGCCCGACGGACAGACAGATAGATAGACTGACCTGACTATTTTGACTACCCTGTTGATGCTGTTTAAGAATATACACACTTTATAGTGTCGAAGATGTCTCCTAAGGTGCATTGCAAACTTCTACACAAAATGAATATACCCGCTTCTAGGGTATCAAAATAATTAAAAAATGTATTGCAATTTTAATACGCTCGGTCGATGCTTCACGCACGCAACCATCTCTAGTCCACCGAACTTGGCTGACTTGGCTGACTCAATGCGAGACCGTACATACAATTGTTCTACACTTGTTTGGCATTCCAGCGAACTTCAATGATATTCGAGACAAGTCGAGAGAGAGAGAGAGAGAGAGAGAGAGAGCGAGAGAGAGAGCTCAGCTGAGCGCGAGACTTTGCTGCAAACTGAAACTGGCTGTACGATCACGTGCTTTCAAGAATACGATATACGGTACGATTTATGGTATATGGTCAGCATATGTATGGGGGTATTCGACTTATCGCACACTTTGTATTTTTGTTTTCGCTTCGTTTCGTTTCTTGTTTTCGTTTTGTTCTTGTTCATTTTTATTTTTTTTTTGCGATTTTTCTTTTCATTTTGCAGTTTTTGTAAACAATGCTTGGGGCTTGTTTCTAAATATTTATGGTGTCGCCTTTTATACAATACCATATTAGGTTAGCTACGAGTTCATTAGAGTGTGTGTGTTTAGGGTGGGTGTGGCCGCACTGCAGGGCGAAGCTTTTCCCAATTGTACTGAGCACTTTGGCTGACCCACCGCCTAATACCGCCTTCGTATTGTGCGATCACGTTCGATAAATGCTGCGAACGGAGCATGGAGTTCTTCTCCCGGACACGCTAATTTCGCGCACACGCAGAAAGCGGCGTACGGATCAGCGCGGTTCGTTGCTCGATTTGCGTCATTAGCGCACGAAATGCAGCAACGCAAAAGCTGCAGGATGTGCCAAATATAAATTCGTTATATAGATATAGATGAACTGACAATTTGTATAGAGTTTCAAGAGTTTATACAGTCAGGTTTAATAGAAAATTTCAGTTCATAATATTTGAATACAGGGAAATCAAAAAGATATAAAACTGTTTACGATTTTAAGTAAAATTTTAACAAAAAAAAATTATTTTTAACTAAAATTTAGTAACTTCAACACATACAGATGTGTTCATAAAAATAGCAGTGCTCATTAGCTGCAACTTTAAACTTAATTTTTTATATCAAAAAGTAAATGAATGTTCACAAATTTAATTTTGTTTCAGTTTTGTGATTATTTTTAACAATAACAAATCAATTTATTGTTGAAAATGTTGTTAATTTTTTGTACATTATTAATTAAAACAACATTTCTTGCACTGCTATCTTTGTGAGCACAGCTGTATGTAAGTTTCATGTAGTCAGGTTTATTTATAAATATCGGAAATATATCTGTATATAATTAATTTTGATTTTCAGCTATAACCTAACAGAAATAAATTTTAAAATTTAGTAGAAAATTCTAAAACTCTACATAAAAGAATAAAGATTAATCTGAATGACCTTAGAAATTGCAAAGATCTTTCATAACGCTTTCTATAGCAAAACTTAACTTTCCCAAACAAATAAAAATATTATAAGCAACTCTATATAAACCGAAAATCAGCAAAATATTATGCAAAACTATACTAAATATATAGAATATAATTATCACTATATAATACCTATAAATTAGATAATATTAAAAGTGCTGCCATTTCTAAGCTACATTTTCAGCCTGAAAGTCAAGACCTAACCCAAAAGTCATTGCGTTCGATTCGAATTCGAAAATATTCCCCGCACGTGCATAAAGTCTAAAAATTCTCAGATGATATTTTACGTTAATTGTGGTATATGTTATGTATGTGTGTATTTTTGTTGCGCTCTCTAGGTTTGCTAATTAAAGAAACCAGAGCTAATTAATTAGTGGGCATATGTGACCGATGGACGTCGAGCTAAGCTGTGCGGACGTGACATTTGCACCAGCAGCAGCAGCAGCAGCCGCCGTCGTCGTCGTAAGTCGCATAAGCCGCAAACAAATTCGAATTTTTCCCATTCCTTTTTTTCTTTTTTTGATTTTTTACAAAATGTTGTAAAGCAAAAAATCACGCTAAACGCCCACGCAATGATGGAGAGCGCAAAATGACAAGGGAATTTAACGATATTTTTTTCAATGCATAAATTGAATAAACGATTCGATCCAATGGGGCGAAAATTGAAAGCAAAGGGGTACAAAAAAGAGCTGAACAAGCAAGAAGAACAAAGACAGAAGAGGACAGACAAGCGGAAGGGCATGCAAAATATGCAATGTGAAAACAAAAGCAAAGCAGTTGAAAGAAGAATTCGCAACGCAATGTAAAGTGAGGTAGAAATTCCAAACTTGGCTTCGGGTTTGGGGTATGGAGTATGGAGTATATGGTATGGTGTTTAAACTCAATTAGGCAGACGGTGTTGTATGGGGAGTTGAACTTTGACAGAGCCCCTCCTCCGTTTCTGCTTCTGCACATAATTCACTTTATTCAGATATATGTACATTATAATATAATAATAAATGCCAGAATGCAAAGTACAATGGGCATTGTCAAGATGTTCTCCGCTTGTCGAGATGGGGAGACATATAGGGGGTACCCAGACCAGGCTTTGTGTCGACTCTGAACATTGCCGGATGTTTTGTTTATGGCGCTGCTCAAGCTCCTCTCTCGATGCGAATTGTGAACTTATCTCAATGAAGAGTGACAACGGCAAATGAGCGAGAACTTGCGAGCGTGTCTCGTTGATATCGTTTAATGTACAAGATGTACGGGCACAAATGTCGCAATGGATAATGCTCCGCGGCAAATGGGACACAATGAATGAATGTACTTTTGAAAGCCCAACAGGCAAGGCAGTCAGGCAGGCAGGCCACTTGTCAACAATAAACGCTTATCCGAGTGTATTAAAGCAGTGCGGATAATGGCGAACAGGTCATGACATTCTGCTCGCCCCTCTCTCTCTCTCTGTCACTCTCTCTTTCGCGCCATCTCTTTCGCAATCGTTTAAGTAAATTACAACTTATACAAGCTAGCAACAGATAACGAATTGTCAAGGCTATAAAGTTTGGCGCAGTTGCTCATTGGGCAACAAGTGATGCAGGATTAAGTGGAGATACTATATAGAAAGCTTGTGAGAGGAAAGTAGAAAATCTATGGGATTTTCCATAGATAAAGAGAGAGAACTGTACAGACTTTTATCGGGAGAGAGAGAGAGGTTAAAAAACAACTTAACACTACAGCTCCAATAAGAACCCTAAGTAGATTACCCCAATCCAAACTAGCTAGTTCCATTGACAAGCATAAAAGATATACCCAAACTATGCAATCAAACTTCGGTAGTTTCGTTCATAAATTAGCAAATTATCTATGTATTTAATCAGAGGTAATACAATTAAATCAATTGCAAAGAGAAAAAACATTGAAGTTACCCATTGCTTGACAACTAGCACAGCAAAAACAAGGTCGCAACAGAATTTAGGTGTCATAAATTAGCCATGGATTATGTGGGACTATCGATAACACCGATAACCTATGGGCACATAATATAAACATATAATATCAAGGTCAACATAGACTCAAAGGGAAAATGTAAAAATATTTACACTAAACAAACAGGGAGGCGGGTGTTTGCGTGCGTGTGTGTGTGTTGTCATAAAGCTCGTTTAGTTATTAACTTTTATTCATTAAGTGAACCGATCTGAAATAAACACTCACACTCACACTCACACTCAACGATTCAGCCCCCGTCAATGAAATTACTTGCACAAATTAATGCCGCACAATTACCCACATCACGGAGAGAACGAGAACGAGAACGAGAGAGCCGGACCGAGCCAGACAATTGATTGTCTGATATCTCTGGTACATACATACTTGTACAATATATCGTGCTATATAGTTCTATATATATGCATGCCCACACCATATACACATATTTATTTACATACTTTCGGCTTTCTCTGTCTCGGCAATATTGTGGGCGTATCACATACTTTTTTATTTATTATTCCTTTTTTTGTTGTTGTTATTTCGCTGCGTTATTAACACATTCACACACACTATACTCGTACTTGATTTAATAAATTTGATTAGGATTTATGAGCGTGTGGGCATTTCAATTTTAGACCCAAATTCAGCATCAAAGTTTTTATAGTCAGTCCCAGCTTAAGGCCGCACAGTGGGCTGTAATTCGATCATGTGATCGATGAGACGATCGTATCGCAGTGATCTATCTGCGTTGATATCGCATTATGAGTCAATTTGAGATTCGCTCCCCCCGGCTAATGTTACTAAAACACATAATTATAAAATAGTTCAAGCCAGATCTGCCATGCCATGAGCAAAATATATATTTATCTACGGGTTCAATAACTCAATAACATCATGGATAAATATGGATCCAGTGAATTTGCATAAATTAATTTATAGCAAGTTGTTTATTGTGCTACGTTTGACATTGCTAACATTATATTGTATTTTATTATAGTGAATAATATTGTAGATTTCCTTCATATAAACAATAATTAATTTACAACTTACTGCTAAGTAAGATGCATAGTACTATGGGCAATAAAATTCAATCTGTGAAGCAAATCACTTGAATAAATACAATTAATTTGTGCGTTGAAATAGAAACCCTATAAAAGTTCTTGGCGGATATTGCACAACATACAAAGAAATCGAAGTGAATTATTATCCAAAGTTTCATTTTGTGTTGCTAACCCGAAAAAGCCAAGGCACAAAGCACTAACCAAGTCAACTGAATTTATGGCAACGCACACTCGCACACTCATTCAGAATGAAACTCTTGCAATGCATTGAGCAGGGGGTCAAGCGGGACAGAGGGCGGGCTGTCACCTATAAATAACGCACAGCTCAGCAATTTTAGACACTCAAACGCAAAACCTATCGATTTTGTGAAAGAAAAATAATCACCTACTACACACACACACACACACACACACATAGTACAATTGTTGTTTGAGCTTTTCATTGGGTTAGTTGGTCATAGATAAAAAAAAACGGTTAACAAAGAAAAACCCCAACTCAAGTTGAATGAACCGTAAGTCGACAAAAAAATAAAAAGTAGGAGAGAACGTAACTCCCGAGATTTAATCGCCCCACTCGCTGTGACGCAGTCGTTTCTCTAGTATGTGATTTTTACGCTGAATTTTCATCATCTTTGCAACGTAATGATTCACGGCATAAATCAAATCAATCGACGCAAGTTTGTCGTCGTCTAAGCACGTACACAAATCGCCTGCGACATTCGCGATTCGATTCGAGATTTGCGATTTGAGTTGAGCTGAGTTGAGCTGAGTTCTCAGGGGCTGTCGACTTATTGAAATCGATTGATTCTGTCTGTCGTAGTTACCCCCCCCCCCTCCCTCTTTTTCAAAGACCGTTTCCAGTTGCATATTGGTTTTTAATACTCTTTGGCAAAAGGGATATATTAATTTTGAAGAGCAGTTTGCAACGCAACTTAGAAGACAACTACAACCCTATAAGGAAATATATATTCTTATTCAGCACCAATAGGAGAGTCGAATCGGTCTGTCCGTCAGTCATCTGTCCGTCCGTCTGTTGCAACGCAAACTAGTCCCTCAGTTTTGGAGCTATCTTGATGAAACTTGGTATACATGTTTCTTATTGCTGCACGCTGTAAATAAGTCGGAACGAGCCGAATCGGACCGATATATCGTATAGCTGCCATAGAACCTATCGGCCCACTTAGTCATTTTTCAAGATATCGCTGTGAAACTTTTCCGATATATATCTTAGTATGCCCTTAAAAGACTTTCAAAATTTTAACAAAATTATACCGATATATCGTATAGCTGTCATAGAACCTATCGGTCGAATTTTGATATTTCTCAAGATATCGCTATGAAACTTTTCCGATATATATCTTAGTATGTCCTTAAAAGACTGTCAAAATTTGAACGAAATTAGGCCGATATATCGTATAGCTGTCATAGAACCTATCGGCCCACTTAGTCATTTTTCAAGATATCGCTGTGAAACTTTTCCGATATATGTTCAAGTATGTCCACTAAATGCTATACAAGTTTTATTAAAATCGGACATATATATCGTTAACCTATCGGCCGATTTAATATGTGGAGTAACTGCAATGGTATAAAACCTTCGACGCGTCCAAGATAGCCTTTCTTTCTTGTTATTCTTGTTCTTTGTTATTTTTAATACTTTAGCTTACTTTATCTTTTGCTTTATAGATGAAGTGAAGAACATGGGATTTGAATAGCAAACTATAATTATATTATTCAACATATAATGGCCAACCCGACGGCAGTTTGTCAAATTATATCTTTAAAGTTCAATAGCCACATATCGTGACTTGGCATTCATGATATTCCTGTCATGCAGAGTATCCCACGGGCGGACACACTGCGCGCGCACAGACAGATCAACGCTTTACTGTTATTTATGCGCTTCGATGGGGGCTTGAATCGGATAATTGGTATATTTTTGCAGTTGATTGCTCAGCCTTACGTATGTGTAAGTTTTTTCGTTTTTTTTCGGTTTTTTTTTCGCTTTTTTTGAAAGCCTAAGCGAATCGGACACAAGTTTTAAAAGTCGTTTTGCTCGGTCACGTGAGCTACATAGTGGACCAAGCTCTACTCCGCACCGCCCAGCCCCGCCCTAGCACTTCACCTTCTCCTCTTCAACGCAACGGCGAATCCAGTTTTCGCTATTTTTTTTTTTGAGCGAATGATCCAATGGGCATTTGTGACAGCAACAAGCCAACATAATTTGTCTATTTGCCAGTCAAGTCGATGCTATAACGACGACGGCTCCGATAGAGCACAAACTTTGTCTGTCTGCGAATTTGGCAAACATTTATTTTGGTTTTCTTTCTGTTTTGGTATAGATTTTGTTGTTGCGAAGGTGGGTAAGTAAACCTCCTTACAACCTGTTAAGCCATTTAATTGGGTCGTCGCCGCAGCTGATAAGATAAGCCCGACCAAGTTATTTGCCATGGAAATTGATTTTTTAGCTGAATTTCGCTGCTCCTCTTCGGGGGTAAAGCTATAAATTGCTTTTGTAATTCCGCAGTTTATAACGGAACTTTGCAAGTCTGTGCAAACTTTACGATTTTCCCCCGAAACTGTGGGTGGAATTTCGAGGTTTTTTTTTTGCTTTTTACAATGTTGTTTTCTATAGCTTCATATCGTGAGATTGTAAAACTTTAAGATTCGACATCTAACTGTATATAGATAAAATAAGGTGCTAATTGTGAGTCATATAACTACGAAAAGCCCCCGACGCATAGCATAATATTCTAATTAGATGCGAGCAATATTTAAGAGAGAGTCTAGACGATAAAATAAGATGAAACTCATTTGGAACAGGTGAAAATTTTGCGACACCAAAAATAGTACCGAATTCGAAGAACTTTAAAAAACTCTGCTCAGTTGAGTCTGAGGCAAACAAAACATAAATGTTTATAAAAAAAAAAAAAACTCATAAATTTTAAAACATCTGCGCATAATTAAGAAACCCCTATATATTTCATACACTAAATAAAAGTCAAAAAGATTTCTATTCTAAGATCAAGAAAACTATCGTAAATTATGCAAGGTTTGGTGGGGAGAGCCCAACTAAACCAAATAGAACAAATACTACTACAATGCTGTCTATCTAATCAGAATCACTTTGCGGGTCCTCGACAACACGCCGTATGTAGATTATGTGCCTTTAAAATAAAAAACTAAAGAATGAAAAAAAAAAATAGAAAAAAACCAGAAAAAATACCCAACGATAGTCATTGAAATTTATGGTCAGACTGAGTCAGCCGTTGTGTGAACCCATACCCATTTTAGGCTTGCTAGGATTATGAACTGAGTCATGTGAAAAAGGTCGACGATAAACCGCAGCATGATGCAAATTCTGCAATTGCAGTTAGAACATGTGCGAGAGCGAGAGCGCGAGCTGCAACGTGTAATGTGTGTGAGAGATGAGATGCACTTACCTGACTTGGGCTGTGTATGTTGTTGTTGTTCTTCTTGTTCTTGTTCTTGTTCTTGCTGTAGTTTTTGTTTTCGTTGCTTTGCGTCGTCGCTTCGTCGTGGTCGTCGTCGTCTTGTTAGTCCACTTGGCTGCCCTTCCTTTTTTCGACTGCGTTGCAGTTGTCGATATTTGTTTTCGTTATGTTTTGGGTTCTTATCACTCTATCTCGTTCGCACTCTTACGCTGAGTGGTGTCTGTTTTTTTTTGTTTTATTCTTTGCTGCTGAAGCTGCTGCTTGCACACACGCGTTTTGTTTTGCTTGCCTCGTTCGTTTGCGTTTTCACTTTCACAGGTAAATTCTACGTAAAGGAAGTGGTAAAAAAAAAATATTTCATTGGCTGCTCGCAAACAGTTTCCTGCTGCTGCGTTGCTGTAGCAGTTCTTGCGGCTGCTGCTGCTGCTTGTTATGCAGTGATTTTTTTTATATTTTTTTATAGTGCACAGTTGGGCCTCTTTTTTTTTTCTTGTTGCCTTTTGCCTTTGCCTTAACACATTAATCCGAGCAGCTTATGCGGCGACTACCTATCGCTGCGAGCGTTCAAAATCAACTGAATTGTGACGTTATGGCCTGGCCGCCAGTGAGGCGTGAGCGCGCTTTTGATACCGTTACGGGAGCGGGAGAGGGAGCCCATAGAGCAAGAGAGAGCAAGAGCGCGCCTATGTTGCGCAAGTGTGCGTACGTTTTTGTGTGGGGAGCATACTCTCCCTCTCACACATTCACTAACTAAAGCGCTCGACATGTGTGTGTGTGTGTGTGTGTGTGAATCTTCTTTTTTTAATAATGTGCATTACTTTACCGGCTGATTAGTTTATATCGTACAGAAACAACAACAAGCGGTAAAGCGTTGCGCGAGCGAAATTCTTATTGGAAAGGGATTTTTATTACGAAATTGCATGCAATTATTTTTATATTTTATTTTAGTTGTGCTGCACAAAATGCAGCGCACGCTCTTTACACGTGGTTTTTACATTGCAACTTCACGCAACACACGAATTCCCACACACAAGCACACACACACACACGCACACGCACACGAACGGTTACCGAAACGGAACACGTCACAATAACAACAACAACAACAACAACGACAAAGAAGTTGCTCTCAGCTAAAC
Source organism: Zaprionus ghesquierei (assembly GCA_018904095.1). Taxonomy (NCBI): domain Eukaryota; kingdom Metazoa; phylum Arthropoda; class Insecta; order Diptera; family Drosophilidae; genus Zaprionus; species Zaprionus ghesquierei. The sequence goes on along the minus strand of JAEIGP010000806.1, from coordinate 13,831,863 downwards.
ACACACTCACTCTCCCTCTCACGCTCTCTCTCTGTCATGTTCGCTCATCATGTGCGTTGTTGTTGGCTAGGCGAGCGAAATTAAATCTAAAGATGCGTATATTTTATATTGTTGTTAGCGCTTGTCTGCATTTAGTTAGCACCTTTCTTTATAAATAATCTCCTCCACTGCCGCGCCACACAGGTCGTCACTTAAAGATTTTTTTAACGCTTTTAAAGCTGTTAACTACAAATATAAACAGTTATTAAATTGAGCAATTTTTTGTTATTTTTAGCAAAAGCTGAACATTTTTCAATAAAGCAAAAAGTGGGCCTCTATGGACGTTCCACCAACAGCAACAACAGCAACAACAACAACAACAGTGGCAGCAGCAAAAAGCCCGCAGCAACAGCAACAACGTTTACAAGTGTGCGAATGTGTGCGGCCAGGCCTCCACACGCACACACATGCACGGGCAGATTAGAAAAGCGACACAATTGGGATTTGGCCTAATTTAACACACAGCATCAGTCAAAGTGACATTCAATAATCATTGCTATTACCTTTCAGCACTTTAATCACACATATTTCATATGAATTACCACATTTTCAAGTATTAATTTTCACTTGATAAATAATAAATAAATAAATAACGCAAGCGACACAGAAGTAAATACTTCTTGCTCAATGATTTGTGAACGAAACTGATTCCTGTGACTTGTGAACGAAACTAGCTCAGCTGAGCGACAGCTGTTGGGCTGTTAATTAACCATGCGAACCAGATGTGCATTAACATGTTGGAACAATGTTAACTGGTTAATTTTAGAAAACAGCTAAAAAAAAGCCATTTATTTAGAAGTTGACAACAATATTAAACAATATGACCATCATTGTTCTTTCAGCAAGTACAAAAATTCAAAGATGAGTTTACAGCACGCTGTTCATGCGCTCTAAGTCACAGCGATACTTATCGGTCTATCGAAATGTTAACAGCTTCACAGTAGAAAATGCAAGCAGCGCGCAGAATTTGAAGTCGATTACTTTGCTCATAAAAACGGATTTATATTTTTCATCAACATTTATTACACGTTTTAATTGCTAAACGGAATACTTTTGTATATAGATACATATGTGTATATTCAAATTGTAGGTAAGTTTGTTAGTTTGCACGAAATAAGTGCTTGATATGTTTGGGATGTGTTTGCTGTGAGCGAAGGCTCCAATTCGAGAGATAATACTCTCCATTATCCTAGACTTAATCTAATAAAAAAAATCGATTGCGTAGCATTGATAGCAAACGCTGATATGTATCGATTTCGATTAAACTAAAATTCGGCTAATAATCATTTAAGGATATGACTGCAAATTGCTTTCGTAACGAATTGTAACTATTGACTATTGAAACTATCGTTCGTCACAAATTTCAGTTGGTGATTTGTACCACCGATAGGCGTAGTTGCATTATCGCCTTGATATGTTTGGTTGCGGATCACGCTTAGTTAGTTGTGCTTGTTTTTTTTTCGGGGGTGCCCTTAACTACTTATCACAGTTTGGAATGCCCCAAATGCTTTCCTAAAACTCGTTCGCTTTGGGCGGACTATCGAACGAGGCGGCGCAGGCCTCCTTGAAGTTGGTCGCATTAAGTGGCGCAAAGTAATCCTCGTGCAGGAATCGAATGATGTTCTCGATGGGACACAGATCGGCCTTGTTGCCGCGACTGTCGCGTGTGACACGCAGACTCTTGCCGCCCTCACAAAAGTCGATCTGCTGCGTGACATCGCGTCCATTGTGCACAACACGGAAATAGTAATCCGTATGCGCCTCGCTGCGATAAACCTCGAAGGCCAGACGGGAGGCATAGGGAATGGTCTGTCCTTGCGACGTGGCAATGCCCAGTGCGGCGGTCAGGTACTGCATGGTCCAATCGTGGCCAGAATAGAGCACAAACTTGGTGCGATCTCCGGAGATCATCTTGAGCATGTAGCCAACAATGTGACGGATCATGCCGTAGGCGCGCAGCAGACCCGAACGCTTGTAGAGTGCATGGCGGGCGGTGCGCAGCGAGAGCTCATCGGCAAAGGACATGAGCGTGTCCACATGGGCAGCCTCCACACATCCTTCGCTGCCCTCCCCATTCGCCGGGTTCTCTGCCGCATCCGCCTCGGGTTCTACCACCGCCGCTGCTGCTAATCCCTCCTGCAGTAGATTTGCCGCCGTCTCATCTTGATCTATATTGATGACATCCACCAGATCCATTTGCTGATTTGCACTCGTGCTCGCCGCGGACTGGCTGCCATTGCGTCGACGACATGGCAGGCTCGCATCATGGCAGAGCACCGTCAGCATGGCGTCCACCACCTCAAAGGGCGAACTAATGGCGCCCTCATGCGAAGTATGCTGCAGCAGTGTGCCGCCCACCCACTGCATCACGGCCAGCACATCGGGACGACGCAGCAGTTGGCGACTGGCCAGCATAGTCAGCCGCTTGTGCAGCACCAGCGACTGGGCGCAGCTGCAGTCCACGAAGCAAAAGGCCATGCTATGTGATTCCCTTACGTTCAGCGCCAACCACTTGTCCGCCGGCAGCAGGGCGAAGAGCAGCGCCAGTGCGGACTGAAACGTGCGTCGATAGCGTGTTGTAAACACGACCACTTCGTCCGAATTGAGCAGCGTATGCGGCGTGGTGTCCTGGCCAGAGCGCAGTGCATTCGGCCGGAGCAGCAGGCCCAGTGGATGAGCATAGATCTGGTGCATAATCTCGCCCACGTGGAGCAGCTGAGCAATGCCTCTGCGGGGATGGAAAGTAAAGAGCTCATAGGTGTTTCTCGAGAAGATTCCATACTCACTTGTAGGTCAACTGGCCAAGCGGACAACCGCGCTCCGTGGCCGGCAGCAGAGGAAAGCCATGAAAGGGTCCCACCTTGTTCCAGTACATGTGATTGGAGCCCGAGGCGGAGCTGCTGGAGTTGTGCAGAAAGTTGCGATACCTGGGCGCAAGAAAAGGACATAAGGAAAGGAAGCAGCTACCTCCATGAACTGAACCCACCTGTTGACCAGACTCTCGCTCTCGGCTGGCACACCACAATTGATGCCATTGGCATGCACATGCGACATGGCACCACGGTCGCCATGCCGTATGACCAGCAGCACGCCCTGCAGTTTCCAGCCCTCCAAAATGCCGCCATCATCCAGTCGGGTGAGCTGTGCCAGCGGTGTGCAACGTTCGCGATATTTGGCAAAACGTTGTGCACCGGAGTCATCCATGCCGGCGGCGCCGCTGCCGCCTACAATGCCAGCAACACCCGCTCCCGCCGAGCTGCCCGCACTAGGCCCATAGCCGCCGCTGCCCGGATTGCCATTTATCTCAGCGTTGCCCATGTAGCGATACATGCCTGGAAAGAAGCACACATTAAGGAAGGGGTTAAAGCTACTGCAGCCTCTCAAGACTCACCTGCTATGAGCAGGAATATCCAAATGCTGAGGAACACATAGCAATAGAAGGTGCGATGTTGCGTCGTGAAGCGCGTCAGCTCCTTGAGCAGCAGCCTCATGTTGCGTCCGGGCAGTGGCGGCGCCTCTAAACATAAAGCGCTTGTTGTTCTACTCCAAGTGCGACTCTGGCTAATCCTCTGCAGCAGCGGGCAGTAGCAGCTAACTGGATGATGATGGCCTACTCGAATGAAGAAAAATTTGTAGGAATAGGAAAAACAACCACGTAGTGAGCTACGCTTGGTTGGTAGACAGCTGTCAAAATGATATGGAGCGCAAGAGAGAGCGTATCCAATGCCGGAGCATGCGCAGAACATGCGTGCAGAGTAGAGTAGCGCAAACAGCTGTTGGATGCAGTTCTTCTTCGTTTTAATCAGAGAACTCGAATAAATAAATGCGTAATATATGTTGTTATAATATGACAAATTTGGGTTAATTGGCCGGGAAGTCAACAAGCAAATCCTCGAGCCTTACAATGCATAGACATAGGCGATTTGATCAGAGATCCTTGATTAAAGTATATTATTCAATTTGGTGTTTTGCTCTCATTCCTGGCCAGCAGCGGTTAGAGCCAAAACGGTGAAGCGTAAATCCTCTGGATCACGTGCCATAAACTCCTTGCACACACGGGCAGCATCCTGCACGAAGGTCTCATCCGATGTCTTGCCATGGCTGATGGGATACGACTTACGGCCATCTAGTTCGAAGAGAGTGTTCTCCTTGTTGACCAGCGCTATGAAATGATGGATAACCGTCTCATAGTTAGCCGCATCGGTTTGTCCCTCCTGTGCCAAAGTCTGATGGTCTTCGGTGAAATCCTTGTCTGTCTCCAAGGCCTGGCCACGCTCCTCCGGCGACAGCTTAGCGCTGCGCTCCAAAAACTTCTTTAAAACACCTTCGCCGATGGCGATGCTAGAATAATTGCACAAGGTGCATGTAGTAAATACAGACAAAGAAAATTCAACACTTACTCCTTGTTGTTGGCCACACTGTGGATGAGAGCCACAGTGCCGCAGGCATTGTGGGTAAATTGTCGCATGTAGAACAAATCCTCGGGATATTTTTGATCTTCGGCGGCGGTCTTAATGCGCTCATGCTCCTCACTGCGATGCTTCTCGTACTGAAAGCAAAAAAACAATTCAATTACTTTTCCCCACCCCGTTAGGTTTGGTTAATCACCCACCTTCTCGCTGATTGGGAAGAGTAGAATCATTGCCTTGACAGGACGCGGCAGAAAGGCGAGCAACTCATCATCCAGACCGATGACGTCAGTCACAGACCAGGACGATGACACACCCAGCTTGTGTATGTATTTGGTCAGCACCTGAGGAATGGGAAACATTTGACATCATGGCGGCGAAAATATATATAAAAATTTTGCCAATTTGCAAAAAATATACAAAAATTCGCAATGCAAACAATGCTCAAATTGCGATAAGATTATTTAATTAGTCTGCAACGCAAATGTTAATACTAACCTCGGGGTTCGATTCTAAAGGTGTCCAGGTCGACATTTTGATAATTCTGAAAGTTTACTTGCTCTGAAAATATTAGACTGAACTGTATTTTGGAAAGGTCTGAAATGATTACCGGCACTTTTTTTGACATCCAATGAATGGCGTCGTTTCGTATGTGTGTGTGTGTGTGGATTGGTGTGTGAATATTAAAGCTGCGACTATCGATACTAAAGCCATCTCTAAATAAAAACTTAACGAAAGCAATTAGCTGCTATGTAATTTAAGCTTCGCACTGACTTATTTTTGCAACATGCATAGCTAAATGTAATTAATATTATAAATATTTATGCCTTATTTGTTTTATAACATTTAAAACGTTATTTCATATTCACTTTCTTGCTGCAGCTTTTAAAATTTTAAATTACCCGCCACAGTCCTAACGAACGTAGTCGATAGGAACGATATGTCACAAATTTTTCGATATGCCTTGTCGATAGCTGTCAGCTGATCACTTTTTGTTTTCATGTTTTAAGGGTCGATCTTTTGTTTTGTTAAATATTTATTTAAAATGGAATTGAATACTTCTTTAACGCCGGTTCGCTGTAAGTAAATGACATCAAACTGTCCTATAGAGTTATTAATGTTGTGCCATACAGTTGTCGACAGCTATCACATAAAATCTCCGGTCAAAAATTCGCCAAATTTAAAATCATGGAAAACGCGCTTGGTCGCGTTGGTCAAAGATTTGCAGAGCAACTATGCCAAATGGAAATTGGCGCAGCAACGCGGCACAGCGTTATGTTATAGCATCGAAGCGAAGAGAACACGTTGTCTGGAGAGGCAAGATGATGAGAACAATTTCTATCCCAATGAGCTGTTCACGCCCTGCGAGAAGTTGTCCATGATCACATCGATATTCGAAGATATACAGAAGAACACTTATGAGATACTGTGCCAGATGCGTGCACTTGTATTGTTAGCTGGTGAATCTGCAGATGCGATCTTCTATCGCACCTGGAAGCTGAAACAGTTTGTGTCGTTTACCGAGGATCTGGTCAAGCGCTACGAACGGGAGTGTCTTGTTAAACAGATTGTTATGCGTAAGTTTCATTGAATATTCCAAATAAGCTTTGATGATTCTTAAACCTCTCTCATTGTAGAAAACTTGGCACACTGCACAAGACGAAGTCAGCTCATTAGCTATACGACATCTTGGGAGTTTCCAGAATATGTAGATGAGTATGTGGATTTAGTATTCTTGCTGATGGCGGAGGAAGTGAAATTAAAGTGAATATCGAAATTAAGCAGTTTTTCTTTTTTATTTAAGTAATAACTGTCAATCTTAAATTTTCTATATAAATCTTAATAAAGTGATTTTTTTTAAGGCTTGCCTCATTGGCAAGTCTGTAACATCAAATGTGTGTTTAAGCCTAGCTAAATATAGTAACTATAATTCTATATAATGTGCGAGAATGTCAAAGAGAAAGAGATGATGGCATTCATGCGGTAAAGAAAAGCAAAACATATTCAATTCTTGTTGGTATTTGTATGGAAGTTGCTGAACTGCATATATTATCATATTATCAATGAGATTACTTAAAATCTTATAACTAAACTTGGGAAATAATATTGTTTCAGTGGAATGGAATGTTTGCAGTCTAATAAAATCGAGCATAAAGTTCTACGAGTTCAAATGCATTTTGGTAGTGTAAACTCAAACCTCTCTATAACGAATGAAAGAATGAAACTCTTGAGTTTCTCTACTATCTAAATTTGACATAGAGAAGTTTGACCACTTAAAATCACTTAGATCTTAACCGAGAGATTATCTAATACGGGGCTGTGGCTACGCTTTGACCACCACCAGAACCAGGCGCAAGCAGTGCCCAGTGCAATGGCTGTGTAGTACAAGATCTTGACGTTTTTCTGCTAGAAAGAGATAAGAATAAGTTAGATGGATACCCGGCAATACTTCTTCCAATCCTTACCTCTTTAGCTGGTGCAGCGCTCTCCTTTTGTAGCTTTTGCCTGTGTTCGTTGGCCAGTGCCTCGAGCTTTTGCAAATCCTTAACCAACTCGCCCGAGATCGATTGCACACTGTTCAATGCATCCAGAGCAAAGCGACTGGCATAGCTCTTATCGCCAACAATGACATCCTCTGGCGGCATAATCTGCAGCTTGTAATTGGTGGCAGCCAGAGAGGAGCGCAAGTACATTAGGTGATTGGCTGCATTGCTGACAATCTGATTGTTGTAACCCTTGGCTTCCTTGCTATTGCATATATAGTCATAGCTGGGATTCTGGTTTGGCATCAGCGAGAACATATTGATCAATTCGTTGCGCTCTTTGCTCGATGCAAAGCCAAACAATTGCAAATCCTCGTCGGTCAGTGAACCCAAGTCACGAAAACAAATGTCCTCCACAAGTTTCTCCACTTTATTGGCATTGTTTTGCCCCTGAGCCGCTGTGGCCAGCAAAGTCCTTATTGCCTCCCGCTCTCGAAGCGTATCGCGCGGCGCTGGCTTTGTTTGCATCCATGCTCGCCTTTCGCTGCCCAAAAAGGCGCTGTCCAAATCTTGTTGTTGCGTGCGTGAGTGAAACTCTTTGCTGGCTCCGAAGTTCACGGCCGACGGTCCATTTGACATGGACAATAATGGCACATTTTCAGCGGACATTTTGCAAGTTAAAGTATTTCTATTAATTAAATTACTAATATTGCTTTTTAAACCTGAATGTATATCGATAGCGATGCCACAACAAAGAGATGCACAATAGATAATATCGATTCGTTGGGTCAAGAGTATCGAAACCTTGAATTGAATTACGCGATAGTTAATATCGACAGCGTTTTAGCAATAACAATTTATGCCGGCATATATATATTTCAATAGCTTTATGTACAAGATTTAAAATGTAAAAAAAAAACTTAATTCTAGGTATCTTTTTTGTCAGCGCTCGCTGGCATTCGGTAGATCGGCGTACTAGTTGTTGCTGCCTCCTGTAATTTTTTCATAAATAATGCTTTTCTCTGTTGATCGGTGTGTGGAAGATTTGGAGCTGCCGACGCCTTAATACGCTCAATCTTCTCCGCGTTTGGTTCGGTAAGCAGCATTAAACCGTAGCCAGCGCCACCGAAGCCTATGAGCCATAGAAGGGATTTTACATAGGGATTGCTAGCCATCGGTATGTGAGTTAATCTTTTTTCGTGAATTCAACCGCCTGACTGCTCCAGGAAGTTAAGTCTCTTTGGCGTATCGTGTTATCGCCAACGATTTCTCCAATTTTATAGTAATATTCAAGTGCGTAGGGATACTTCTCGTTAATATAGCGACGAAAATCTTGAAGAGAAGCAGAGAAATTAGCAATTATGATATGCTTATATAAAGCACCTAGTGTCACCCACCTTGGTCGGTGTTCATGCGATAATAGAGACCGTAGCTGGCGGCAAAACAGACGGCTTCCAGCACAAAAAGTGTCTTGGCGCTACCCTTGATGAATTTCCAAATGGCTGGTTTTGGCGTCTTTGGCAGCATAGTTAACCGAAAAAAATGTTACACGTTTAGAAAATATTAAAAACTGAACACCGACAAAAATGTTGCTTACGAAATTCAATGCATGGCATGCATGATAATAAATCGGAGTAAGTTATCGATAAGAAAATAAATATAGAAGGTTGCGCAAAGTGCAAACAAACCATGCATGTTAGTGAAATATAAATTGCATATTAGCTTTTGTTTTTAAATTTCACTACGTATTTAAAAATATAAATTTATTAAATTTTATTTAATTTATAAATTTCCTACATATTTCTAAATATATTTAAATTTTTCTGACGTCATTTGTAACGATAAAATGAATTATAGAGGCAGGTCGTGTTCGATAGCTTTTCAGTGCTGTTATCGGTACGCAATACGTAACAGCCAATAAAGCAAAACGCAAAGTGGATGTAAATACCGAAACGTGCTGCTTTCAACGCAAACGCAGCAGCAACACAACGAAATAAAGGCAGCGCGCCAGCCTGAACACCTATATAAACTGCGAGCTCTTGCGCATTTGCCACAAACGCGATTAAGTCGAGCAAGTGAACACACTGTGTGAGATTCAGCAGCAGCAACAACAACAACAACAAAGTATACGCAACCAACTACCGGTACATCAGAAAAATATCTCTATCAAAATGCAATCGATGGCAAAGCAATCTATGCGCGCCCTGCCGCAGATGGGCAAACAAGGTGTGTGTGTGTGTGCCCAAGTGTATAAGAGTGATCCCAGCTAAATATTTTATTTTTTTTTTAAATCTTCTCTATAAATAGTGAGCTACCTGTCCACCAGCAGCGTCTGGCGTGCCACAGCCGGTGGCAACGAGAGTGTGGTCGAGATTAAGGAGCCGCCCAAGACCAAAACCGAAAAGTTCATGGCCTTCCAGAAGAAACTGCGTGCCAAGACGCCGCTCGGTAAATTGGATGAATTCTCGCGCCATCCCTACCAGGAGAAGGAACCACTCAAGCCATGGCCCAATTCGACAAATCCCTACACAGGCGAAATCGGTGGACCCGCCGGGCCGGAGCCCACACGCTATGGCGACTGGGAGCGCAAGGGTCGCGTCTCAGATTTCTAGTCAACGCGATGTTCCTTAGCTAAGTAGTTAGGCCACCTAATCAATGTATTAGACATAAGCTTAAAGTGAGAAAACAAACACCAAAACAAATTGTATACTCGACGAATAATTATAAATTGTATAAATATAGGAATCATATATAGTATAAATATTTAAAGAAATGTTTTCACTTGGTTATCACTTGCTGATCTGCTGCTCCTGCAGTATATCCTCCACCAGACGCTCGCTGAGCTGCCACAATTGTTGCTGCAGTGGGAGGGACTTGGACAGCTTGCTGGGCTCACAGAAGAAGCAGTTGTTGTAGTACAGTCCAGACAGGCCGGTCAGCTCGTTGGCCGTGGCACAGTAGACACTTGTGGCGGCGGCTTGTTGCTGCAAGGAGAGTTATAAGTAACTTCCCAGATGGGTTGAAGTTTCAAACTCACCAGCGACTTGGTAAAGGGACGCGCTAAAGCGAAGAGCAGGCGATAGAACCAATAGTTACGCGACAGCTGCGATGAAACCATGTTGCCAGGATGCAGTGAACAGACCGAAATGCCACGGTGCTTCCAGCGCTGCAAAGGAGCAAGAGAAAAGCATGTAGAACAGAGAGAGACAGGGAGAGATCCGCAGTGGGTCATGACTCACTTGCGCCAACTCCTGGGCAAAGAGCACATTGCATAGCTTGACATTGTTGTAGGCCATCATGCTCCAATATTTCTCCGCCGGTGGCGACAAATGCTGCAGCGTTAGATTCTCCGCGGGCAGGCCGGCGAATCTGTAAGAGAAAGGCCAAGGAAGGGGGTGGGGTAGCGGATAGGGGGGGCGGGGGGTGGCAAGAAATTCGAGTTTATTATTAAAGACGCAGTTCTATTGGGGTTTTTGTTTGTGGACTGTTTCTGTTTTGATTTGTTGTTGTTTTTTCTGCTGCTGCGCAGAGCCGGCTTACTACACACACACACACACACACTCACACGTGCAGGCTGGCTATAGCATCATCCATTCGTACCCAAGTTGGACTTTGCACCCACTAGCCGCACGCAAACAAGTCTTGATTGGCTATGCCACGCTGCTTGTTGTTGTTGTTGTTGTTGTTTTTGCCCGTTCAACGTTCGTTAATGAGATGCAAGCGACAAGGAACCATGACAAAAGTTCTGGCCATGACTGTAGCACAAGGCGCCTACAGACAAAGCCACAAACAAAGGGCAGACCCCTCCCCCCCCTCTCGCCTAGTTAAAAGGCAACAATGCACAGTGCAACGGCCATTGCAAAACGATAACAATAACAAAAAGAGAAAACAATTATCGAACTTCTGCTTCCGACAAATGGTTTCTACATACATATGTAGAGCATGCGTAAGTCGTAAATGCCGACTCAAACAAGAATTACAAATCTCGCAAAGCGCGCAATAAATATACTATGGACTTTAGATTTGTTGTTGTTGTTGCTGCTGCTTTCTTGTGTTTATTTTTATATGTCGTTCCAGTTGAGCCCGCATACTTTGTTTGCCGTTTGTGTGTCGCAGAATAATATGCAAATTAATATCAATTAATTGCAATGTGGGAAGATAGCCAGCATGGCGCATTGTGCGCATTTAAATAACAATTTATTATTATCAAACAATACATTGCCTTATTATTTTTTGAGATACAAATGCGTTTCGCAAGGTGTCGGCAAATTAATCGATCAATTAACGCACAGCCTGTTCTGACCCCGATTCGATAGCAGCATAGCATATCGCAAAGAGCACAACTCCATATCGGAATGTGCGTGTGTATGTTCATGTGTGTGTGTGTGTGTGTTTATGGCATACATGACTTTCGCAGTGTGCACACTGGTGGCGCACGCGACTTTCGGTGCATGCTACCACAAGATACAGCGAGATACAGATACAGCGTGTGGAGCCACAAAACTGTGTGGTACGTGAGCAAAACAACGAACGCAGCAGCAACACAGCTGCCAATGTACACACCACCTTCAACCACAACAACAACAACAACTACAGTTCAATTACGCTTTATGCTTTGTTTGCTGCTTCGTTGATTTATGTCTGTCTGTCTCACTCTTGGCACACTGTGGTCCAAACATTCATGCATTTATCGCACACTTGGCAGACGACCAGATGTTCAGTTTTCTACAAACTGTGCGTCACTGTGCGTGTGCGCAGCACGTGAATTGAGAGTGCTGCGCACTGTGCATGTGTGTGTGTGTGTTGGTCTCTGCTTGTGGTTACAACTGTTGTTATTATTATTTTCTGTAGGAATGTGCGAACTAGAACTAGTTCCTCAAGCAACAAATTAAATAACTAGCTAGCAAGACATACTAAGAATATAGACGTAATGAACATGAACCTATGAAGCTGATTATGTTTGTTTAGGTCTTTCTTAATACATTTTCGAGCAACTCTATTTCATCTCAAACGCACTTATCATCCGCTTGTAAACAAATTTGAGACGCAGTTCAATTGCGTTTCGCCTTGAAAGCAAGATTAAACAAAAAGAGAGATATGTATTCTGCAAGGCCGCAAATCGAATAGTTATCAGGAAAACTTGAATGCAAAGTGGGTTTTCTGGGAAATAGAGAAATCTCAAAAAGAAACTTATTAACATTTTGATGTTTTTAGTTTCACCTCGATAAAACCAAAATATATCTAGAATTGACATTTGCCAATTGCAGACCGTTGGGGTTCCCTAATTTCCAACCAGTCTATTTGCGAGCACACAAGTAGTTCGAACTATGCATACGCATTGCGACTATTTTTAGTTTTACGAGAAACGCATCGACGCCAACGCAAACAAAAAGAAGACGGATCTGAGTGTGCGATCAAAGTCCAAGCATGAAGTGCAATAAACTTTGCTAAAAAAAAAAAAGAAATAGTGCCAAATGCAGTTTGCATATAAACAACAGTAGCGGGCAAAATAATAGGCAACATGCTAATTGAGTAAAGAGAAATAAGTCAACATTTATACAGTGGCAGTCATAACAATTAAGGAAAGCTACTGTCAAGCACGCCCGACCGTTAATTACCATTCGACCAACTTCGTAGTTGCACTTACTATCACTAACTCGCTCTCACACACACACACAAAGAATTAAACAATGCCTGACGATATGCTGCAATTTCGTGGGCAGCGGAACTATGGAACTTGAATAACTTGTCCGATTGGATTGGTATTAAGGAATTAGATGCATACTATTAGCATCTTTACGCGTGGCAAAGCAGAAAGCTGTAACTTTAAAACTTTCTTTAATATTCGTAAATTATCAATTTACGTGGGCGGTGGGCGTGGAATCCTTATTTTGAAATACACTTCATCTGCGCATGATTTACAGGAACCATCATGCCAAATTTGGTGTCTGTAACTGTAATACTTTCCTTAATATTCATAAAGTTATCGATTTGCGTGGGCGGTGGGCGTGGCCCCTCAAATTTGAAATAAACTTGATCTGCGTATGGTATACAGGCACCATCATGTTAAATTTGGTTTCTCTAGCTTTTGTAATAGCTGAGATCTCGACGTTTATACAGGCGGACAGACAGACGAACATGGCTCAATCGACTCGGCTAGTGATCCCGAGCAGGAATATATAATAGTTTAAGGGGTCTGCCATGTCTCCTTCTGCCTGTTACATACTTTTGCATAAACTTAGTATACCATAGGTAACAACAACTACAGTCGTGCTCGCACAACAATAAGATGCCCTACGCCTAAATTTGCTGAAACTATTTCAACTAAACAGTAAGTTTACATCTGTTCTACGTATAGCTAATTAATTTCTGGGCAGAATTCTGGACTTACTTAAGCAACACCTAACTTTTCTACCCCTTAACTTTGCTAAATATCCACCAACTTTCACGCGAAATGACGTTTTGTTTAAAGTTTTTAAACCTTTAGTAACTATACATTTAAAAAAAACCCAATATAACTTATATACTAAGTTCCAGTCGATTCAGCTAGCACATTGCCTTACCTGTGCGATTCGGAGGATAATACTACAATACGCGTATTGTGATCGAAAAGCGATTCCAATTGCAGCGTTAGATAGAAATGCGATAGATGGCACACTTGGAATGTTGTCTCGAGTCCATCGACGGTTTTGCTGTAGGGCAGAGCAAAGACTCCGGCATTCAGTATGAGGTAATCGATGTGCCTGAAAAGAGAGGTGGCCTATTATAACTAGCGTGGAAGGACAAACTGTCCGCTACACACCTCACACTCTGCTTGATCTCCTCCACAAACTTCTGAACGGAGCGAAGCGAGCTCAAATCAACGGTTACTGCACGGCAGCGGGAACGTGCTGCTGGCCGTTCCTGTGCTATACGCTCAATGCCTGCCTCGGTGTAGGCCCAGTTGCGGCAGGCGAAGATTACCTCACAGCCGTGCAGCGCAAGGGAACGAGCAGTTTCGTAGCCAATGCCAGTGTTGGCACCCGTAATAAGCGCCACACGGCCATGCAAATCCTTGCCGTGCAACACCTGCAGCGCTGTGCTACAAGAATCAAACCGTTGACGCACCGACGCGATGTTCTGCGTCGGTTCCTCTACAGCAAACGCCAGTCGAGGGTCAATGTTGGTGCGCTGCTGCGTTTCCTTGTTGTGGAACATAAAACGCTTGCTCTCCTCATCGTAATACTTCTCCCAACCCAGTGGCAAGTCGCCGGTAATACGTTTGGAGCGTCCGGTTCTCGGATGTGTCCACTGTGTGGTTTTGCTTTGCTGGCTGCAAAATTAGCTACATTAAACTGTTTTCATTTAGTTGCGCCGCTATTTACTTATAATAGCAAACATTGCCATCTTCGGAGGCACGCTCCTCCCAGCCTGGAGGCAGTTCGTCTTCAGAATCGGAATCAGGCAAAGCTATCATTTTGGCAAATCAAATGGAAAAACACTTGACGGGGTTAAAGATGACTTTTGTTTTATTTATATTTAACGAGTATAAGAGAAACAGCTGATTGAGACTTGCAAAATGCCATTCACAGTGCACGAAAGTTGTATCGATATTCTGAAGTCTTACACAAGTTATCGATTGTTGTGAGTTTTATTTAAATTTGCCGATGTTGCTTAATAAGATTTGCGCAAATCTGTTACTAATAAAACAAAAAAAAGTAAGGAAAATAAAAAAATGTATTATAGTTATAGAAAATACATTAATACACACTACTTAGTCTAAATTTAATCAAGTACATTTCTGTTAATTTCATGTTAAACTGGCTTTGGCTATTGGTGGCTCATTGATTACGCCATAGAATAATGGAAGCTTCGTTAAATCGTGACGTACCATCACTATGAACGGCGTTTCAGCGCGGTACGTTACTTCGGGCCCCGACTTTTTCAGTATAGCCGCCGATGAGGCAGCGGCCTCGGTGCCCTGTTCATTGACTGCGAAGTCGACCTTATGAATAATATCCGCAACTATCAGATCTGAAGGCGGCGTCGGCACTTGTGATGCCTCTGCTGCTTGTCGCTCTGCAGCCAAATTGTATAAGCTCTGCAGGCCTCCAATCTGAGAGCGTGCTTTTTGTGCTCCGCCACCTAAATTACTGGTTTCGGTTATCAGCGACAAATCTCTCTGGACAGGACTAAAGATGCCTCCTAAGTTCATGCGCTGCAGCACCTTCTGCAGTTTAAATGAATCGGTTATGTGCATCTTGGGCAGCAGCACAACTGTGGAACGTCTAATCATTTTGCTGATCATGCTCTCAATGGCTTCGGGCGTAAGTCGTTGCTGCAGATACTCCAGCTGCTCCACTGACGATTCCCTTGGCTGCATAATGTACATGGTGGTCATGTTGCCACTGTATGGCAATCCAACAATGCGACAATTCAGCGCTTCATCCTCGTAGTAGGGGAACGCACCGGCTCCAGCCATAGTCTCCACCTGCAGCACCGGCTCTGTGCCCTCGCCATTTGGATAGAAATTCTCCACTTTCGTTGCTCCGCCAATGAAGTCAATTTCCCACAGGGCCTTAAAGTACAGCGCATTGGCCAGTATAACGCGTGTGTCTTCGGGCAAATCTTCTCCAAGGATTTCCCTTATTTTGCTCTTCGTGTGTTGATCCACCCAAGAGTTAATGTTGTACCTGGCCGTAGCCGGTTGATTGTGGAAGTCTTGCTCTATCAGCTCCGATTTGTAGATCTGTGCAATTGCTTGCCTGAAAACAGAAGATCAAAGATTGTTAATTTCGACCTAAGAGAATTGGATTACCAAGAACTTACTTGTAGTTCGGGTTCAGACTGTAGCCTCGCTGCACAAAAAGTCCATTGGCCACATGCACCTCCTGCGTTGTGCTGCGATTACGTGGATAGGCACGCAGTGATCTCTTCACGCTGTCGCTGTGCCATCTATCTAGCTGCCGGTACGGCGATACTGTCTGTCTGGTCGGCTGCTGGACATCCTGCAGCATTAGGCCGAACTGTTCGTGCAGCTTGACCGAATCGGGGATTCCAAAGACAGACGATAGCTCCGCGTAGCTACGTCCCTTGGCGCCCAGCATAAGAAGTGCCAGAGCAGAGATGACACTCAGCGGCGAGAAGATTGTGGTCTTGCGATAGCTAGCCGTAATCTGACGCGACAAATTTTGTGCGAAACGTAGTACTCCGTGGGCTATCTCATCTGCTACGGCAACATCAACATTTGCAGACGGCCCCGCACCGGGTATGGTTGGCAATGGAGCTAGTGGACGCGCAGGTGCAGCAAAGGCTGCTGCCGCAACGGGTCTAGCCGGAACTGGTCTAGTTGGAACTGGAACATACTCTGGTGGTACTGGAGCTATTGAAGCTGCAGGTGCACCATAGGGTCCCGGAACTGGAGAGATAGGAGCTGCTGAAGCTCCATAGGCTACCGAAGCTGGATACGCTGGTGCACCATATGCTGCCGGTGCACTGGGTATGGCTGGAACTGGAGATATTGGAGCGGCAGCTGCTTTGTTAGGCCTCGTCATATACCATAATGGTTGTTCCGTGGGTCTGCTTAGAGATTCTTGAAATTGTTCCACTGCAGCCTTGTTCGCCGGCGAGCGTATATTATACTCCAGACCCAGATCGGAATTTCCAATGGAAAACAGGCAGGCGAAGGCCACCAGGGCCGGGCACAGCAAACGAGCAAACATCTATATTACGTTCTTATGCTTATCTTCTTGAATTATAATGTATATATTTTACACACGCACACATACACACACACCGTACGACACACGTATACGACTGTGGAACTCGATGTGGGCTGAGCTTGGTTTCGATGGCTTCGCGAATGCTGCTAAACTGAGCTTGCACGCCCCGCGCTAATCTTTTTATTGAAAACTCGTTATCGCGCAACAGTGCTGCGAAGGGTCGCTACGAAAACGTAGCGAAACCAGGAAAAAACAAAAAGTAATCCCGACATGGGCTCTCTATACTTTCCGGAAAGCTTACTTACATCGCGGGACTTTTTGTCTATACTTGAGAAAGTACTGTGATCGTATTGGATGAAATATCATTTATCAAACACTAGAGAGCTCACGATCTTGTCCACTTGATTCTCGTAAAAAAAAAGCCAAGTTGCCAACACTGATATCTCAAACGATATCCAACGCTTTGTTAGCTCGGCTCAGAGAGACAGAGAGAGAGAGAGAGAGAGAGAGAGAGAGAGGGAAAGAGAGCGCGCACGATCGTCATCGATGATGATCACAAAAGACGACAACGCTGACGACTGCATTGTGCTTTACATATTAAACACTGGGTAATACCCGGTTAGGTTCTGTTCTGTTTACACAAATATGAATATGCGGGCGACTCACTATATCCATAGCTTAAGCTGATCTACTTAGAGTGCATGCGCAGCATTTACGATAATGCATATTCCCATGACTGTATTCTAATATTAATTCGCTTCGACTGCAGCTAATTATACCCCGAGAAACACTTCTCATTCCTTTCGGTATAAACAACAAGTTCTCCCATGAACTTGTATTTTCGTATTCGCATGTGGCGTGTGTGTGTGTAGCACGTAAATCTTCAGCTTTATAAAAGAGAGAGAGAACAAAATTTTGTTTTCGACTTTGTTTGAGGCAACATTTAGCGATCAATAGTTGATTTCTTTGTTTGATTTATTGACTATGCGTAAGAAGAGGATTGTCTTGGAACCCCTCATGGGGGAAACCTTGTTTGCTAGCTCTGTCGTCACTTTGTGGGTGTTTCCCTACACTTCCTAGTGCAAACGTGTAGTTCCTTAGCATTTCCATTTATGTTTGATTTATTTGCTTGTGGCTCTTAGGCTAAGTGTGGGTGAAAACCCCAAAAAAAGAAAAAAAAATATGATCATATTTGTAATTAATATTAATACAAACAGATCTGTAACTCTTTGTCTATAACAATTAGTCATTGAATTAAATAAACCCCATTTCCATGGAAGCGTGACTTAATATAATTTATTTATTAGAACGAAAGGCTCTCTCGTAAAGTTCATTATGTACATCGAGCGAGCTGAAAACGTGTCGATGCTGGTGATTTACTTTTTTTTTTTACTATACTACGTAAAATACAGAAAAACAATGAATAATATAATAGTAATTGTAGTGATTATAATCTATTTGATAATCAGACTGTGAAGCTTTACAAAGCTTTTGCCTAGACGGTCCAGTAAACGTAATCGATTTGCTGAAAGCCGAGCTTTTCGAACATTTTGCGAGATGGTGTATTCTCTGTAACAACAGGGGCTAACACCTCATCGCCCAGGGCGGAGATCTGCTTGGATAAGTAACGCACAAGGAGACTGCCTAGACCTAGACGTTTATGCGATTCCAGAACTTGCAGCACGCCTAAACAGCCCAGGGGTAATCTGTAGAGAGAAGAGATAGAATATAGTCCAACCTACTAGGTGAACCTCCTCAAACTCAACTCACCTCAAGCACCACGCAACAAGTTTACCATCGGCATCATATGCTCCAACGGAAACATTGTGGTTAATCAGCAATTCGATAAACCCCTCGGAACCCTCGGAGCGATGAGGCCATATGTCGTTGATAGTGGAGACGTCCTCAAGTTGCAATTGCCGCAATGCGATGCCAGTGGGTGGACTGGAAATTATATGTTTATATTAATCTCTATATCAGTTGAATACATATGAAAAAATCTTGGACCTACTCTATGTCAAACTGTGCGACAAGTTCCCGGCTAACCCTATACCAAGCCGTTGGTTTAGTGAGCAACCTAGCAGTGTGGAAATTCTTAATATATGCCTCGACTGCCGGCACCAGACGATGTGAATAACCACAGAGCTTGTAGTCCTCTGCATTGGTTACATAATTGCATAGAGCTTGGGTCAACCCATCCAGGTTATCACTCAAGGTATTGAAGAATATGTCCCGCTGCTCGGCGCCGTTGTTTACCTGAGAAAGATCAAACGCTATGTACTATCTCTGTTGACATGCAACAATTTCTATATAGTATATATAGTAAATTCGCGATTACAATTATCATAAAAGTTCCGTGCCGTGGCCAGTCATCATCGGTCGTATAACACTGCACGCTCAGTTGGGGATCTTTGGCCAACCAATTGATATAATTGTTTATTAAATTATAACCATTGGGTTGGGTTTTGGTCTGGGCATAGAGCTCCAGTAATTTTCCCCATTCGCTGGATTTAATTTCGACCAGAGCGTGCGACATGTCCGTCTTACAAAAAACTCTGGCAATCACTGAGTGCAACGCGATATTCTGTTTGTCGTTTTATGTGAGTGAGAGAGGGAGAAGCTCGCGAGAAACACTGTATAAGAGAATCATAGAAGAGTCTCGAAGAATCAATAAAAAAGCGATCGTTCTTCTATTCCACTAAGATTGTACCATATGTTGAAATTCATAATTGATTCGAGATCTTTTTGGCCATAACATTAAGTAACTTTTATTCATGCATCACTGATAACTCGATTGTGGGATGACATTTGCTGACTCGGCGATATTTAATCTTGTTTCCATGATCACTTAACGTGGGTACACTTACACCTACATGACGGGGTATAAGTACACCTAACTAGGTACAATTGCGCTCAGTGGGAGCTTTTCACGCGGGTAGAAACGATCGTTCTTTGAGGGACCTGAACAGAGTAGAAACTTTGGGAATCTTGTTAGACTAAGTTTAGGTATGGGTTTGTAGGAATGTTCTTAACAGGCAGAAGGAGATATTTTCCAGCCCATTTACTATGGGCTTAGTAACACTAGGCAATTCGATTGAGCCATATCTGTCGGTCCGTCTGTATGAACGCCTGTATCTCAGAGACTATAAGAGCTAGAGTCACCAACTTTGGCACTCGTTTGAAGTTAGGGTGTATGAACCAAATTTCTTACCGTATTAGACCAAGATTGTTTATAATGAATTCTTAACTTATTCTTTAAACATTTCGTACCAAGGTACGACAAGTCAAGTCTTTAATTCGCTCGTTCAATACAATAAAAGACTCTACTTAGAAATACGATATCAGCACAGTGAGGTTTGCTTATGATCTTCTAGTCTTCCACACTAGTCCAGTAAACATAGTCGATTTGCTGGAAACCGAGCTTCTCAAACATTCTGCGAGACGGTATGTTCTCTGTGACCACAGGAGTTAGCACTTCGTCTCCCAATTCCGCAATTTGCTTGGATAGATAACGCACTAGCAGACTGCCTAGACCTAGGCGCTTATGGGATTCCAGAACTTGCAGCAAACCCAGTGAACCCAAAGCATATCTAGGGAGTAGAATTAATCAGTATAATGATATCTATTCAGTTATCCCAATCAAACTAACCTCAAACACCAGGCAATAAGTTTGCCATCTGCATCGTAGGCACCAACTGAAATATTGTGTCTTATTATTTGTTTGACAAAGTTTACCGAACCCTCGAAGCTATGGGGCCACTTGTCGTTTATAAGCGTAGCGTGTTCGATCTTCAAGCTTCCCAATGTAATTCCCGCCGGTGGACTAGAAAATACATTATCCAATAAATATTTATACAATAAGGAAGATTCGTAGTACCTACTCTATGACAAATTGTGCGGCAATTTCTCTGTCCACCGTATACCAAGCACATCTATTGGGTTTTATCTTGACGTTAGGGAAATGTTTTATATAAATATCGACGGCTGGCACCAGACGTTCTGTAAACCCAAAGAGCTTAATGCCCTCACCTTTGGTACTGAAATTAAGCAGAACTTTGGTCAGACGATCGAGATTATCGTTGAGCGTGTTGAAGAAAACATCTCGTGTATCGCTGCCGTTGTTAACCTAGAAGAACCAATCAGTATTATCTCTACGTGCCGTTCGTATCTGTACTTCCACTTCAAATTTACAATCATTATAAATGTTCCATCTTTGCTCCAATCCTTATCCGGTCCATAGCACTTGACGTCCAAATCGGGTTCCCTGGCCAGCCATTGGGTTAAGCTGTTTATCACGTTGTATCCATTGGGCGCACTTCTCGTGTGCGCATAGAGCTCCAGTAATTTACCCCATTCCTTGGGCTCAATTGTGACAAGAGAGTGCGACATGTCTGACTTACAAGGAACTTAGTCAATTACTGAGCGTAGAAAGATTCCGGTCAGCTTAATAGGTTGGTGAAAGGCAGAGAACCAGATTCATCAAGAGAGAGCAACTGATTAAGAGTCGCTCTCTCGCAATCTTTCACTATCGTAGCTAAGGCATGCCAAAGTTCTTGTCATTGTTTATGTGACGTCATGAATTCAACTAGTTACTGATAAGTCAACGATTTGCCACTATCTCAAGTTGAATAAACCCCTCAGAAAGATGTTTAGATTTCCTTATGGTCTTTTACTTTTAAAAATTAGTCCAATAAACGTTATCGATTTGTCGGAATCCGAGTTTCTCAAACATTTTGCGAGATGGTGTGTTCTCTGTGACCACTGGAGCTAACACTTCCTCTCCCAATTCCGCAATTTGCTTGGACAAGTAACGCACTAGCAAACCGCCTAGACCAAGACGTTGATGAGATTGCAGAACTTGAAGTAAGCCCAGAGAGCCCATTGGTAATCTACGAAAAGGGAAAATACATTCGGTACTTTTTTTTTTAAATTAGTCGGAAAGTTTTAGAGAACTCACCTCAAGCACCAAGCTATCAGTTGACCTTCAGCATCATACGCCCCCACAGATAAATTGTAGGTGATTAGACGCTTAACAAAGTCCACCGAATTTGGTGAACGATGTGGCCAGATATCGTTGATAATTGAGGCTTCTTTAATCTCCAATTTGCGCAAAGTAATGCCAGCGGGTGGTCTATGAAATAGAAACCATTAATAGAACCTTTTGTAATGGTATGTAAAGATCCTAAACGTACTCAATGGCAAACTGTTCGACAAGTTGCCTGTCCACTGTGTACCAGGCTACCTTAACAGTTTTTGAGCAACTAAATTTTCTAGAAACTTCATCGATCGCTGGCACTAGTCGCTCTCCGTAATCCCACAGGTTATAGAGTCTTGTCTCGAATCGTAAGCAGCAAAGTGCCTTGGTCAATCGTTCCAGATTATCGCTTAAGGTGTTAAAGTGTACATGTTTTTTGTTGCCCAAGGTTTCGACCTAAGTTTTGTATAAAATATTTATGCATATTTTTAAAAATATTCTTTACATACGATCATCAAGTAGGTGCCATCTGTTTTCCAGTCATCATCCAAGGAAAAACATTTAACCTCTATAGCCGGATTTATTTCGATCCATTTAATATAGTTTTTAATTGTGCTGTAGCCTGCAGGATCGTGTTTTTTCTCAGCATAGAGCTCTAATAGGATATTCCAATCATTTCGTGGTATTTCGACCAGGGAATGCGAATTTTCCTCCAACTGTTGCGACATGACTGGCTATACATAGAGTTATTTTAATACTAAAGCTTTATCAGTCGCTATGCTGGAGGTTTTTAATTTCAATTGCTCTTATCGCTGAAGCTTTGAGTTGTATGAGTTGTTTGCTTGAGTTCTCAAGGGCCCAGTAAAAAAAAAAACAAAATAATCACGGCACGTGCTTATGTTCACATGAATTATTCTGTTATACGATGATCAGTAACCACAGCAGAAATAGGTATAATCCAATGTGGGTGTTAGTAAATACACAATCTGAATAGTTTTAATGCACTTTTTTTATTTGTTTTTCGCTATTCAGAGTCTTTCCATCTGGCCATAACTTGACCACTCCCGTCGTTCCGATACATTCAATCTTTGTGTGATACACAACTATCAAATTTGCAGTTTCGATAGTGAACAATAGTATCGATAGTAACGATCATTTTAGTTACAAAATCTTCATAGATCAGCTATGCCACAAACTCAATTCTTAATTTTTAGTCCAATAAACTTTATCGATTAGCTGAAATCCGAGTTTCTCAAACATTTTGCGAGACGGTGTGTTCTCCATGACCACAGGGGCTAGCACTTCCTCTTCCGATTCCGCAATTTGCTTGGACAAGTAGCGCACTAGCAAACCGCCTAGACCAAGACGTTGATGGGATTCCAGAACTTGAAGGAACCCTAGACAGCCCGTGGGTAATCTTTGAAATGATCGACACATATAGAACTCTTTCAAAGCAAGTAAAGAAATTAAGTGAACTCACCTCAAGCACCAAGCTACCAGCTGATTATCAGCATCAAAGGCTCCAACAGAGATATTGTAGGCTATCAAACTCTTAACAAAGTTCACAGAACCCGTAGAGCAATGTGGCCACAGATCGTTGACAATCGAAGCTTCTTCAATATTCAAGTTACGCAAGGTAATTCCAGCAGGTGGTCTAAGAAGGTGAAACCTTAAAGAATGTACATATATCTTCTTTTTCTTTTTACATACTCGGTGGTAAATTGCGCAACAAGTTCCTTGCTTGCTATGTACCAGGCTGTCTGGACAGTCTTGAAAGTATTCAGTTTTCTAGTAATGACTTCCACCGCTGGCACCAGGCGGTCTGCATAGCCATATAGGTTCCAACGTCCCGTCTCAACTTGCAGACAAGCAAGCGCCTCACTTAATCGACTCAGATTATCGCTTAAAGTGTTCATATGCACATGTTTCTGGTATCCCAAGTGGTCGACCTACGAAACTCGAATTGTCTAATAAAGCGTTAAACAATTTGTGATATTGCTTACGTACGACTATTATGAAGGTTCCGTCTGTTTTCCAATTGCCGTTCAACGATAAACATTTTACATCCAACTTTGGGTTTATTTTGATCCAGTTAATATGGTTTTTAATTGTGCTATAGCCAGTGGAATCTAGTTTTTTCCCAGCATAGAGCTCTAATAGAATATTCCAATCATTTCGTGGTATTTCGACCAGAAAATTCGAAGTTTCTTTCAACTGCGGCAACATGTCTGCTCCTCTTCAAAGCTGATTTCACACTAAATCGTAATCTGTTGTCATGCCGTCACACTATCAGTTTTTTTATACCCGCTACTCTTAGAGTAGAAGGGTATTATAGCTTTGTTCAAACCGAAAATGTATGTAACAGGCAGAAGGAGACATGTCCGACCCCATAAAGTGTATATATTCTGGCTCAGGAACAATAGCCGAGTCGATATAGCCATGTCCGTCTGTTCGTCTGTCCGTTCGTTTGAATATCTAGATCTCAGCTATTATAAGAGCTAGAGCTACCAAATTTGCTGACAATGTGTGTTATTATTGCACGCTGCTCAAGTTTATTTTGAATTTTGGCCACGCCCCCTTCCGCCTCCGTAAATCGAAAAAAATTGATTACAAGCGCAATTTTGATGCCAAATTGTTCATTTTCGGTTTATATGATAACTATAGCTTTCGAAATGATCTCTGAAACTTTGGCAACAATCGGATAATAAACACAGAAGTTATTCAGCTTAACGTTTTCCATAGCTGTAAGCAGCGCTGCCGGGTAGTGGGTATATTACAGTCGAGCACACTCGAATGTAGCTTTCTTACTTGTTATCTTATCAACATATTGTGATCACTGTTGTAACAACTCCAGAAACCAGCCAATTGTTATGCTAGTCTTGTCTTACACTTAATTTATTTTATAATTCCAATAAACCGTATCAATTATCTTGAAGCCAAGTTTCTCAAACATTCTGCGAGATGGAGTATTCTCTGTGAGCACAGGCGCTAGAACTTCCTCACCCAATTCATAGATTTGCTTGGATAGATAACGCACCAACAAACTTCCCAGCCCGAGTCGCTTATGAGTTTCCAGAACTTGTAGTAAGCCCAATGATCCAAATGGCCTGGAATAAGAAGTCGTTACAGCTTCAAAACTAGGATTATGAGAACCATCATACTTACCTTAAACACCAGGCAACAAGTTGACCATCAGCATCATAGGCACCAACAGAGACATAACATGCTATCACAAGCTGAATAAACTTCAAAGATCCATCGAAGCGGTGCGGCCAGAGATCGTTGATCGTGGAGGCATCATCAATACTCATGCTTCGCAATGAAATCCCGCCAGGTGGCCTAGTATAAAACATATTTTCTAGTATCCTATGGTTTCTATCAATTTGTTTACTTACTCCGTGGAAAAGTTAGCTATAATTTCCTTATCGACCCTATACCAATATGTTTTCATTATTTCTCGCTGTGTTTTATCGAACTTCTTTATATATACATCGGCTGCAGGCACAAGGCGCTCGCCATAGCCAAAGAGCTCGTTATAAGGATCTGGTGCTAAGCAGCATAGGGCGTTAGTTAATCTCTCGAGATTATCGCTTAGGGTATTAAAGAATATGTCCCTGAACTTGCCATCATAGTTAACCTTAAAGTATTTACAATTAGTTTAAAGATCTTCCCCAATAATTGTATTACTTGCAATCATTAAGTAAGTTCCATCACTTTTCCAGTCCCCATTTAAGGCGTAACACTTGATATCAAAGTCTAATCCTTTCTCTACACATTCTATTAAACTATTAATGCCAAAATATCCGTTAGATTCTTCCTTTCGCGCCGCATATAGTTCTAGTAATATTTTCCATTCCTTAGGCGGTATTTCGACTAGGTAATGCTGACTAGGCGCTAATTGCTGTGACATATTTGAGAGCTGTAATAGAACTGTGTGCAAATCATCATGAGGAGGTAAAATAAATACAAAGTTGCCGGCAAATTGCTCAGATTACAGATAGCAGCCAATGTTGCCAAGTCAGCCATTTTGCAGTCAAAACTGATTTTTTTACAGTTTACAGAAAGCAATGCGAGGCGAATCGGTTAAAAATGTAATATCGATAGTTGCTATCGTTAAATATGATATTTAATGCTGTGTTGCACTATCGATGGTTACAGCATTCGAATGTACAAAACTAATTTTGCTTAAACGATCGATACTTTGGAAATGTATCGATATTTGTGTGAGCGCAGCCGACTTGAAGTTGACTTCGCGCAAAATTTAATTGTGAATTAAAATGAATATAAACGACCTTAAATGGCTGCAAAAAGTTATACCCCTGTCTTATAATGCGCTGCAGGCGCTATCAAGTCGTGTGACTGAAACCACTTCTGCTTTGTGGACCAAACCGGAGTCACACGTCGCAACACCAAAGAGAAAAAGACGACGTGCATCGCCGGCCTGCGCACATCGTGTTCAGAATCGTAGAACGGTTTGGGTTAAGCCAGAGAATCTAAGCCGAGATGTTGACGGCCTATTTGCTACGGCTTTCCATACGCTTAACAATCCTGAGGATTTTCGACAACGTACAAACATGACGCCTCAGGTATTCGATATGCTCTTCAGTTTGCTGGGCGAGCAATTGAACAAGCATTCCATTCGCCGACCCATTTCGGCAGAGTGCCGACTATTTGTGACGCTTATGTAAGTTCAAATCGCACAATATTACTAGGAATAAATATCTATACGCTAACCTAGGTATTTGTCCAATGCAGAGCGCGTGCAGGACTTAGCGAAGGCCTTCAAAATGGGCAACTCAACAGTACGTGGAATTGTGCAAGAAACCTGTGAACTCTTGTGGAATACACTGGCTCCAGCCTTTTTGCCGCAACCAAGTGCTGAAGATTGGCGGCACATTGCCGTTGGCTATCAGCAAACATGGCAATGGCCTCATTGTCTGGGAGCTGTGGATGTCCGGCTTCTAGACATTGATCACAAAGGCGAAAACGATCTACTGCTCTTGGCCAGCTGCGATGCACAGCTGAACTTCATCTGCGTTGATATAGCCACAGTGACTGATCCTCTGCACAATCAACTTCAGTGGCATCACGACTTTGCTGCTCAATTACTACACGGCCAACAGCTGGGCAATCTTATGGCAGAGTCGACTACAGACCACGTCTACTCCTTTATAGCAGACGCAAAGTTTCCCATGCGGGAACATCTGATGACACCAATTAAGTGTCGACAACCTAATGAAGATGAACTACGCTTTAATCTAAACTTGTCACGTGTACTAAATGATAGCATCGTCAAAGCGTTTAGTGTGCTGCTCTCCCGCTGGCGTATTCTCAATGAGCCACTGCGTCAGAGTGCTGACAAAGCCAAGAAAAGTGTACAAGCCACTTTGGTTTTGCATAATTTTGTCAATCTGCACGATGAGACCTATTGTCCGCCAGACTATCTGGAACAGTTACCCAGTAACCCTGACACGCATGCTATGGCCACAGCTTGGCTGCTTACCCAAGAGCAACCGCTGCCCAAATGCAATGAAACATTCAGTATCTGAGGCGTTCAACAAGCACTCAAATTGTGAAATCTAATCTGACTCAGCAAGTCTGATGAACAATAAATCTTTGTTTAATCGAACAGAAAATAGACTTATGCGTGTCTATAATACACATATATCTTTTGAAAGGACAACTTTATTGACGTGTATTATTTAATTTAATAGCGAATATACATTTGGTAATAATAATAAAAAAAACATTTCTGAAATATAAAAAAAGATCAAATTTCACATAATACAGCGATTGCAAGGATCAGCGTGCATAACTATATATGTAGTATTTATCTGGGGAAACGGTTCACATAAACATGGCCAACAACAAGAAGAGCTGCTTTAGCTGCTTCTCTCTTTTAATTAATCACTCCGTCAGCGCGTACATTCAGTGCATCCAAGAGAGCTCCCATCGGGGTGGAAGGTCCAAAACTCTCGATGGTATTTGCCAATTTGTTTTTGATGTTACGCAGACGCAGCGAGGCATGAATAAAGGTGGCCGATATGGGCAGCAGCAGGGTGAAGGCGGTCAGGAGCACGGCACTAAGCATGTGCAAGAACAGGTAGCCGGCCAAGAGGGCACCAAATAGAATATACCACTTCTGCTGGGCATTCTGGGCGGCAAGGATTTCGTTGCCACCAGTCAGACGGCTTGCAATGAAATTCGTTTTGGATTTGGAGCTGAAGAATTGCCAGATGATGGCAATTATCAGGGCTTGTACCAGCAAACCACTGATGATTTTGGTCGGATTGAAGACAATCATCACGACGTAAATGATTAGAAAGACCAGAAAATAATTGCTTTGATAGTACAGGAGATTTTTCACCACACGATTGCCCCACTTATCGAAATCCTTAAGATTGGGCAGCTGAAAGCGTGCCGAGCCCAGTACAAAGTCATCGAGGGAACGCAGCGGTGGCAATTGCAGGTTGCCGGAGAGTGCAGCTGCTGCATCGCTAACGGAAGACGTCGATGGTGCCGACATTGCTTTTGAGTATTTTTTGCTGATGTTGCTCTTGATGTGATTGGCGTTTAGCTTTTGATAATTGAATTCACGTTGTCCACGCACAAATTGCTGAACCTCGTCTTTATCGAACAGCTGAGACGCCAGCTGCCTTAGTTTTAGCCGCAAGCCAAAATTTCCAGACTCTCGTTCTGCTTTGGGCAATAGATGTGCACGCTCGTCGCTCGAGTGCCAGTTGTAGTCCTCGTCGAAATCACTGGAGTTACCGCCTTGAGTGTCCAGTGTAAATTTTAATAGAGTTTCCGTGACACAACTTATTTAGTGTGTGTGGCCTTTTCTGCAAATGACGATAAAAACACTTGTAACAAGTTGACTCATGCTCTTTTCGATTGTGAAACACCCTGTGCCAGCTATTGCCTACCTGTCAGTATATCGATTATTGACAAATCTATCGATGTATTGACTGCCAGTGATGGCAATCTATCGATATAGGCTGTGTAATCAGCAGTTCGAATCTGAGTTACGTGCCGCTAATGAACTCAAGAGAAAATGAGCTAATTTTAACGAGAATAACGCTCGCCTGCCATTAAAACGCAGAATGCAACAAAATTTCCTTAGTTCGGACACTTTTCTAGTTTGTCATTACAACTGTCTTTATGTCTATTTAATTTGAAAATTATTCAAACGTAAGTACAGCTAAAGCAACACGAATAAAAGAAAGAAAGAAAAAAAACTAGATTTTTAAATAAATCTGGAAATATGTATATAGTTGTTGGGCGTTTGGATTGGTGATTCGGGGGGGCCGTTAGACGATATTCAACCTAAAAGGACATTGTTAAACAATAATGTTTATGTTATGCATGGATTAAATTAGGAATATTTGCTTTGTGTGTAGTCCTTCGGTTTGCAAATTGGGTTTTGCATACAAGAACTGCGACTAAATAAAAACTTGGCTTAAGTTTTTCATGAATACGTCTTTAGCTTGTAACAATGATTTCAGTTTTGTTATTTTTGTTGTTGTTGTTTTCTTTTACTTCTTTTATCCCATTTTTTGTTTTGGTGCTAGAGCTTGGTTACGCCTCTAGATCGTTTATAAAGAGAACTTCACGATTTTTCAGGCCAACATCTTTAAGTGTTTTGTTAACTATTTCAGTTGCAGAGTCCGCGGCAGCATCTACAGCCGCTTTGGAATAGAGTACGCGCTTGGGGAAATTCGTTGTAATTTCAAACTCATCCGGCGATTCAGGATGACAGAAGAGGAAATGGTATACATCCTGTAAGCAATAGAAAATTATAATGTGAATAAAGCAAAAAGTTCTTAAATTTCAATTTACCAAAATGGAATTCGTTTCCTGAAAGCGTCGTTCCAGACGCGTACCACTGGGTAACTTAAAAACAACTGCAATGGCACCTATTGCATCGACGGGCGGCTCATTGGGGACTAGATTAGCCAGCTCAATCTTTTGTCTAGCTATCTCTTCTTTGCGCAACTCGATATCCCGGCGAGCTCGCTCCTCAGCCTCTTGCACCTGACGTGCAGCGTCTCGTTCCCGTTCACGCTGTCTTTCCTTCTCCTCATCCGCCAGCAGACTCTGTTCATATGCCTCGTCCTGTTGGCGACGCAATGTTTGTGTAAAATTTCGCTCCAGGCGATCGGCGCGTGCCTGACTAAGCCACACTTCGTTAACAGATATTACAGATTGTAGACGACGGAGTAGTTCTTCGGCCGTGCAATCACCCTCGAATCGGCCAACGATCATCATGCGATTCGAACGCAGGCTAATCATTACCATTAGCGGGTATGTTCGTACTGTAATCGATTGCATGACGCGATAACCTTCTGGCGTGGAGACATCACAGCCCCACAGGAGCGTATGCGTATTAATATAATCGATAACCGAACGGGAGGATAGCGTCTCTCGGCAAAATGATTCCACATCTGGAGTTTTGGTAGGATCTGTATGCAGATAGACGAGCAGAAAACGTAATTCCTGCTTGGCATCGTTCAATGCTTGGGCATAGGTGCCCTGATAGAATACAGGGTGCTCGGGATACCGTTCATAGTACTCCCGTATGAACTTCATCACATCGGCCAGTGGGTCTGTTACAATTCGCGGCTCATTACCGCCGCCAATGTTGATAAATGCACGAACGATACTCGAAAGTGTCGAGTAAAAGTATTGGAACACAAAATTGATCACATAGCCCAAAATACCCGTAAAACTGCGCGGCATTGGGCCAATGCTGGGCACACGGCTCACAGCCCGTCCACCGGGCATGTTCGCTGAAAAGACCTGTTGCAGGAACCGATCATTGATAACAGCCGGAGCGCGCACATCTGTCGAGGCTGTGAGCATTGTGGGTCGCCCCTCACGTATGTTCATCTGCTCCTGAAAAGCCACCTGAAAATGATAAATTGCGTTGGTAGTGGGGGAAATATTGAGGTCAACGTATGTTTATAATCATGGGAATTTCAATTCAGTTGATTTCACCTCGAGATCCCATTGATGACGCATGAGCACATCCCGACATATGTTCATGTCCTCGATGCCTGTTAGGTCTTGAAATTGCAGCACCTTGTCAGTTTGTTCATTTGTCAGACCCTCCGCCTCCATTTTGCAGCAGGTGTTGTTGTTGTTCTAGTCGTTTTCGTTGTGGTCGTCGTCTTCGTTTTTGCCTTGCTGGTGTTTTTAAGTTTATGTGTTTCTTTGTTGTTGCTTATTGCTGGTGCAGTTTGCCGTTACTTT
Organism: Zaprionus ghesquierei; assembly: GCA_018904095.1. Taxonomy (NCBI): domain Eukaryota; kingdom Metazoa; phylum Arthropoda; class Insecta; order Diptera; family Drosophilidae; genus Zaprionus; species Zaprionus ghesquierei. The sequence continues at coordinate 13,801,004 of JAEIGP010000806.1, read as the reverse complement.
AGTGGCCTTTGTCCGCTGCTGATGGCGAAACGGATGCGCAATTTAATAATTTATATTGGCAAACGCACGGGCCTCGGTCTTTACAAACTTTTTAACATTTCTAATTTGGAACTAGAGCTGGTAGGGTATCGATGGCACAATCGATAGTATCGATGTCATAGACATTCACTATGTCATCGATTTCTTGTCACTTTCAGTTTTATTAAAGAATTGTGCATCACTTTTACATCTGCGACTTTTAATAATACCTCTGTAAGTTAATTTGTTCCGAAATGAAACATATGAAGTTCCTTAACATATGTAGTTCAGATGGACTAGTTCGTTCCCATAATCATATGTTTTCTTAGTGCAGTGCATTAACAGAAAATGTTATTAACAGCAGTAGTCTGGGCTGTGGCGACGCAGTATTTATAGGTATTCGATAGGAGCGAACAAATATTTATCTTGCATTCCACCACTAGTTAAGGGGGTTGTTTACATTTTTTGTTTATGTTTAACGCTCACATTGTGATATTTTGTTGATGATATGAATGCACGGGCTCATAAAGCATTTATCATCAATTTCTTTATGGACGAAGGAATTGGTCCAGAACTAGCAGAAGCGACACAGCTTGTGACTACAGAAAATGCATTACATGTGCTAGCTCAACAAGCCGAGAATGAAGAGGAAAGACCGGAATCCCTGCTTCGCTATCAGGATGACCAGTTTAAGGAGCAATTCCGTATGCAGCGCACAACATTTGAGGTAGCCCGTAAAGTTCAAATTATGACTTTATTGAGTTGTGTCTAATTTGTAATTTGTGTTTCTACAGGCTCTATTGCAAGCTGTTGGTAACGCTATATCTGGAGCGGAACACTATCAACCCATTGCCCAAGTCTCGTTGCCAGAGAAGTTGCTTTACACATTGACTCTCCTTAGCGGCAGGTACAACAGTAATTTATTAACTACATAATGCAATGTTTCATTGAATCGTCTTAACAGAAACTCATTTCGCGAAGTGGGTGAAACTTTTGCCATATCAAAGAGTTCCGGACATGAAATTTTCAAATGGGTCACTGCGGCATTTGCCGCCCTCATGCCGCGCTATGTCACGTGGCCTGCGGAGAATCCTTGCGGTGGTATCGCCATCAGTCAACTGCCCGGCGTTGTCGGCGTCATCGACGAGTGCCGTATTCCACTGAAGCTACCCGTACGCGAGGAAAACGGCTTTCGGCAATATCCCTCTCTGATTCTCCAAGCTGTCTGTGATGAACGTAGTCGCTTTCTGGACGTGCACATTGATGTTCCCGACTTACAGTGTGTTCTCATGAAGAGCGAACTCTTCGAACGACTTATTGACATGGATGAACCATTAATGCCACCGCACAAACATCTGGTAGGCGATGTTATGTATCCCCTGCTACTTAACCTGATGACACCCTATACAAATGATTACGGCGAACTGACGCCTGGTCATATATGCTACAATCAGGCTGTGCATTTATGGAATGCGCCTGCAGAACGTGCATTTGCTGCGCTGATGTCACGATTTAGGCGCCTAAAACACCTAGATGTGTCTACCTTCCAACTGGGCACAATTGTCCTTTCCGCCACATGTATGCTGCATAACTTTATTTTGGAGTGTGGAGAACCAATTGAAGATTCAACGTTGGACTTTGAAATACTGCCTGAAAAACAGAACATCATAGTCTTTGAAGAGCACGGACTGGTTACCTGGGATCATACATCGATGGCAGAGAAAAAACGTGATACACTTGTGGCTGAACTTATAAATTCATCAGATTTTTAAGTTGTTTAAATACTACATAGTTTAATAGTTAATAGTTTAATATTATGCACAATTTGAATATGTAACGATTGAATTGTGTGTGTATCGATTAAGGCACAACAAAGATTTTAATTTAATTATCTCTATAAATAATAATCAAATAGAAACGCATTGACTTGCAAAGTAGGAAATTTTTTATTTTTCGCTTAGTTTAGGAGATATAGCCTCCTATAAGTCCCCGATTTCCATACAATTTGCAGGCCAAAATGGCCAGTGTGACCAGGTTTTTTCAACCATATTGTTGCCACTCAGCAATGCATGGCTATGGTCTCACTGTTTCACTTTCAGTTTGTTTTCAAAAACTGAGAATGTTAGTTGGCAATTCCCCTTACGAAAACCTACAACATTTTGATTGTGCAAAATAAAGTTATTTTATGGTCCATGGAAATAGCAATAGTGCCAGCAAAACAATTTTTGCATAACAAAATATTAAAAATGTAAATTCAACACAAACTGCATTCAACACGATCAAAACCAACTGCAGTCTGGCAACTCTGAGGCGAAGGCATTTAAAGCAAAGCCGGCATATTTGTGTTTGCAGGCAAAGGCAATAAGAAAATAGACTTAAAAAATATGTATTTAATATCAACATCAAAGAAGACGGTGTTATCCGACTTTGCTGATCTCGAAACAAAGTCCACATACTTGCATGCAAATGGAGAATCAACGGACTTCCAATTCAATGCACGACGTCGCGTCTTTGTGGAGGTGGACAAAAAGGCGGGCCTTGCAGTGATGCGAATAAGGGAAAATAAGCAAAACGGTATGGAAAAATAAAACTTAAACTAAAATTGTATGATCCTTTAATGTCAAACAATGTTCTAATTTTAGTTTCGGAAATACAGCGCGTGCGTAAATTAACAATTGATAATTCCTATTCGGTGTGTTGTGCCAAAACTGCGTCGAATCAAATGGCGATTGGTCAATCAAGCGGATATGTAAAGCTTTTTGACTTTCGTACGGCTGAGCTGCTGCATCGTTATCCGGCAGATCAGTCACGTAACGGTGTGCTGTATTTAGACTATAACTGCACGGATGACTATATTGCAGCCGTGCTGGATGGCGGGCAGATCAACATCTATGGCACCAAAACAAAACAGAAGATCGAGACGCTTAACATAGATGATCAGTGAGTGCATTATGGGAAATGAATAAAAAACGAATCTGAATTTATAATCGCTTCTCTTGCAGCTCAACTTTGGCACGTTTTCATCCCGGCAAGCGTTTCCATTTGGCTGTGGCCTCCTACACGGGCGGCGTAAATGTTTATGAAATGCAGGCGAAGCGCATCATTTTCAATATTAGCGACGCACACAGTGCTCCGTGCCGCGATGTCAGCATGTGCAAATCACAGCCCTCACTGCTGGTCAGTGTGGGTTACGATTGCAAGATCAATATATTCGATATACGACGCAACAAGGCGCAGTCATCGTCGGGTCGTCTATCCTATTCGCATCCGCTGTCTACGGTGGCGCTAAGCGAATGTGGCACCTACTTTTGTGCCGGCAATCTGAAGGGTGAACTCATCTCTTATGACATGCGCAGCACCAAGGTTCCGCTGGCTGTGCGTCTAGTGCACGAGGGTTGGTAAGTGGAAGCACGCAATAAGAAAATATGTTTAATCATTTGAAATCTTCTCTCAGTGCTGTATCACGCGTGGCCTTCGTACCCATACCCGTTGACGAGCAGCAAAGCAGCAGCTTTAGCAGCGCAACCAATGTAACTGTAGACTCCGGCACTGCTGGCAAAGCAGCTCAAGTAGAGCCAATGACCAGCGATGAGCTACGCAAATCGATTGCAAGCAATATGCTCAGTGCACAGGGGCAGCCTAATGGTCCTGCTGCTCCCTGTGTTTTTGTTACTCCGGCAGCTGCGCGCCAGCAACGGGATTCCTTTTGTGATTTCTTCGACTCACATAGACAGCGTGGTGCAGATCGTATGTCCTCGCGCTTGACCATGGCAAGCCGGCGAGACAGTTTCGACTGGGATGTACAGCAACCTAAGTCCCTGGCGGGCGAAGATCCTCGACAGAGCATATGTCAAACCGGTTTCGGGTTGAGTCCGCTGAACAGTGCCAATAACTCAACGGTTGAATCGTTGCAACGTAAGTAGCAGAGCGGGAAACAAGCCAGCAAGCAGTCAGGTTCATGTATCAATCTCTTTCAGAAACCCTAAGCGGACCGTTGCGAGATCGCAGTAACGTTTCGGCGGATGCCAAATTAAAACAAATCACCGAAACTGATGAGCATAGCGAACTGCATGAACAATCGGCTAACTGCTCCGGGGCCAGCAGTAACGCTGGCAGCGACAAGGAGAATCCTCCAATTGTGGATGTAGATAAACGTCACCTGCGCATGTTATCCTCCAGCCGCAACAGTACGCCACATCATGGTGGGGCCACAGCATTGCAAGCGGCAACGTTGCAGCTGCAGCCCGAACAATTGCTGCCAAAGACCTCAAGCAGCGTATCCTCCTGTGCTGGTTCACAGCAAAACGAGAATGGATATGCACTAGATGTGCGTCGGGAGCTAACAGAGCTACGTGACTCCATGGAAGAGCGTTTCGTGCAACTGGAACGAGAGATCAAATGGTCAGCCGAGAAGACCAAATTTCAAATCTTCTCAAACACTGCCAACTTTTCGCAACAGCAGCAGGAGATACGCGACGCTCTAGGCATTCTACTGCAAACGGATCGCTTTACGCAGGAGTTTATGCGCCTGCAGCATGAGAATGAGCTGCTCCGGGCACAGGTGCAGAAGCTACGCAGTGATCAGGAAATCAATAAGTCAGGAGATCACTAGAGTTTTTGAAGTTTTTTTTTAAATTGTTTATTGTTTTAGTGGTTTATTTCGTATATTATATGTAATATTTATACAGATTCTTTCTCCGCAGTGCCAATTGATTCTGTTGTTGTCTTTGGAGGCATGTCCACCTGTAGAGGATTTGCTAATATACAAAAGACTAGATAGATATTTGGGTTGCCTGCTTACCGATATGGTTGTATTGAAGTTCTCATAGTCCACAATGTAACGCTCCTGCGACGCGTCGTATTCGATGATATTGACAAAGCGCTGTCCCCAGAAAATCTCCCGCGGCACATACGACGTCTTTGCCTCGGTCATCTGAGCCGTGGTGGGAGAAGTACCCACAATTGTTACATACAATTCAAACTGGGCCGCATTCAGTTGTCGCGCAGTGCCAAAGCGATATAGCGGACTGGCCTCATCGATGACATGGCACACAATATCAGGCCAGACGATCATCTGTTCGCCATTGCCCTCCAGCTTCAGCTCCGTGTGTGTCTTAATAAGCTCGCCTTCGCGTGTGCTGCAATGCGGCCATGGGAATAAGGGATTAAATTGTAAGCGGATCAGTGATGTCTGCTGTGACTCACTGTTTGTCCACAATCATGTAGACGCGTATTTTGGAGTCGATGGATTGCTGCTCGCGCGGATCGCAGACACGAAAGAGTAAACACAGTTTCCCATCGCGATAAGAAATCTACCAACGAAGCACGTAAGATAAGCGCGACGTAATTTATGTGACATTCATTTCCTGGTTTATATAGAGCTTACCACCGCCTTATCACTGAACTTAAGTTTGGTCCACAGCCGGGCTGGACGAAGAATTTTGGCGTAGACAACGCTAACCATTGAACCCTCGATGGCAGCTCCGCACATCATTTGCATGATATATAGGAAAATTGTTTCAGGACATTCCTCGCTCGCATATTGTCCGCCGCCTATGGTCGTTTGGGTTGTTATCGAGTACAGCATCATGGACACAAAATTGGTTACTCCATAAATGCAAGGATCACTGCCGTGGCCCAACCTTTCGCCGCTGATGGCATCGAATAGGAAATCGCCATGGTAATATGCTACTATGAAGCACATGACGCCAAAGAAGATCCAGCTGAAGAAGAAGCTGCCCAGAAACAGGGTCAGCATGTACTTCCACTTCAGTTCGATCTGGGTGAAAGAGAGCAAGTGTTGTGAGCTCATTCGAGCTTTGGTCGAATAGCAAGCTTACCAGCGTATTAATCACATCGCGCATATAACGTCGGGATTTCTCTGGCAATCGCTTAAGTGCTACATTCTCGCGTCCATTCTTTTCCATCACGCGATGCATAATGCGTCGCAGACCATCGACATCGTCATCGCCATCGCCATCGGGACTCAACTCCACTGTGCTGCCTGCCCAGTCAAGAGTGCAGGGAAAGCTGTAGAATTTAATAAGTGATTCAGTAAGGACACTTGGTTTCCAAAATTCTCGAGCGGACCAACTTTTTCTGGCTGCTGGTGTCCGATTTATCCGCTGCCGTGTTAAATCGCAATCTTCGCACGATACTGGGGCTTTCCGGATAGTAATCAACTTCTTGGTCGCTGGGCTTTTCCTTTTTAGGCGACCGAGGTGGTGGCTTCAGTTCCAACGACTTCGGCCTAACTTCCAACAGTTCATGATTTTCCGTTGCTTCGTCGACCACGCTCATGATTCAGTATTGCAGTCATCTAAAGAACTAAAGTCGAAAGATCGCAGGTTTTTGCATTTTAATATATTTATTATCTTCATCTTACGTCGACGGCGTCGAGCCGTTTGTTTATATTTCGCCGAGATTAGATCGTCTAAAGTTGTCTACTTAATAAGTAGTTAGTTAGCTTCCAATGTATATATTTATTCTGAGAGCAAATATTGCCGTAACTCCCGTACACCTGCAAATGTCAGGTGACAGGCACACGGCGCTATTTTTAAAATAGCTCACACAAATTCCTCTCAGCTATCAGGCTTTTGAATTTCAAATCGTGCGCGCGCTTGAAGTGTCAACACACATCGCCAAGTCATCGATAGGCATACTTAACCAGTGCTTGAAATGTCAAGGAAAATAATCGATAATTTTATTTAAAATTGAATGCAAGCGGAGAAATAAAAGTAACAATGAATTTCGAAAAATACTGATAACTCTGCAATGTTTGTTCTAGCTCTATCTCAGTTTCCATACTGCAATTGTAGTCGTTGCAGTTGTTGTTGCTGCAGCTGCTCAGCTGCCGTCATCTTGACTGGCATATCCACCTGCAGAGCATGTACAGAATGTTTTTATATACATAGGCCGAACAGTTCCTGATCACCTGCTCACCGATATGGTTGTATTGAAGTTCTCATAGTCCACAATATAACGCTCATTTGTAGCATCATAGTGAATAATGTTCACAAAGCGCTGACCCCAATAGATCTCTCGCGGCACATAGGAAGTCTTCGCCTCGGTCATCTGAGCCGTGGTCGGGGAAGTACCCACAATTGTCACGTACAATTCAAATTGTGCGGCATTTAGCTGTCTGGCATTGTTGAAGCTATGCAGCGGGCTGGTCTCATCGATGACATGACACACAATGTCGGGCCAGACAATAATCTGCTCGCCATTTCCCTCCAGCTTCAGCTCCGTGTGCGTCTTAATTAGCTCGCCTTCGCGTGTGCTGCAAGGCCAAGTGGAAGTATTATAGTTTTATGTAGCTGTGTAAGTGGGCCGAACAATGACTCACTGTTTGTCCACAATCATGTAGACGCGTATTTTGGAGTCGATAGATTGCTGCTCGCGAGGATCGCATACACGAAAGAGCAAACATAGCTTTCCATCACGATAACAGATCTGAAAAGAAGAGGCTGATAAGGGGAACAAATTGGGGCTGGTCGGGGAAACAAAGAAAGCGTAGCTTACCACCGCCTTATCGCTAAACTTGAGTTTGGTCAACTGTTTAGCTGGTCGTGCTGTTTTCGCATAGATAATGCTAACCATAGATCCCTCAATCGCCATTGCACACAGCATTTGCATGACAAATAGAAAAATCGTTTCGGGGCACTCCTCGCTAGCGTATCTCTCGCCAAAGCCCAGTGTAGTTTGCGTTTCAATCGAGTAGATCATAACACCCACAAAATTCGGTACTCCGATAATGCAGGGCTCAACGCCTTCGCCCAAGCGTTCGCCACTCACAGCATCGAATAGGAAATCACCATGTGAATAGGCGACCATGTAACAGAGGACTCCAAAAAAGGTCCAACTGACAAAATAACTGCCCAGAAACAGGGTCAGCATGTACTTCCATTCCAATTCGATCTGTGCGGGAGATCAAAGGACAAGTGAAATCGAAAGCAGCTTGGCAACAGTTAATTGTTATCGTTATCGATAAGGATGCATTCACGTGCGATAGGATGAGAGAATAAGTCCAAGCCCAAGTCAAATGCTTGTTTGTTAAAATATGCGAATATTTATTAGCTACTAGAGTACATGCTAAATGCTAAATGTGACCCTCTCCCTTCCAATCGGATTCGAAGTCCCCTCGAAATTTGGCTGGGTATGCGGAATTTGTTTGGCTACCCTTTCCTTCGGCGACTCTTTGGCCAATTCATCTAATCTCTGCTGTATGCTCGGTGTTATGCTATAGATATTTGAACGATCGGCCAGCGTATCTGTTTTGTTTGCTCTCTGACCGAACATGAATCTTACCAGTGTGGTGATTACGTCACGCATGTAGCGCCAGGATTTCTCCGGAATACGGCGAAATACAACATTCTCATGTCCATTCTTCTCCATCACACGATGCATGCGACGACGTAGTCCATCAACATCGGCATCTGCATCGGGACTGAGTTCCACCGTGCTGCCCGCCCAGTCGAGGGTGTAGGGGAAGCTGTATGCACATAATATGATTAAATTAGTCAAAACTTTGCTTATTCTCAGCTGTCAGCTGCCAGTTGACCCACTTTTGTTCACTGCGCGTCTCCAGATGATCGGGCACTTGCTTGGACTTGCGTCTTCGCAAGCAACTGGGACTCTCCGGATAGTAGTCGGTTTCGTTGTCGTTGACCGTCTCCTTCTCCGGGGATCGTGACAAGGGCCTAAGATCGAGTGGTTTTGGCTTCACTGGCATTGAGGACGATCGAATCATGGTGCCCTTTTCTGTGGTCGCATCCACGCTCATTGTTCTGCTGCTGCCCACGCGTAGACAGTAACTGAGCTTCTCTGTATAATTGCCGTTCTTTTGTCGTCGTGTCGTCAATTCGGAACAATTTTACTTGTTGCGTAGATTTGCGTTTTAATTTTAATTGAATTAGATTGCAGTTCACAGAGCTGAAGTACGCTCAAGTTGCTTCACTGACCGCCCGATTGACACTGGCTGAGCCCGTGGTCGGGACTTATGTAGACGTAGCTTACTTTACATAGTACACAAAGTAGAAGATCTGCATTTTAATTTATTTATTATTATAATCGTGTTTCCCCCCTGTGTGTCTATATCCCGTGGAGATTAAATCATCAATTTTGTGCATTTACGGGACGTTCTTACCTAACATCATTTAAATATAAACGGTTTAAGTTTTGAATTTCTTTAATAAATGCAATTTAAAATCTGTTATCAAACAATTGGCTTCAAATTTGTTTTCGCGCCAAGCATTGTAAATCTTAAAATGTTATCGATAATAAACTTGATGCTATGGCAAAAACGGTTAACATTTATATGGAAATACATTTTTAAAATGTAAACAGTACATATATTTCATAATTTCTATTACTCTCTGTTTAATACAGTTAGCTTTTTAAAATCAACAAAGACAACGAGGAACAACCCTATTATGCAGATAGAATTACCCCAATGACAACACATATCGCAACTATCGAGTATAAATATCGATATACCGCCTACCGCAACCAACTTTACGCTGATGACATTCTGTGTCACAGACACAATCGAGAAGTATTCGGATCTCGTCGCACGCACGTATTTCGTAGCCGTCGTCGTTGTCGCACAATAATTTTAAGTTTTATAAGATACATCGTTGCGTTTTTTTTTTGTTTAAGTTGCCTAAATTTTTAGATGTGTACGCAATCCAATTGAAGTGCATCTCTATTAAATATTGCATCAAATGCATCTGTATAGCGCGAGCTCTCAAATTATCGTGTGCGTGCCAACAAGCAACAAAATATAAATATACAAAGCAAGAAATAGTGCAAGAGTGAGCGAGAAAGAAATACTACTGTAGTAGCTGTGCTGGGCAAGCTAAACTGAATAATGCTTAAAATACAATTTAAATAAATTGCCAACTAGCAAAAAAAATATACAAAAATACCAAGTACAACCATATTCTAAACGGAAAATAGCAAGAGCAGCGTTTAAACAGGTAAATAATTGGCAGGGACGACAGAAATTTTCGCATACTCTGCGTGTGTGGACGTCCGTGTATGTGGCAAAAATGATACAAAATGCCATTGATAAATTCATGGTGTTGTTGTTGTTGTTGTACTATGCAAACACATATATATGTGTGTGTGTGTGTGTACATATTTATATATGTATGAATATGAATGTTGGTAATTATGTGAATATATGTACATACAGCAAGGGCATTCCGCTGAAATATAGGCATAAATAAATATACATAAGTATCTATAATATACATCAGATATATGTACGTATTATTGGTGTCGCCGTTGCGTTATTTCGTTGTGCCCAAAAGAGATACGAAATTCCCAGAAACGCATTTTCTAATTTAGACCGATTTCTCAGAAGTGACAGACAGCCAAGCGAGCGAGCCAACAACAACAACAGCACACAAGCAGCAGCAGCTCAACAAGACCAACAACAATGCTCACACACACACACGCTCACCAGGCACATGCATATGCGCTCGCTCTCGTACTCTCGCTCACACAGAGCGACTTGAAAGCAACAACACAATGGGCAAGCAGCGTATGAGGTGAGTTGGCGGGTGGTGATGTTGGCAGCTGCTATCGTTGTGTTGTAGCGGGGCTATTGAATGAAATGTTGTTGCTGCCGACGCCGCTGCTGCTGCTGCTACGACGGCTGCAAACATTTAACACCACAAGCCAAGCTGAAACTCGCCTCACACACACATGCAGAGCAGTAGTGAGAACGAGATAGATAGAGAGAGAGAGTGAGCGGGTTGGAGAGCGACTCTGGCTGGCTGCTCAATTCGGCTGAAGCCATACTTCATACACACTCGACTTGGGCTCAGCTCAACGCGCGGCGGCGATATTTTTTTTCGTACCCTTCATAAGAAAAGGTGTTATTAACTTTGTTGTTGTTGCCTGTAATATAACGCACACATCCACTCGTTCATGTGTGTGTGTGTGTGCAGTGTGTGCACTTTTTTGATCATTCTTGGTAAAAGCGGGTTTTTACCAGCTTCTTCCGCTCATTTCCTTGAAATTTATACTAAAACTTGAGAGCGTGTTCTCCCTCCCTCTCTCTCTCTCTCTGCCACTCGCCGTTCGGCTCCAGCTCAGTTTTTTGTTGTTGTGCTGTGTGCTTGGTTTTAATAGCTTTTCATGTGAAATTGAAATTATTTCCCAACACAAAAAGGATAAAGTGTAATTGGGGCGTTCACATAATTGGCTTGTCTAGATGTAGCCTCGGGCACGGCCATAACAACGATCATGCCAGTGCTTGGTGTGTCTGCCTGTATTGCCAAAATTCCTAATTGTCTGTATGAAAGGGTCTCTTCCATCTGCATTTCACGAATTGTGAAATTGTTGCGATAAGGCATTCTTCCGAGAAACTCCCTTAGTAATCCAACAGTTAAGAAATTAAAGACTTTTTTTGGAATAGGGACTTTAATATTTTCAGAATAAGCTAATTATATGATAATAAGAAGAATTGTATGTGCTTTACACAAACGTAGTATACCCTATTTTAAATATTGCAAAATGATTGCAGGGTATATTTCTGTGATTTTCGCACATTGTACTTATTCTTCGCTTAGATATCGAATTGGAAAATTGCACAAACACTCCAGAGTGCACACTGCTTTTCTCACAGTGTACCACACTGGGGTAAGTGAACGGAAATGCAATAAAAAGCAATTTTCAGCTAATTATTGCCCATTACTCATAAAGAAATTAAAGCGAAAAAAATCAGGAAAAAAAATAGCTGACGTTGATTTATGTATATAGTTCCCTAAATTGCTCGAATTTCATGTGAATTATTAAAAATGCGCAAAAAAAAAATGAGAAAGAAATATCAGCTACTGTACTGGGAATAGAGACATCACAATTTGCGCTACGCATAAACGCAGCAGCAGCCGCAGCTGATTGGCAGATACTTTTCATCCCCCTTCCCCCCCCCCGTTCTTTGCCTATATGCCTCTGCTCCCTCCCTAGGGTTGATCGTACTCAGCTGCCGCTTTTGTTGTCGGCTTTGTAGCTGTTGTTGTTGTTGTTGCTGGCTTCTATTGTGCGTTAGTGTATTTGTTATTCGATTTACGCGCAGATTTCGTGGAAATTTAATTTGATGTATTTTTTCCCCCCCCCACTTCTCTCTTGTGTTGCTTTTGTCATTCTCCGTTTTCTTTTTTTTTTTGTATTTTGCAATCATTGTTAATTGTTCGCGTGAATTTGTTCAATTGAAACGCAATGCCAAAAGTGAAATGTGGGCAAAACACTCAATTTTGATGTCGAGTGGAATTCATTTGTTTCGTTTCGTTTCGTTTTGTTCGTTACTTTGTTTATAGTTTGTTTAATTGTTTTTTCGTAGTAAATCCTAAGGTGAAAAAAAAACCGGTTCAATGCGGTTGTTGTTACGAGTTTTAACTAGCTTTTTTTTTATGCTAATTTCCATTTCGAGTTCCCCAAAAATTTAAAAAAAAAACAAACCTGGCCGACTTTCGTAACTACAACCAGAGAGACGACCTAATCTATATTTGCCCAGTTAACAGAGCGAAGATACATGTTTCTTCTTTAGCTGCATTGTTAGCCTAGCCTAGCCTAGCCTGACCCCAGTGCCAAAAAAAACATTAACAAAGTCGTCTCGATGCCAGCTTACTCTTTATCTTGGCCCCGTGTCGCCTTGTAGCTACCCAACCCGCCACTCCCCCTCCCCCCTCTCTTTCGCTCTCTGTGTGTGCTGTTGTCAGCCCGTCTCTTGTGCACATATTTGCCTTCCATTTCCATGAAAAACGAATCGCTTTTGATTGTTCTTGGAATTTCGTTTCAACTTTGCAACGCGCGCGCACTCTCTGTGTGCCTGATAAGCCTCTATGTAGGGTATATGTATGTTGTATACGTACGTGTGTGTACTTGTATTTGTACTATCAGATCTGACTAACGGTCACTGGGAAAGCTTTGCTCGTTGTCATTGTCGTTCACTGTGATTTTCCTCTAGACAAGTCACAAGCTTTTCCATTCCAAGTTCAGTCAATTATTTTTTTCCACTGAACTGCGAGTCTGTAACTGTTAATTGCGCTTACTTATTCGATCTTGAATATAATTCCCACAAACTTGGGTTATTTGCGGCATAGTAAATAGTCAATTAAGAAACGTTATGTTTTCATTGACATAATGATAACAATGTAGACAGACCTATCGGTCTTTATTGGGGCCAATAATCATTAGTCAGTGTGTTATAGTTACAATTATATCGAAACTATATAGAGCTTAGTCATGATTTTCACCTCAATGATTGAGGCATCACTAGAGTTTACTTTACTTTTACCCCGGGGGCGTCGTCAATTGTAGCAATCGACGATTTGTTTTAACATTTTTTCGTAGTAATTTTATCAATGAAACTTTGTAGAGGACGCTTTGATTATCTTTCGCTAGAGTTCCAAGGAAATCAGCACACGCATACACGCACACGCATGCAATGCATATAGTATTTATTCTTGGTAAGCCATATACTAAGTACTAGTAGTTGTTATTTTCGCGGGTGCTACAGTCCGCTGATAATCAGTTGAGTTTGCGTTTGCCTATCGCCTTCCGGTTGCAATCGTGAAATGTTAAATTTATAACTTCTGATTGCAATGATTAATTTATTTAATTTCTTTCATTCTTGCGCAAATATGGCGCAATTCGGTGGGTCTCTTCTAGAAGGAACAAGCAACAGGCTATACAAGTGCATTAATATAAATTGCCTTATGCGGCACGGTGTGTTGGTTCCGTATAAGTTGATATTATTGATAAGTTGTCGTTCGTGGAACCTACCTCAATATTGTGATTCAGTTTAACAATGAGTTAAGACATTTTTCAAGTGCGTTTCACGAGTCTTGTGATACGCTTCTGAAGGGGTTCCAAGAACTCGGCGATCTTAAGCTGACAATAAGATTGTTTTTTATAGAAAGAGATACAAATTATGTGGGATTTAAATGTAAATAGATACGCAGCAAAGAGATATACGAGTGTATACTCTAAATGATGAGCTAAGTTTGCTTAGGCTTTGCGTTGCTTTACACCTTTTTTTGGGCGCAAATACCGTTAGGTTTATTTTACTTTGAACTTTACTCTCTCTCTCTCTCTCTCTCTCTGTCTGTCTATCTGCCTCTTTTATCCGCTTATGTTCATAAATCGAGTCTTAACATCATTAGCATACGAAATATGTAAACAAAAGATATGTATCTTACAGTTGCAAAACTTGTCTTGTGTATGAGTGTGTGTGTGTGTGTGTGTGTATCCAAACATAGGCCCATCCCCATTGGCATTACGGGCAACCTTGACAGGCAATGCGGCGGCAACTAAGTGTATCGCGCAAATTAAGTTGAAATTTTGTTAGTGCTTTCGTTTAATCAGAAAGCAACAACAAAAGCAACACGCACATGCGTGTGTGTGTGCGTGCGTGTGTGCGTACCTTTTAAACAACAACTTCATGACTTCACCGAGGCGAGAGTGTGTACATCGCACATCGTACCGTGTGCATATTTTCCAAGAATCGCTCATGAGTTCTATTGTATTGGAGCGTATGGCATACACGGCGTATACACCGACCGTATGGCGGATTTATCATGAGAGCCTTTCCTGCGTCGCGCACAGTGTTTCTCGGAATTTCCAACAATTCACGTTAATGTTGTTAATATTATTATTATTATTTTTATTATTTCTCTCCACTGCCCACATATTTTTGCAAGTACATACCGTACATATATATGTACGATACGATATACTATATACTATGTATGCCAAAATAATACTTGTACTCTCCGTAAGTCTCTTACACACGTCGTGTGTCGCTGATAACATGTTTTGGCCAAATTTGCGATAACAACTAATAAAACAACTAGCAAAGTAATTGCACTTCGATTACATACGATCGGCTGTTATATACCCTGGAATTGCAGTAGTAATTGTTATATTTTTCACGATTTCAAGCAGAAACTTCTTTCCTAATTTAATTAAATTATTATAAAATATATTCCAAATTTTTTAAATTTCTTAAAAGATATTTGGATGAATTTTTTTTTTTTTTTTTTTTTTTAAGCAAATCATTTAAAAATATTCGAATGATCCAATAGTCAAGCAGAAGCTGCTTTCTTATCATAATTATCATAAAATATATTCCAAATTTTGTAAATTTCTTAAAAGATATTTGGATGTAATTTTTTTTTTTTTTTTTTTTTGCATAAGCATTTAAAGATAATCGAATGATTGAATAATCAAGCAGAAGCTTTTTATCATAATTATTATAAAATATATTCCAAATTTTTTAAATTTCTTAAAAGATATATGGATGAATTTTTTTTTTTTTTTTAAGCATAAGTTTTTAAAAATAATCGAATGATCGCGTATTCAAGCAGAAGCTTTTTTCTTATCATAATTATCATAAAATTATTATAAAATATATTCCAAATTTTTTAAATTTCTTAAAAGATATATGGATGAATTTTTTTTTTTTTTTAAGCATAAGCATTTAAAGATAATCGAATGAGTTTTGAATGTAGAAGAGAGACAAAAAACTGAAAATTTTCTAAAAATATTCTGTAAATTTATTAGTCAATGTCTTCCCCGTGGAAACCCCGCTATTTACAGGGTATTACTTGCACATACATAAACACAATAAAACAATGAGAGCTTGTGGGAAATTTGATTTGATTATTTTTTTTTTTTTTTTTTTTTACTTTTTTGCTTTGTGTTTACCCACGTCAATGAGATTTCTCAGAGTATTTCAAATTTCTGTTTAGCCAAATCTAAAAGCATATCAGTCACGGCGGAGCGCATGATAAGAGCAAGATAGTGCGCAAGAGAGAAAGAGAGAGAGAGGAAGAAGGAGATGTTGAGATATAAATAAAAAGCTTAAGTGAACCCTATGCCGTGTGTGTGTGTGTGTAGTGTGTAGCGTGTGTGTGTGTGGGGTGGGTGAACAGTTGATTTCGATGGAATTGCTAATTAAATTGCCATGCGAATGCCGAATTGCTCTGAGAATTGTTTATGAACATAAATACGTGCACACACACACACACACACACACATAGACAAACAGACCAGATCTGTATGTGTAGCTGTACATATATTCCATTCGATTGTAGATACTTTTTCAAGCGAAGCGCTATGAATGGCATGGCAAAACAACTGCAAATACCTTTGGGATGAGCGAGAGAGAGAGACAGAAAGAGAGAGAGAGAGGGAGATAGATAGAGCATGCTCAAAATGGAAAACGTAATAAATAAATCTCATTTCAATTTTCCTGCGAAAAAATATCAAAAATGAAATACACTTTCTCAGGCAACACCGCAACGTCTGTACCTTCCCGCTTCCCCACCGTCTTCTTCTCTGCCTCTTGTCTTTCTTCTCTCTTCCTTTGGCACTTTGCGCGCTTTGCATGTGATTTTTGTTTTCAAGCGAAGTTCATTTGCGAATTCCAAGTAAAATGAAAACGAAAAACAAAATCAGAAAGAGAGAAGCGAAAAAAACGAGCAAGACGAAAAAAAATTGAAATAACCAGCCGAAGAGGTAGAGAATGGAAAAGATGGGGGTGTGGGGGTGTGGAGGAGGGATAGGTGTAAGACGGAGCCCAGCGACGACGACGGCGGCGGCAACAAAAAGTAATTGAATTCGCTTTAAAAATCCTACGTCCGTCGTCGTCTCATCCATCGCTGTCTTCAGCCTGGATTCCCTTCGTGTTCCCCCACCCCTCCCTGCCAGGCCTTGCTCATTGTTTAGGCTTCTTCCCATTGGCTTTTTTGTTATTTAAGTTGACTTTGGTTTTGCACTTGCCACCTTCTGCTCTTTCATACGTTCAGCTAGCCTATGCCTTGGCTGCTACTTCTCCGGGTTTCTTCCCCCCTCCCTGCCTCCCTCTTCCCCTCCACACTGACCGCAATTCATTTTGTTTTGTTGTGACAGTTTCAGCGTAAAAGAAACATGACAATGGGGCCACAGCATGGGGAGCTACGACAACTTTGGCCCACTGAAAGGGGAGGGGGGGTGGTAGGGTGGTTATCAAGTGCGAGATGATGGAGGAGGAAGCAGAGTTCCAACTGTGGGTGTACTCTATGCAAAGTTAAGCGGGTGCTGCGAATTGCTGGGAAATTCGCATTCGCATTCGTATTCAAAAGATAGTTTCATGTTGTGTCGCAACTTTTTCAGTTTTGTCAACTCTTTATTCCCCACCCTGCCCCGTCTACAACTATTGCAATAAGCAAAGTTTTCGACTTAAAACTTGGATGATTTATTGCGTACTTGAAATGCTCCAAAAAAAAATTTTCTCTTAACTGGAATTGTTTTTCAAATTGTAGAAATCCTAGAACGTAATCACGTTTCTGACTAACTAATAATGCGGTACAGCATGAATTTCAATGGAAAATTGACTAAATTATGGCAGAGCTAAAACTTTTCCAGTTTGCAGCAGGTGTCACCCAGATATGACTAGTATCTAGTATATATATGATATAGCATAAATAGCTTTTCGGTATGTGCATATGTAAGGGGGCTCCTTTGCTACCCGACTTTCGGTCGAAACGTTTATCAACGTACGTTATTTTTTGTTACCACGAACAAGTTATGTATTAGATCATTATCTGTATTTGGATTTCTGATGAAATTTCGCATTGTCTGCGGCCTGTTGCTTCCTCTTTCTTGCTTTCGACTCATGGTAACAAAGCGAAAAAAAGGTCTGAAAACGTTGACGACGGACGGGCCCCTGTTGGAACGTCAGGCCGGCTACTAACTGCAGGTACCCCTCGGTCAGGGAGGGGGGCAACCCTCTTGCGGGCTCCACTCATGCCACTCACACCTTCGCCGTGAGTCATATTCCGCGTCGCAGCGAAGCGTCTACCTACTTAGCTTGTGTGCACACACACACACACATACATGCGTGAAAACCTGGACATACTTTGGACCCTAATACCACGGACTGTTTCGAGAGCAGCATTGTTATGCTATGCGGTTTCATCCGCTTCTTGCCCAACTTGGAGCAGCCTACCTACCTGTGTATACAGTCCTCGATTTCATCATTATTGTAAATATAGACATGTTCCAATTGGGGTTTCTCCGTTGAAAACGTTAGATCGCACGCGCTAGAGATCGTGTCATACTGTACAAGTTGATTCATATGCGCATATTGCATATTGATCAAGTGAGTTCATTGGGTAAGGTCGGTGTAAAGCACGTGCTGCGGCACTTGCGCGCTCCATAGATGGCGCCACCACCACCACCACCACTGGTGCCGCCGTTAAGCTTTAATGGCTAACGGTGCATGCCAATCGAATTGGATTTCCGACTAAAAACAGTAAATTTTTAATTACATTTCTTTTTGCATTCGAATTCTGGCTAAAACTCAATGAAGCTTGTCAAAAGCGCCGCTGCACAACGCTGTGGGCGGCTAGTAAGGGTGGTGGGTAAGGGGTACGCTGGCGATGATGGCGTGTCGCATTTCCGGGAAGCAAAACTTTGAGCTCTATTTCATTTTTTCTCATTTATTTCTTTTTAAATTCATTTTTGCGCTGCGCAAAAGCGTAAAATGCGGGAAGGCAGCGCAGGAGGAGTTCGAGGGAGTGAGGCAGAGGCAGGAGCTACAATTTCCCAGAAGTGTCAAGTGCACGAGAGAGAGAGTAAGAGTGTGTCCATGCTGGTATTTCTCTTATATATACTATGCTATTTGCTCCCTGATTATTATTTGATTAACAATTAACGAAAGGAAGTTGGCAATTCTGGGATCTAAATGCGATTATGATGTCAGCGGAATTTCAGTTCATTATGAGTAAGAGAGAGAGACTTGACTTCGCGATTAACTTGATTTTTCGGAGGCTATCAAAGTTCAAATCGAAATTAATTTTTTGTCCGACACTAAAACAATAAAAAAAAAGCTATAAAAATCTAATATGCGATTAATGCAAATGTCAATGATCTTTGGTAAAATTTATAATTAATGGTAAACTCGGTAGCTTAAAGCAGCTGTGGCTACCCTAACTTAGAACTTGATATTGCTAACTTTTATAATGCAAAAGTTTCCCCCAGATTAGGAGGGAAAGCACAGCTAAAATGTTATGAATAATACGTGTGTACTAAGCGGTGATTCCATCAAATCGATGGAATGGCTGGAAACAATTCTTGTTCTGTACAAAGCACTTAAGATCCCCAACTGATATGAAACTGCTCGTAATTGAAATGTGTTCTGGTAATTGCGAATTTTTACTATTATTGCATTTATTTTACACCTAATTACGTCACGAATCGTGACAGGCGATTGCGGTGATCTAATTGCTTGACTGAATAACCGTTATGACTGGTTTTCCATTTAGAAACTCACGGTCTTTTCGCGGTAGCTTGGCAACCACATTGTCTAAAGTTTCTTTTTTGGGGGAACTCAGACTGTCTCAGTGTCTTGCGATCTAGTGAGTCACTGGCAAGGCCTGCACGCCCTTGGATTCACATGACGCATCTCATTACCAAAGCAGTTTTTTTTTCGTTTTTTTTTTTTAGCTACGCTTTAACGCGCGATAAGGACTTACACACCGAGACCCCAAATGTTTATGACAGACAAACTGGGACAGTACGACCGACGAGCGCATGACAGTCGAACTGAAGTACACCTCGTCTTCTTATCAATGGAAACGTCATTTTTCCAATGAATAAACGCTTACTGTGCACAACTCCCACTCAAAAGTGGAGGCGGTGTTCTTCATTACAATTTCAATGATTTGTGAAATGATGCAAACTGACCCACAAAACAAGCGCGCAACGAGCTACTTCATACATATGGTATATTATCATAGATTTCATTTCGCATTTACAGGGTAAATCTAAAAATAGAGCAATACGCGCATAATGCGCACTACACTATGTGCTCTGCGATGCTTTGGGGGGATAAAGATGTTTTCTCGCTATGCGTGGGATTGGTATGTGCGCCATTCTCTTTAATGGCCACATTACTTGAGCATTCGCTCGCCATGAGTCAGTTCGTGGGGGGTGCGAACGGGGAACGGAACGGAACGAAGGGCTAAGAGCGAACCAGTAGCAGCAGCAAAGTGGTGTGAGAAAGCATGCAAAGTGCATTCGGAGGGGGCGGCAAACAAGTCAACAGAAGCAGCAGGGGTTATTATTATCTGCAATTGCGTTTTTAATTGACCGTCGCGCAACTACTTTAAATCCAACTTCAACTTGAGTCGGGCAAAAAAAAAACTTATAGAGAAGCTGCGCCAGCTGGTGTGTGGTGTTGCTGTAGGTCAAGACATTTCACACTCGGTGACAGTTTAATGACTTGTGGCGCTGTGTGTGAGAATATTTATGAGCTTAATTATGGCTAATGTTGATAAATAACAAACTAGTTTGCTTGCAATAGCAATAATTAAGTACGTGTATTAGTTCCAAGCAGTTGCATTTCCAAATTGCCAGTGGAAACGCCTGCAGTGGAAACATGCTAAATGCGCAGACTGGACTGGCAATGCTGCAAATTGGGCTGCAGTTAAAATTTTTTAGCAATGTGGCAACTTTGCGTGCCAAGAAGAAAATGGCGTCAAATTTGAAATATTTAATTTTCTTTAGCATTTTTTTATATGCAAAACTAATTGGAATTTCTTTCTTTTATTTGCAGCAAAATAAGGGGTGTGAGAGAAGTAAGTAGAAGACAGACAGCTTCCAATGGGTCATCACTTGAGCAAGCCGTCGTCCAGAGTCGTCGTTGCCCGCAGCCAAAACGTCAGCAAATCCCACAGCGAGTCCAGCCTGCAAACGAATCTTGCAGAGCGGCAGCAGCAGAAGGAGGAAATTGAGGAAATACTCGATACGGAGGTGCGACGAATTATAATTAAAATACAATTGGCCAAAATGGAGAATGGCAACGAGCAGCAGGTAGCCAGCGTGGAGCAGGCGAAACAGCAATTGGCAATTGCTGAGAGCGGCGCCGCAACGTCTGTGGTGGACACGCTCAATGCAAATGAACAAATTGTAAATGTGACACTGGGCGCGGCCGGGGGAGCAGCAACGATAGCTACAATGTCTGGAGCGGGGGCAGCAGCAGGTGCGATACGAACTGCGGGCAGTTCAACGGAAGCGCCAAAAACAAACGAAAGACAAATCGTGAATAGCAGCAGCAGCAGCGGCAGCGGTAACAACAACAACAACAACAACGGCAATTTAGCGGGAAACGTTGCGTCGGCGTCGACTGCGGTCAAATCGCTACAATTGCACGACGATAGCAACGGCGAAGTCTACTTCATCGGCAACGACGCAGGCAGCGACGACGACGACGATGAGTCGGAAATAGCAACATCGTCGCTGCTGCGTCGGCGTCGCAGTCGCAGCCGGAGCCGCAGCAGCAGTACCGAAGGCGTCGAGTACTGCGAGGTGCTGGAGCAGCCGTCAGTCAACGAAATGTTGTCGAGCGAAGCACAACGCGCGCAAGGTAAGCAGGGCAGGCCAGACCGCCTTCTGCCAAATTGCAAATTCTCAATGTGCGAAATCGCAATTACTTAATTTAACTAACTTTCTGCTCTCTCCCTCGCTTTGCTCTTTTCCCTCGTGCAGCGCCAAGCAACAACAACAGTGGCAACAGTTGCTGTCGCAGTCGCAGCAGCAAAGCCTTATCGGTTGGCGCAGTTGGAGGAACAAGCGCAGCTTCATCCAAGCGACGATGCTGCAAGTGCAAGTGTCGAGATGCCTGGCGTGGTCTGCGCGGAATTCTCGATTCGAGCAGCAGCAGCAACAATAACAACAACAACAACAACAAGGACAAAAAGGAATCATCGTCGTCAGCAACGTCGCGCAGCAAGGCGCGCAGTAGCGCCGCTGCTGCTGCTGCTGTCGCCGACAGACGCTCAACGCCGCCCACGTTCAGCAACCACACACACACAGTGGCTCGTCAACGTCAACGCAACTCAGTGGCTGTGGCAGAGCCCAGTCAACTGGCCATTTGGGCAGCGCCCGCCAATGGACATGGGGATGTTATTATACGCATCAGTTCGCAGCCACCGCAAGCCGCTGGCTGCAGTGTATGCACCAACAACGGTAATGGCAGCGCAGCAGCTACGCCTGTGGTCACCATGGGTCCCAACATCAGATTGGTTGCCCCCACAGAGCCGATGGCAATGCTGCCGCCAGCCATTGATAACAGCACACAGAGACGACCCACCACGGCGCCAGTGAATAGCTATGGAGCCGGTGTTACGGTGCATTCGCAAATCGATTTTATGCATTGCCTGGTGCCAGATTTGGAGAAGATTATCAACAGCAGCTTTTATTGGGGCAAAATGGATCGCTATGAGGCAGAGCGTCTGGTCGAGGGCAAGCCGGAGGGCACGTTCCTGCTACGCGACTCTGCACAGGAGGAGTTCCTATTCTCGGTCACATTCCGCAAGTACGGTCGATCGCTTCATGCACGCATCGAGCAGAGCGGCCACAAATTTAGGTAGGTTAATCGAGATGAGAGTGTGTTGGCGCTTGACCAACTGCAGCAAGTGCAGTCTCTACAATCAATCTATGTAGTTACAACTGTAGCTCATGTGTTTCCCGATCTCTCTTTTCTCTTCTACAGCTTTGATTGTCACGATCCTTGCGTCTTCACGGCGTTGACAGTGACCGGCTTGCTGGAGCACTACAAGGATCCGTCGTGTGTGATGTTTTTTGAGCCCTGCCTGACAATGCCACTGCATCGCCGACAGACATTTTCACTGCAGCAGCTGGCACGTGCTACCATTGTCTCGAATACAACGTATGATGGCGTCAATCAGCTGGAACTGCCAGGTCCGCTGAAGAGTTACCTCAAGGAATATCATTACAAGCAGAAGCTGCGCGTCAAGCCCTG
Organism: Zaprionus ghesquierei; assembly: GCA_018904095.1. Taxonomy (NCBI): domain Eukaryota; kingdom Metazoa; phylum Arthropoda; class Insecta; order Diptera; family Drosophilidae; genus Zaprionus; species Zaprionus ghesquierei. Next base: position 13,778,167 of record JAEIGP010000806.1, on the reverse strand, counting down.
CGATGCACACACGCCAGCACCGTATTACGCCAACATATAGTCCGCGGCGGCAGGAGCGACGGCTGAGGTGGTGCCGGCTGTACCAGCACCAGCAGCAGTGCCGCCATCGATACCACCACCCCCGGCGGGTTTCTCCTACTATGAGGATGTGGATAGTGCCAGCGATAGTGATGCGGACGATGATGATGATGATGCGGTCAATATACGTGTCTCGTATGTGCAACATTCGGAGGTTGTGGCACAGTTGCGTGATTGTGCCACCGGCACAAACAACGATCAACAGCAGCAGCAACAACGACAACGACAACAACAACAACGTCATAATCAACTGCAGCAACAACTGTTTCGGCTGCCAAATCGCATGGCCGCCGCCCTCGGTCGAATTTCCGCCAATCTCAATTGCTACCAACCACGGCCGGCTGTGGCAGCAACGTTTGCGACGGCAGCCTCGTCGTTGTCGTTGTCATCGTCGTCGCACAACAGTCGCGGCACACAAACGCACAGCGGCACACATGGTGGTGCCGCCTGATGTTGTGCAACCAGAAACCAGCAACAAATCTTAGACAATCCCAGTGCATCGTGTGCCGAAAGTCTCCTCCAAATATAAACGGATTCGGAAATAGTTAAACAAAAGAGAAAAGAAAAAAAACACGCTAATCAAAAGCTAAATAGTTAATCCAAGTAGCCTTTAAAGCCTATACGTAAAACATAAGTATTACATAATATAGATGGAGATATCAGTTGATCCTGTCAATCCAACAATTTACCCACTCGCTCTGCATTTGTTTTCCACAAATGGCAACCTACAAAAACAAAAACAACAACAACTACAAAAACAGTTTTGAACAAGTATTTTAGTAATGCAATTTTAAATTGAATTCAAATTTGTTGAAAGTATTTTATATAATATTTGTATATTGACGAATGCTATATATCTATATATATATATATATATTTATTTAACAATTTTTTTTATAGAAACTGTACATATTACATACATAAATACATTAGGTATAAACATATCTAGACGATATACAAATACAAATAGCGTACAACTCTCATTAGCCAAATTTGCAAGCATGTCGTCTGTCTTATTTATAAACCAATTCAATTAGTATTGTTTATTATTATTTATTTATTATTGTATACATTTTGTGAATCCGTGTCTGCGCTCCAACTATATAGAGTATAGTTTATACCCATATATATATAATTAAATATATATTCGTACTGTGCGACGCAGACGTCAAATTGTAAATATGGAAAAATTCATTACCTAAGCATTAGTCTATTTTCAAATACTCCTACTAGGTGGTTGCTCTTAATCGTAAATATATATACATACATATATATATATATTATAAATTATACAAGAACGTATTGTAAATTATGCAGTTGTTTCAACTCTTACGCTAAATAGTTACATATCGCAACGTTGTACGAATCGCGCGTATGAAAAAAACAAATAAAATAAAAAACTGAGAAAATAAATTTGTAGTTCAAAGAAACTGAAATCAAAAACAAAAAAATATATATATAAATTTTATTCGTAGCATTCCATGACGACTTTTTAATGATTTCCAAACAGATAATGTGACGAATTCCACTTTGCTGGAATTGATGAGCCATTAAATTGGTTCCAACTAAATGCGCTGAGCTCATGGAGGGTTTTCTTGCGTATGTCTCATAATGCGGCCAAATGTATGATAAAAAGCTCAAATCCATATATTACTTTTTTTTATCTTTCAATGAAAGTCGTTGGACATTTATTTGCTGAGAGATTTCAATTTGCCCGCCTCAACTGTTGCTGTCTATCGCCCATCCACCACATGCGTTCACCAGCTGCGGTCACACTTATTTAAAAGAGTAAACTGAATGTATATCGATAACACAGTTTGAAAGTCGAAAGTTTGAGGATAAAAATATACATTTTATTTTTGGTGCTGGAGATTTAAATATGGCTGGAATGATATTCGTTTAGAAGAGATCGTAGAAATAATTTAATCCCTGCCCCAGTTCCCAAATAGAGATACCAGTGCCCAGCTCCTGGGCTAGCTTGATGCGCTCGTTGATGGAGTAAAGAGACGGATAGAAGACAATATGACGACCGGTTTCAGTTCTAAAGCAGAAGTTAAAAGCGTTGTTAAATAGATAAGCTAATTGGAACTTATTACTTCCTCACTTGATCTCAAAGAAGTTCTCCACATCGCGCTCGTCGTAAGTCAGATGCTTCTTTACATGCCTAACCAGCTCCAAATACTGCCCAAACGTTATTGGTCCACCACCATCTGGTGTATAATCATTGCCATACATATTCAAACCCATCAAGATTTTGGAACGTTTCACCTCCATATCATGGCAACCAGCTGGTGCCATGTGCTCGATAGCACGGCGCACCCAATAGAGTGGTGCATTGGCGCCAGGCCGCTGTAAGCTTGAGAAGTCGTACGTCATCAGGGAGAAGGCATAGATGTACTTGTACAGCTTATCCAAATGCTTTTCGCCAAACAAATTGGGCGTGTCTTTGCGTTGCGGCGGTATCACCAAGATGAGGCGCAGCTGCTGCTTCTGTAGCTCCTTGGCTGTAAGTGAGTGGACATGGATTTGAAATACAAGTATATCATATCAACAGCCGCACTCCTACCCATCTGCAGCACCATTGTGTAGAGAATCTTATCGTCAATTCGACCCGCTAGTTGTGACCAGACCTCCAGCACAAGTCCATCGAATCCGTGCTCTTTGCATGTCTTGATGAGTATGTCGTTGAGCTTAGTTCGTTCCTGAGCATCGCTGAGTAGCAGCTTGATATCTCGATCCGTGAAATGATCGAAGATGATGCGTGGAAATACTGAAAGCAAACGGAACCATTGAAACTAGGGCATACACAAGGATTGTGGTTGCGTCTCACTTTTACTGTGCGCATTTGTGGCTGCTGCTGCACCTTGCCCTTACGACGCACATCGGTCAACCAGCCGGCGTCGATATCATGTGTTCCAGCCACCGCGTAGGCATCACCTTGCTTCACAATTTGCAGCCAGACGGGCGATATAATATCAAATTTCTTGGCAAAGATCTTGGCCACATCATAGCCATGCGAGTTCCACTGCAGGCACGAGAGAAATCAATATAATTAAATCCGATTTTAAAGCTGTTTACTTACAGGCGTCACATAGCCCAGCGTGGTGCCATTGAAATGCCTCAACGCCGTGTCCTTGTAGTATGCATCATGATGCATGAGAATATCCTTTGGGAACGGCTCTGGCGATACCAAGTCCAAGCCGAAGACATCATTGTCCTGCGGTCCGCGCAAGAACTTGGACTCTTTGTGCTTGGATTTGCCTTTACTGTCGGGCGACAAGGTGCCCTGTGCATAGCGACAGCTCAGCAGAAAGCACAGCAGAATTTGCACTGTGGCTGTGCGCATTGTTGCTACCACCACTTTTTAGGAACACCTAAACACATACATATCAATGCAAAGTAGAAGAACATAAATTTGAGGCCAAAGTTTTTCTTTCTTCCTTTTATTTCCCTATTTACCAGTTAATTGCACTATTTGCGTGCATAAATTGCACAAAAACAAACACGTAGCCCGACACAAACAATTTGCCGGCAGATTCGTGAGTAGCTGCCAATATCGATAGCATATCGTATTGCTGCGACGATAGAGCTATCGATATGCATAGTTTTGAAGTGAAAAACGCTGATCTGGCAACGTTGACCAACACTAAAATTAGCATTTTGAATTAGCTTTTCCATTTTCTAGCAAATAAAATTCGCATATTTTTTTAAACTTATGCATGCGTTGTATACATTATTAATATATATATTTTTTTATATTATATTTAAAAGTTTACACTGTATAAATTAGGGGATTATCAACATAATGCTGTCTAACTTAATATGAAATTAAATTAAACGTAGTGCATACTCTAACTAACAGAGAAAGAACTACATACAATCAAAGATGTATTCAAACTAATTATCACTTTAAAAAAAATGAAAAAATTGATTTAAAATATTTAAAATTATTAACATAGCGCTACGTATACATAATCATAATCATAATTCTATTTATAATCAAAATCGTAATCAATATTGTAATTCTTTTTGCATTTATCGCTCCCTCTCTCTCTTTCTCGTGGGCTGAGAAGATTTTAGACAAATACACGCATTAGATCGCTGCCCGTCGAATTGCTGCCTGGCGTGGAGCTGTTGCTCTTCCAAGGATTCCCACTGCCACTGCCATTTCCGGCGCTGCCACTGCCAACGCTGCCCAATCCTGTGGCAACAACACTGGCACCGCTGGCAAGGATGTTGCTGCTGTCCGACAGCGTGCGCAACAGTTGTTTCTTCAGCAGCTGTTGCTGTGGACTTGGACTACCCATGGCATTGACGCCGCCGCCACTCTGCAGCTGCAGTGGCAAATGTATGGGACGTGTTCGCATAAAATGCCTGTTGCCGTTATTCTGGCTGTGACCAATGGCTGTTGCATGATGACGCTGCTGATGTCGTGTGGTTAGCAGCTTGCGGCGCTTCTCGTAGAAACTATGCATTCGCTTCTGTTGCTGCTCCAGCTGATCCTGCTGCAATTGTTGTTCGTTGGCTTCGTGTTGCTGCTGCTGCTGCTGTTGCTCCACCTTATCCGGCTTGTCACGCTCCGTCTTGATGCACTTGCCCAAGAGCAGTTCGTTTAGTCGCTTCACCGTCATGGCGAGTCCGTTGTGGTTGTTGCTGCTACTGCTGCTGTTGCTGCCGCTGCCGCCGCCAAGGCGACTTTGCAGCGCTCGCTTGTTGCACCTCAGTCGCTCCTGCGCAATCACACTCGACTTCTGGGCATATATCGTCTTGCCATGTGCCGCAACTGTGCGTGGCTGCAACTGTTGCCCCGCCAATGTCGATACATTCCCATTGCAATTGTTCAGTGAGCCGCCGCTGTGCACGGTTGCTGGCAACGGCGGTGGCGGACGCGCCAAGGTGCCCACAACTCCGCTGCTGCCATTCAGGGAGAGCAAACTATTATTTGCCTTGCGCGTCATCAATAGATTCTTTCGTTGCGTTGCTCCCATGCCATTGGGCAGCTTGACCAGCCCGAATGTGTTCATTGCAAGTGGACGTGGCGGCCCACCATAGAGTGTCATATTGAAGTAGGTGCTATCATCATGATATTTGGCATTGACCAGTTGGCGATGTGGCTGGGCGGCATATGAGAGCGCATAGCTATGGTATGATGATGTGCTTGCGTGTTGCTGCTGTTGTTGTAATGGTTGTTGTTGGTGTTGTTGCAGCTGGTTTGTATTCTCCAGCTTGACAGTCTTTGTTGTATGGTTGGCTTCCGCGCAAACAGTCTCCAGTTTCGTAAAATCAAAATCGTTTAGTTCATCATTGAAATACATAACATTCTCCGCCGTTGCCGTTGCCGCCGCCGTTGCCTGCAGCACATTCACATTCACATCGACATTATCATAGCCAGCCTGGGTAAGAAATTCGGCTATAGCCTGCTGCTGGCTCTGCTGATCCAACACAGACACCTGATTATTCTCTGTAATCTCGTAGTAAATGCTCGGCAGTATCATTTGCTCTTCGCCCGCTCCTGCTGCAGCATCGTCCGCATCATCGGTCAGCGAGGGCACATTATAGACGCTAAACTGCTGTGCCGCTGCCACATCTGCGCTCAGCTGCGGCTCCTGTTTCAGTTGCACTTGCTGATCCATGGGTAAATGGTGTTGCTGCTGTTGGTGCTGCTGTTGATCCTGCTCGAGCATTTGTTGTTGCTGATAGATTAGCTGCTGCAGCTGCATGGCATCTATGGCTGTCAGTTGGGTTTGCTCTGTTTGATCTGGCTGATGCTCCTCGCCATACACCTGTTGCTGCTGCTGCTGTTGTTGTTGCTGCTGTTGGTAGAGCGCTGCGGCATAGTCCGCGGCATCGGCATTGTTGCTACCATCGTCGTAACGCAAACGTTTCGTTGCCTGCGCATGCTGCTCCATGGGCAACTGTTGCGGTTGTTGTTGTTGCTGCTGCTGGGATTGCGACTGTGATTGCGACTGTGATTGCGATTGTGATTGCGATTGCGACTGTGATGTATCCAGGGCGCTTTCATCAAAGGGTATATCTGCTTCGACATTGTTGAGTATCTCGTTGATGAATTTGCTGTCCAGCATATCGTCCAGCGTAAGCGATATGGAATTATCATCGGATGTGTTATGCATGGGCAGTTGCTCCTCGGTGACACCCGAAAGATCCACCTGATGTGGGCGTTGCTGCTGCTGCTGCTGTTGTGTCTCCACATTGACATGACCGGTTATGGAGGACACAGCCTGATCCAGTTCGCTTAGCTGCTGCTGCTGCTGCTCGTACAGCGGCGCCACGTGCTTCTCCTGCTTGGCTGGTTTGCTGCGATGATGCGACGCATTGTCCGTGGCACTTTTGAGCTGCAGCGGAAGAGATCGATTGGAATTAGAAATCTTGCGGGAAAACATGTTGTCCAAGTGATTTAAGATTATATGATAAATTGGGCAAAGCCTACTTGATTTTGAAATGAACTATGAAACATATAGGGATTAGGTAAAGGAATGTTAAAAGGATCACAAAGTTCTTTATTCGAGTCTATAAACATTTTAGGGTGCCCAACTTGAAAACCATTTGGTGTATTTGAATAATTTCGGTTTCTGCTTAGAGGGAGTATTAAAAACGTTTGGAATTTCTTTGTAGCACAGTGTATACACTACCTTCTTCTTATTTGGCTGTGATTCGTCCAACAGGCTGGACAGTTGCGCTGGCGCGGCGGGGGAATAGTTGACATTGCCGTGCTCGTTGCCATTGCTGCCGACGGCGGCAACAGTTGTTGACGACAATGTTGGCGTTGGCGGCATTGAGCAGGACGAATTCGATGAGGAGGAAAATACCGTTATAGATGACGGTGCTGCTTGCGACTCATCCTTGACAATAGGTGGTGCACCAGTGGCGGCGGCAGCGGCAACAACTGCTGCTGCTGCTGCAGCAGCTGCTACTGCACTGCTCTTCTTGGAGCCGCCGGCAACTTTGTGATGCAATTCCGAATGATGGCGATTTTTAGATGATTTGGAACGAGAACGACTTGTACTGCTCCCGCTGCCGGTACTAGTGCTGGTCTTGGAGGAACTGCTACTCTTGCTGCTGCTGCTGCTTTTATGACGCGACGATGTCGATGACGATGACGTCGAGCTGTTGGAGGCATGTGCATTGTTGTTGTTGTTGATGATGTTGGGGGTAACTGTGACAATGGAACTGCTCGAGCCATTTGAGCAGCTAGATGTGGTGGCCGACATGTCTGTGGGTGAGCCCAACAGTTCCGCCGGATCACGCACTCCATCCTGACTATTATCTGCCAACACACCGGACGCAGACACAACAATGGAGCGCGACGGATGTGCCGCATCGCCGCTGTTCACCTTGTTGGGTATCGCATCCCAGATGCTCGGATGTTGCAATGCAATGTGATTGTTGAAACCGGCCTTGCTGTAGCTGCCATTGCAGGAGTTGCACACAACAATGTCGCGCATTGCCTGCTTGGGCACCATGTCATAGTAGGCCATGTCGGCAGCGTTTAAGCGCTGCACCTGCACCGCTTGCCTTGTGTCAGTTGCTGCTCCTCCTGCATTGCCGCCACCGGTAACGGGTACATTGCGACCAGGACCACCACCACCGCGCAATTGTGTCTTCTCCGCCGAGCGCAGCTGTTTGATCATCTTATCCAGATCGAAGACCTGTTGCCATTTCTGGCCCTGCATGGCGGCTAGCGATAAATTGCTAGATGGTGCCAACATGCTACCAAGTTGGGAAGCAGCAGCCGCTGCACTGCCAACAATGACATCTGTCTTTGACGAGTTAGTCATATTTGATGTTGTTAAGCCCGCGCCGGCGGCTAATGCTCCAGCTGGTGTGGACGTTGTTGTTGTTGTTCCTGTGGATGGCGGCGCCTTGGTGTGCTTTGTTGTTGCTCCGTTGCCGTGATCCGTGTAGATTAGTGCTGCGGCCACATCACTCATGGGCATGTTGTTGTTGCTCCTGGTTCCCTCCTGGCAGTGAGAATGATGCAATACAATACGAAAAGTGATCCAATGGCTATGGCAATGGCAATGCAAGGTGGAAGCTGCTGGCGGCGGCGGCGGCGGCGGCGGCCTGTTGATGTTGATGAGGGTAGATAGAGTAGTTAGCTTGGCGACGACGCGAGTGGCATTTTCTACAAAGAAATTACAGCGCACAAACATTAAGGATTATCATTTATAATAATAATTGATGTGGGCAGACACAACGCATTCCCGACGATTGCGCAGTGCATCTCAAACTGCGTTGACAATCAACAAAACAGCTGTGCCTTGCTGCCAGATTCGAATGCAAATGCATTAAACGAGTTGGCAGCATCCCGTCAATACCAACACAATTGCAAATGCTGCTATCTCGCTTGCACTTGCACGCCAAACGCACACACGCAAACATCCATAAAAGCAACAAACAAAGCCCGTTTGGAAAACTATACTCACAGGAATTCATTAACTTTTTTCACAGCATTCACATAGTTTCTTTAACTAGTATAGTTTTAACTTACATGTGCGTTATCGTTAACACAATTCCATTGTGTTCACTCGGCTTGCTGTTTAGCCAATTTTCATTCGCCTTGCCGTCGCCAGAGTTGTCAATATATTTGCCGATAGTAGTTGTGGAAATTCGCATCCTAGGCAAGATGCGATTAATTTTAACTTGCATTGGCTTTTTGTTGCATCTTTTAAACAAATGATTGCACAACAAATTAAGAGCAGTTTTTGATTTGTTTTTACTCAAACACTTGTTTCACTTCTGTGTGTCTTCTGCAGTGTCTTTCCACTGCATAGTTACTTGATCAATCGATGTTTGGTAATCGATAGCACCGAACAGATGTTCGCGCGTTTTTCAAAGCCGATTTTTATCAAAGAAATGCAGTCGGGGGTTTTGAAGCACTTTGAATTTATTCGTTTCTAAGACTAAGTTTGACGTACATTAATTAATAATGTAAGTACCGCAGCCTCTTCGGGCAGACGTGACAGTCAACAAATCTCAATTCTTGTCATGTTTGCTTAAAGTCAATTCCGGTTTTTTCTAATTTTGTTTAACCTTCTTTTTCTCCTTTAGCAGCTTAAACTCCGGCCCCCAGACAATTTCGTTGGCAAACTCTCCTAGCAAATAGCATATTAAATTTAATGCCACTAAGCCGCCAAGCATTACATAGCGCATTGGCCACGATAAAACTTCCAGCAGGGGGTAAACCCATTGACCACTGAAGTAACGTACAATGTGCACCCAAATGATGTAGAGCAGCATGAAGGCAACGTTGCCGGTGATGCCAGCCAAGCGGCTGGGATATTGACGGAAGCAGGTGAACAGATCCATAATGGCCAAAAGCGCGACATTTGTGTGTACTACATGGTTTAGCCAGCTATAAAGATCAATAGGATAGAATATTGAGCTTTATCAAGGTTTTAATCTACTACACTTGCCTGGGAAAGATTGCGTCCAGCGCAGCGGGAAAGATAAGCTCACGATCCCACATATAAATAACCCAGAACGATAAACACACATTATGTGCGACTGGGAATGCAAATGTGGCAAACAAGTAATCTCGCCACTGACGCAGCAGGGACTTTGGAGCCACTGTTACCGTATTGTTTCCGAACACGTCGTTCAGCAGAGCCACCGTGTGGTAAATGGCCTGGATAATCACATCGAGGAATGTTAGGTATTTAAATTTCCCACCCCAGCGTGTTTTTAACTCCTCCTCCTCATGCAGTCCCTCCGGCCAGTACAACTTAAATAGATAGTAGTAAATGCCGTACGAGAATTGTGCCGCCGCAAGCAGATGAACCAAGAAGCGGAGGTAATTAAATGCACCACTCGTATAGGCATCGTTGCACGATTCGAGCTGTGCTGTGTTCATTTGTGCCGCATCCTTGGCAGCTTGTTGTTCACGTAGTTTCGTCTTACTTTTAGCCATAATAAAAATAAATAATAATAAACAGATAAACGCGGCTTTCGATGACGTTTAGCACAGCTGATTGGTGAAGTTCAGGGACTGCAGGCTGTTGTAACCAGTATTGCCAGATCTGTTTTCGTTTACTCTCAAAAGTTGGCAACACGGCTTGTCACATTGCATTAACAGAGTTGCTATGTTGTGCAAACTTTCTTTACAGATCAGCTGTTTATTGTTTTTGTTACCAAATTATGCAAAATGTTGAAGAAATTATTATTTAGTTCGCCAAATCTGCTTAAACAACACAAACAGGTATTTATAAAGTGTTAGCACATTAAAAGTTAAGAAATGAACAATGTTAATTTCCAGTTGAAATGTCTGCCCTTGCGCCAGTTTGCTGCAAAGGCTGCAGTGCCACAATTGAGACAGCTGGAGCAGGTGCACATAGATGAGGCTATCAAAGTGGAGCCAACTCTTTCGATTTACACACCCGAAGTGTGGAAACGTGCTCATGAGACATTTCAGAATCATGGTTTGGAGACAACTAACTTCCTGAGGATTGTCACCGGGAATCCGAATGTGTTGAAAAAAACACCGCGTCGTATCATTGAGAGTTTGGAAATCTGGCGTGCCTGTCAGTTTGGGGAGCATCTTTTGCATCTGTTGCTAACAAAATATCCCGAGCTGTTGGACGTCAGTGATGCTCATCATCTGCTCTCCCTTTCGGGCTACCTCAAGAGTCGCCTATCAACCAATAAAAATGTCTGGAAGGTGCTAATGAACAGTCCCGATTTGCTCGCGCAATCCGAGGAGTGCATTGAGGAGAAGCTCAACTACATTATGGAAACAATGCGTATCGAAGTGCCCGAAATCGTGAAGTCTGCAGCATTGTCCCTGCCCTTTGATGAACTGCGCTGCCGTCATACGTTCCTACTGCGTTTGGGTTTGTTTAAGCCGCGTGCACTAAAAGCAGATCCAGATGAGCCAACAAACAACCACAGACTATATCAGATAACAGATACATCTGAGAAAACGTTTGCTTCGAAAATATGCCGAGTTACGGTTCCAGAATATGAGGCTTTTAAGGAATTATTTGCCCGAGAATTGGAACGCAAATCGAAAACACCCAAGGATGAGGATGAATTCAGTGATGATGAAGAAGTTCAGCGTTAAAATTATGTAGTTTTTCTTGATATAATATATTAGCATTTAATGTGTAATGTTTCTATCACAAAGTGAATGAAAGCGTGTTTTATTTTGAATTGTTTATCATTGCAAAATAACAGGCATATCATAACAGCATATCTTGCCGCGGGAGGTCTGTTAAGCATACCTGTTAATATGGAGAAACGTTAACACGCGAATGGCAAGCACTCACTGTCTTTGCTTGAGGAGAACTAGTGGGGGAGTTGCATTCAAAATTAAATTAAAATTGTAGGTTTTGTAACAAATTTCGCATCTGCGAAAAATAAATTGGCAAAATAATAGTATATTCATGGCAATGTGTGCACTGCTGTAATTGTGCAATAAACCGAGCCACAAATCACAACAAATACACCCACAAAAACGGGTAATCTGTTTATATCGCTTACTCATTGCTGGCGACCAATGTCAGCATGTCCGGAAATCCCTTTGATAGCGATGAAGACCCAAGTGCCCATTCGGATGAGATACTCGAGGGTTTTCTCTGCCCTATTTGCCGTGCTGATTTGAAGTCCATTGACTTTCTTACTGAGCACTTTGCCCGCCAACATGCCGAGGAGGAGGATGCCCTCAAGTCCGTATTCAAGGATATATTTACCAAAGCCAAAAAGAAGATTTTAAACAATTTTGATGATGATCGCGCACCGGCGACAGCAACAGCTACGGCAGCAGCTGCAAGCAACGCCAGCGGCGCAGGTGCTGCTGGTGGAGCACGTGGTGGTGCTAATGGATCTAGGACAAGCAATGCGAGGACCCGCAACAATGTCTACAACTACATGTCAAAGCAGAGCGCTGGCGCCGAGAACTCACACTTTGATTACTTTCAATCGGTGCGCAATCCACGCCTGGAACGCTACGCCAGCGAGACGAACAAATTGATTATACGATTGCATAGGCTGCTAAAGGATTTGCCCACCGATGCGGTGCAGCGTAAGCAACATGAACAACAGACAGTGCCTTGGTTGGACGGCAGCTCTGTCAAGCTGTGCCCCAACTGTGCCAAGAGCTTTCACATTGCCCGCCGCCAGCATCATTGCCGACTCTGCGGTGGCATCATGTGCCACGATTGCTCCCGCTTTTTGCAGTTAGAGATTGCAAGTAAGTGAACATATAGCATCTCTAGATAGTAGTAATCTCTATACATATGATACCATTGCAGTGCAACTGGCCAGTTTGTCCACAACACGCAGCGAGCCATTGCAACAGATGCAGCATCACGAGGATCGCGCCATACGCCTCTGCCAGCATTGTCTGAGGCTGCTGGATACGCGCCAGGATATGCACGAGAGTCGCACATGCCGTCCACTACTTGCCCAGGTGTATGAGGAAATTCGGCAGCTGCAGAAGCAGGTCACACCCGATCTGGACATGTATTTGAAGATTGTCAATAGTTTGTACGATGGCGAATCCATTTTTACCATTGCCGATGCGGGTGCATTGCGTGGCAAGATTGGTCAGGTGGCCGAAACAATTGATTTGCGCAGCAAACGTATACTAACCATACATTCGGAGCCAGGCAGTCGTGAGGAGGCACTGAAGAAGGCCATACGACTGAGCTGCGTGCATGCGATTAAGGAGCGTATGCTCTCACTGCCACCACTGCCGGATGAGGCAATCATCCAACAGATACAAGAACGCAAGCGTATGGAGACGGAACAGCGCATCATGACAGAGCAACGCATGGCCATGGAGGCATACGAGCGTTCCGGCATGGCCGGTACTACTCAAGCCGGTGTCAGCACGGAGAATCGCAGCTTTGCCCAGGGCGTAAGTATAACTAGGATGCAGTTCTGCTTGGTCGTGGGAATCACAACTCTATCTCTCTCCCTCTGTCTATCCTTCAGTCCGATCTGCAATCGTTGAACAACTGGTCGGCGCCGCAAGCATCCGCTGCCCAGTCGACTGTGGACGATCCCCTAATCGAGCAGATAAACATTATAAAAGGCTACATTAAGCAGGCGCGTCAAGACATGAACTTTGACGTTGTGGAGACGCTGGAGCTAAATCTGCGCGAACTGCAGCGTGAGGTATACGAGCGACAGCGCCAATCTGCCGGAGCCACGTCGCCAACCCAGTCGCACAGCTAAACCGTATAGCTGTGGCATATATATTTATATATATAAAGCCATATATATATTTATATGTATTTAACGTACAGTCGAGCTTCTCCCAAGGCGCAGCCGAAACGGACTACGTTGACGTGGTAGCGAAAATTTAGTTAAAATGGATGCGATGCGTGCAACGAGGCACGACTGTATCTACTGTATTTATATATCCATTCCCGCTTTTGACTAAAGAAATTGTAAACGCTTTATCCCAGTTTTTATGTCTTTTTTGTGCTTATTATTCGAAAATTGTGCGTTTTACGTGCGTGAAAATGCGTGTTGCTTGGAAAATCTGTAGATAGCGCTCGTTCGCCGTTTAGGACTTTAGACCCAACGAAGCAATCAAAGATTTCACTTTGGTGATATATGCCGTCTGGGCGTCGGCTGTACTCATGCCCTTTATCTTATTCCAGGCCTCCCATTTGGCTTTGCCTTTGAAGTCGAGGAAACCGGGCTTATCTGAGGGGGGAAATCAATAAAAAAAAAAAGTTTTCCAGCCAACTGCTGCTCCCTGTAGTACACGTTTTCTTACCTGTATTGCAGTCTCCCACCTGGGCCTGTTTGTACAGACCGTAAAGTTCCAGCAAATCGTTGTCGGCCGGCGTGCTGTTCAGATTCTTCACATCCTCAGCGGCTTGATTGAATTCCTGTCACAAGGCACAAGTAACGTATATGTATTACGTATACTTATAAATATTGCATTTATTTTTCGTAAAATTACCTGTAGTTCCGACATGGTAAAGTTGAAAGTCAAAGTTTATCGCCTTTTAGTGACTGACTAAATAGAACTGCCGTTCACACAGAGCCTGTAAGGCGAGACGATTAAAATCGAATGTTACTTAACATAGTTCGCTGTTGTTATTAACAGCACAGAAAAGCAATAACATGCGATAATTGCACTGTTGTTAAGAGTCACAGTGATACTCGATCAGCTATTGATACTCTCTATAGTTAAACAATTGTGATCTTTTACTTTATAGACAATGCAGTCATAATTATAAATACAATAATTACAAATAATTATGTAATTACACATAAAATTATTTTTAGAGTTTTTAAATGAAAAACTCGCACTAGCGGAAAAACTGCTAAAGTTGCCAGCACTGATGTTAACAGTCCGAATTGGCATCAACAGTCGCCGACATTGTTTACAGCTGTTATTACGCGTTTAACTTGCATTGCGAACGGACGTGTTTGCGCGTGGGTGTTTTTTTTTTTGTAAAAATCGAAACAGAAATCGTAACAAAAAACACAAAAAGTTAATAATAGATCCCCGTACAACAACAAGCAAAGAGTGCACCGTGCGTGAGTGTGTATGTGGGAGTCTGTGTGTGTGTGAACTCCTGCTGCTGCTGCTACTGTGCAACAAAGTGATCAAAGCGATTTCAATAATATTTGGCTAGCGCGTTTCAAAAATCAAAGAGAAAGTGCCAAAAGGCACAAGCCGCAAAGGCAAATCGCAAGCGATTTTGTTTCTTTTGTTGTGTTCTATTGAGACGGCTGCTATATTGTTGTTGCGGCCGTATTATTGTTGCTGTTGTATCAACGCGCAACGCGCTGCTTATGCAAATGTGGTATGTGATTATGATTTTCTACCTTAGCAACTAGTTACTAGTATCAACTTGATGTGTGTGTGTGCGTGCGGCGTGCGTGTGTTACACCACATGTGTGTGTGTGTGTGCAGGCGTATTAGTTATTTAGGCCTTCTGCCATGCTAATTGGCCAGCAACACGTAACCCTTTGCGAGATTCGACGGCTCTTTAAAGTTTTATTTGTAGTGTTTGCGCTCGAATCGATTCGTGGGCAAAAAATCCCTTTTAGCCGGCTGCGATTTTTCTAGCATGCGACAAATTTATTGACCCCCCGCTCGCTGCTCTGCTTTGTTTGTTGTTGCTGTGTTTGCTTGCGGCGGCGGCGGCGGCGGCAGCGTCGGCGTTTTACTATTTTGTCTAGTGTTGGCTACCGCCGCCAGCAACAACAACAACAACAGTGAAAAAGTGCGAAAAGCAAACAAGAAGCACAACAACGACAAGTGACAACAAAGCCGCCATTTGATTTGTTTTATTCATATACGACGTTTTTTCTCTACTCTTACCCCTCCCCCTCCTCCCTCTCTTTGGCTAACTTCGCTTTCGGTTTTGTTTGCGTTGTTTGTTCTAAACTTTTGTATTATTATATATGTATCTTTTGTGTTTGCCTGATTTAATCGCAGTGCGTCATTTGTTTAGACAAATTTTTAGCATATTTAAAAAGTTTTTGATATGCCAGCGCATGTGTTTCCATTGCATATACATATAGGCAAACATTCTTTATAAATTATTAAACTTTTTCCCAGAATTTTTTAAAACAAAACGAGGAAAATGAATTCCCGCTAAATTGTGTTTAAATTTTAAGAAACAGTTGCATATTTAATTGAAGCAAAGAAACGTTAGTAAATTATTTAAACTTTTGTGCTGCATTAGTTGCTGCTCTCTCTCTCTCTCTCTCTCAGCTTGCTCTCACTTTCATTTTCTCGCATTGTGTTTTGCTGCAGCTGTTGTGCTATTTATAAATTCATTAACACATTTTCAACTACGCGTTGCTCTAATTGAGCAGCCAAAAAGCGAAAGAAATAAACAAAAGCAAGAACGCTTTGTTTATTATTGCACTTATCAATTATCTGCTTGCCCGCCATTGCAGCCCCTTTCTCTCTCTTTCTACTCTTCTTCTCACCTTTCGCTTTCGTTCACTTAGCTGATAAGCTGCTGTAACGGTTTCGTTGTAGTTGTTTTTTAAGCTTTTTTCAAGCTGATAAAAGTTGACCCAGTCAGGCAGCGTCACGGTCGATGAGAGAGGGAGAAAAAAGATAGTGAGAGAGAGAGAGAGGGAGAGAGAGCAGAAGGGCTTGCCGGCTTATCTGTGGCTCCCACTTGAGTTGCACTTGGCGATGCATGGCGCCTTTGGGGCTACAGCTGGCTGCATTTTGTGTTCTGTTTGAACTAAGCGAGGGTTAATTGATAGATTTGCCACATGTGGCGCATAGCTTAATTATTGTTTTTAGCTCCCCTTGAATTTCAGAAAATTCTCGCATTGTGCAACAATTGCGCGTTGCTCATACACGCTTCTTTTGGCGATGATTCAGTTTTATTTTCATAATTATAAAAATCAATAGTGATGCGTACCAACTTGACCCCGTCAGCAACCCCTTGATAGGCACTGTCTAGACTTGGGACTTAGTATATATTATATATAAATATTTTAATATTTTTTAACATTTTATTATTGGTTTTGTATTCCATTTATTTGAAAAAGATTTACACTTAAATTTCTGTTATATTTTCAAATATTCTGAATTTGAAATCAAGTAGTTCTTGGCTAGAATGACAATTTGGACTGGCATCGAGTAGCCTGTAGCATCTATCGAAAGTCAGTCGAGTTCAGTCAGAGAAAAGAGACGGAACTCTCCTTTAGCATAGTCGAAAATTTGTTTTTCCTTTTTTGTTACCTTTCCCTCCCACTGTGAAATGCTCCTTAATGATAGCCGTTCGCTAATCTTGGCCAAGGAACAGGCCGCAAGAGAAGCTATCGCAGCAGCAGCAGCAGCAACATCAGCAACAGCAACCACATTGGCAACCGCATCAGCAACCGCTGCAGTTGCTGCCCCATCAACAGTTGCAACGGCAACAGACGCAGCTGATGTCGCAGCAGAAGCAGCAGCAGCAGCTGCACCAGCAGTTGGTGCATCTGCATCGGAAGTGGATCCGGATCCGGATGCTGCGCCGGAACTGGACATTGTGATAAACAATGTTGTGTGCTCGTTTAGCGTGCGGTGTCACCTGAATTTGCGCGAGATTGCGCTGAATGGATCGAATGTGGAATACAGGCGAGAGAATGGCATGGTTACGATGCGATTACGTCGTCCGTATACGACGGCATCGGTTTGGTCATCGGGCCGCATAACGTGCACGGGTGCCACGTCCGAGGAGATGGCCAAGGTGGCGGCCCGTCGCTTTGCCCGTTGCCTGGGCAAATTGGGATTCCCTGTGCACTTTCAAAAGTTTCGCATCTTCAATGTGCTGGGCACATGTAGCATGCCGTGGGCCATTAAGATATTTCACTTCTCTGAACGGCATCGTGATAATGCCAACTATGAGCCGGAATTGCATCCGGGTGTCACGTATCGCATGCGCGATCCGAAGGCCACACTCAAGATCTTCTCCACGGGCAGCATAACGGTAACGGCGGCCACTGTGAATGCCGTCGACTCGGCCATACAGCGTATCTATCCCTTGGTGTATGAGTTTCGCAATGAGAACTTCATGAAGGATGCATTCAATCAACCAGATGAGAATTATGTATCCAGTTCTCATTCGGCTTGGCGTTTAAAGCCTGTGCCGCACAAGATTATACCCAATCCCGTGAATTGGGCAACGCTCAACCACTTTGCCTGCAACAATGGCTATGCCCCTAGTGGTAGTGGGCTTATTCCAAACGCTATGATGCGCAACGGGCTCAGCGCTAGCGGGCGCAGGACTAACGGCTTCAACTCGAATGGTCTCGGCACTGCCAGCGGGATCAACTCTGCTGCCCTTAGCTCTAACGGCGTCAACTCTTCCGGACTTAGCTTTAATGGCCTTAGCTGTAACATCATTAACTCTCCCGGCCTCAAGTCTACCGCCCTCAGCTCTTCCTCTCTTAACTCTATCGCCCCCAGCTCTTCCTCCCTTAACTCTATCGCCGCCAGCTCCACTGCCGGCATGCCTGCCTTCAATAGATTCACCAGCATTGGCTCTAGCGGGAAGGGCTCTAACGGGCTAGGCTCTACGGGTCAAGGCTCTACCGGGTTAAGTTCTACCGGACTATCCTCTGCCGGCACCGGAACCAACAGTACCAGCAACAGTTGCATCAGCACCGAAAGCATCCGGTCTAATGCACGTCGTCGTGCCACCGAATGTTGGGTAACCAAGGTGCGGAACAAGCGTGCACGTTACAATGACTTTGCTGGCATATCGGATGTGGCTGAACTGGCCCGGGTTGCCAATGCAACTGCTGCCAGTGCCTATGCCAATGCCAGTGCCAATGCCAAGAAGTCAACACTTTCCATGCTCGAGCCAGGACAGCCACAAGTCCTGACAAAAGCGGGTGCTGTGCCCAAGATGCTGACCACAACAGGCGGCGGCGTTGGTTCACAAGTTTTAACAACCAAGTTCATTCCATGCGATTCCATCGAGGAAATGGAAGATGTGGACGATTTGGACGATGTGGACGATGTGGACTGGCAAATTTAGCATAGATGAATGAAATGTCTATGAAATACCAAGAGTATTTTTATAAATACTATAATTACCGCTATAAATATATAACGTCATTTCTAAAATTGTAGTGCGACGTTTGAATAATTAGCTAGAAGCTTGAGAGATAATACTCTTTATGAGATTGAAGTGATTAACTAATTTTATTATATACGGATTATGAAGGTTTATTTTGCCTGAACGGTTGATGAGTCTCAACTGTTGAGGCTCAACGGTTGAGTTCCCTGAACGGCTAAGCTCAACTGTTGAGTTCCTTGAACGGCTGAGCTCAACGGTTGAGTCTCAACGGTTGAGTTCCTTGAACGGCTGAGCTCAACTGTTGAGACTCAACTGTTGAGTCTCAACGGTTGAGTTCCCTGAACGGCTGAGCTCAACTGTTGAGTCTCAACGGTTGAGTCTCAATGGTTGAGTCTCAACGGTTGAGTCTCAACGGTTGAGTCTCAACGGTTGAGTTCCCTGAACGGCTGAGCACAACTGTTGAGACTCAACGGTTGAGTTCCCTGAACGGCTGAGCTCAACTGTTGAGTCTCAACGGTTGAGTCTCAATGGTTGAGTCTCAACGGTTGAGTCTCAATGGTTGAGTCTCAACGGTTGAGTCTCAACGGTTGAGTCTCAACGGTTGAGTTCCCTGAACGGCTGAGCTCAACTGTTGAGACTCAACGGTTGAGTTCCCTGAACGGCTGAGCTCAACTGTTGAGACTCAACGGTTGAGTTCCCTGAACGGCTGAGCTCAACTGTTGAGACTCAACGGTTGAGACTCAACGGTTGAGTTCCCTGAACGGCTGAGCTCAACTGTTGAGACTCAACGGTTGAGTCTCAACGGTTGAGTTCTCTGAACGGCTGAGCTCAACTGTTGAGACTCAACGGTTGAGTTTCCTGAACGGCTGAGCTCAACTGTTGAGTCTCAACTGTTGAGTCTCAACGGTTGAGCTCCCTGAACGGCTGAGCTCAACTGTTGAGTCTCAACGGTTGAGTTCCCTGAACGGCTGAGCTCAACTGTTGAGTCTCAACGGTTGAGACTCAACGGTTGAGTTCCCTGAACGGCTGAGCTCAACTGTTGAGTCTCAACAGTTGAGTTCCCTGAACGGCTGAGCTCAACTGTTGAGACTCAACTGTTGAGACTCAACGGTTGAGTTCCCTGAACGGCTGAGCTCAACTGTTGAGACTCAACGGTTGAGACTCAACGGTTGAGATCTCTGAACGGTTGAGTTTCCGAACTGGCTGAGCTCAACTGTTGAGACTCAACGGTTGAGTTCCCTGAACGGCTGAGGTCAACTGTTGAGACTCAACGTAAGTTGAGTTTGAACGGCTAGCTCAACTGTTGAAACTCAACGGTTGAGTTCCCTGAACGGCTGAGCTCAACTGCTGAGACTCAACGCTTGAGACTCAACGGTTGAGTCTCAACGGCTGAGGTCAACTGTTGAGACTCAACGGTTGAGATTCCTGAACGGCTGAGCTCAACTGTTGAGACTCAACGGTTGAGACTCAACGGTTGAGACTCAACGGTTGAGTTCCCTGAACGGCTGAGCTCAACTGTTGAGTCTCAACGGTTGAGTTCCCTGAACGGCTGAGGTCAACTGTTGAGACTCAACGGTTGAGACTCAACGGTTGAGTCTCAACGGTTGAGTTCCCTGAACGGCTGAGCTCAACTGTTGAGACTCAACGGTTGAGTTCCCTGAACGGCTGAGCTCAACTGTTGAGACTCAACGGTTGAGTTTCAACGGTTGAGTTCTCTGAACGGCTGAGCTCAACTGTTGAGACTCAACGGTTGAGACTCAACGGTTGAGTTCCCTGAACGGCTGAGCTCAACTGTTGAGACTCAACGGTTGAGTCTCAACGGTTGAGTTCCCTGAACGGCTGAGCTCAACGGTTGAGACTCAACTGTTGAGACTCAACGGTTGAGTTCCCTGAACGGAAGAGCTCAACTGTTGAGTCTCAACGGTTGAGTCTGAACAGTTGAGTTCCCTGATCAACGGCTGAGCTCAACGGTTGAGTTTCAACGGTTGAGTTCCCTGAACGATGCTCAACTGTTGAACGGTTGAGTTCCCTGAACGGCTGAGCTCAACTGTTGAGTCTCAACGGTTGAGTTTCCTGAACGGCTGAGCTCAACTGTTGAGACTCAACGGTTGAGTTCCCTGAACGGCTGAGCTCAACTGTTGAGACTCAACTGTTGAGTCTCAACGGTTGAGTTCCCTGAACGGCTGAGCTCAACTGTTGAGACTCAACTGTTGAGACTCAACGGTTGAGTTCCCTGAACGGCTGAGCTCAACTGTTGAGACTCAACGGTTGAGACTCAACGGTTGAGTTCCCTGAACGGCTGAGCTCAACTGTTGAGACTCAACGGTTGAGTTCCCTGAACGGCTGAGCTCAACTGTTGAGTCTCAACGGTTGAGACTCAACGGTTGAGTTTCCTGAACGGCTGAGCTTAACTGTTGAGACTCAACGTGAGACTCAACGGTTGAGACTCAACGGTTGAGTTCCGTGAACGTCTGAGCCCAACTGTTGAGTCTCAACGGTTGAGTTCCCTGAACGGCTGAGCTCAACTGTTGAGACTCAACTGTTAAGGCTCAACGGTTGAGTTCCCTGAACGGCTGAGCTCAAGTGTTCAGACTCAACTGTTGAGTCTCAGCGGTTGAGTTCGCTGACCGGATGAGTTTGAAGTACTCATACTTAAGAAAATTGATTAAATAGCTTAAGAATTGTTGAACTTGCCCATTTTACAGGGTATTTTCAAGTGCATCATTGCAAATTGCTTTATGATAATCGCATTTTAATGATAAACAAACTTTTGTTTATTCTTTGTTGACTGTGTGCATATTTTTATTGATCTTCGCGGACTCATTTCGCTCGCTTGCCAGGAAATTGTTTGTGCATTAGTCAATCCGCAGCTGATGATAGTTAGTATTATTAATGGGGGTATATTGATATACTATATAGAATTGAGTTCATTTTAAAGCAAAACTTTGTTGATATTAACGAACTTTTACCTTTGATTGCGTTTATCTTCGCTCTTTGTCTGCTCTCTGATTAAATTCAAACTGTCCAATTTGATTTGTTCTTATCTCTTCACGATGATACCAAACGCAGCCATTCATATCTAAAGCACGAAACGCTATATTATAATCTGCCTAAGGCCGTGCCCTATAATTTTTTTTTTCTTTTTTTTGTAATTTATCAAAGTTTTCCCCTCAACAAACTATTGTTGCAATTAGTTTTGGCCCAGCTGCTGCTCGAGCCAGCGGTTTTCACTGTCAACGTTAAAAGTCATTTACCACACTCTCGCTGCCTCTTGCCCCCCTCCCCCGCCTCCCTCGCCTACACTTTACTTGGCCAAATTTTGGTTTTATTGGCCAAAGTCAGCAAGCAGCAGCAGCAGCAGCAGCTCGAACCGTTGCAACGGTTGGCAGCATTATATTGATATACTATATAGAATATATATATCATACCTACCTACCGACCGACCCACCTACATATGTATGTATAGGCTATGCCGTATAGATAGGCTTGGTTAGTCTGGGTCTGGGTCTGGGTCTGTGTTCGGCTCGGGTAGGCAACCGCATTTATAAAACTGCAACAGCTGCAGTTATTTTTCAGCTTGTTTGTTGTCATTGTTGTCGCTGCATGTTGTATACCCTGTAAACATGAGAGCTAAGGGAGGAGTTTATAAATTTAAAAGAGTTTGTTAAAAAACTAAGGAACTTTAATGAATCAAAAACATTTCATAGGGTATCTAGCATTCAAGCATCACACTTGCTACATTGCATTTCCGTTTCAATTCGGAATTTTTCAATAGAATGCAACATATTTGACTTTCGACTCTGTTACCGTATACAATAATAAAGAAGCATGAGAGGAAATGGTAAAATTTTTGGAAATGAACTCACAGGTTGCTTTGCACTTTTGGGAGGGGGAAAAATGTTTTTCATTTTTATGAAAAACGGATGGAACTTGCTCAAGTGAATAAGGTCATGCACAGGCATTTTTACACCCTAACAGAGGCTAGAATTTTGCAATGCACCTAGGGAGGCATCTCCGACTCTATAAAGTATATTCCTTAAGCAGGCGAACTAGCCATGTCCGTCTATCTGTCCGTTCACCAGTTCTTCTGTCCGTCTGCCTCTCTGTCCGTCGGCTTGTCTCTTACAACGCAAAACAAGTGCCTCAGTTTGAGGGCTATCTTAATGAAACTTGGTATACATGTTTAATAAGGCGGAATGAGCCGAATTGACCCGATAAATCGTATAGCTGCCAGGGAACCTATCCGTCAATTTTTGATATTTTTAAAAAACTGCTAAAAAAATGGCAAATTTATGTCTAAGGATGTCTTTTTAAGTCTGTGAGAGTATGAAAACTTCAGCGAGCCAAAGGTTGCTTTTCTTTCTTGTTATTCGTTTAGAGATGATATATAGACTGTGTAGAAGTTCAACCTGAGAATAGAATAGAATAAAATTTATTTTTCTTTTCTTCCTACTTTGATTAAGTATTGAACTTGCACTAAGCTGATTGCAAACTACTCAATGTGTGTGTGTTTTTTTTACTCTCGGCTTAGTTCCGACACTTTGTGACCTTGAACCAGTTCCGTTGAGGCAGGCCATCGTATGTATGTAGCCAGGGGCTGAAATGCGTCTAAAGAGAATTAACAGAATTGTTTCGCCTCTTTCTATTTTTGTGCTTATCTACAGCTGCACCTACAGCTGACCTCCTTCTTCTACTGCTTCTTGTTCTTCTTCTTCTCCGACGCGCCCTTTCAACTGCCCCGTCAGGTCAGGTAGGCATCCTTCTTCTGACAGACGGACAGCGGAGGCCGCAACAGCTGCCTCTTTGGTTTGGTTTTCCTTTCGGTTTTTACCTGTTTTCGGTTTTTGTGGCACTTTCTGGCCCGAAAACATTTGGATAGTAATCCAAGCATGCCGTAAAAATGTTTCATGTGCTGCGAGCTCCAAAAACCAAAATGAAACATTCCACAACAAAATTCAGTGCGTTTCAGTTCTCCAGTTGCGTCATCGCCTACGGAAATGACTACATACAAACATGCTATATGCCGGCTATATGCTATATACTACTTATAGTATGTAGCGACGAAAATGTTCAAGTCTGGTTTTTTTTTTTTTTTAAAGGTTTTGCTTTGTTTTCAGTTTGCCGGTCAGTTCCAAACTCGTTCTATAAGTTTCTGCTATTACATAGAATTTTTTCCGTCTTTATCTTCCCCACACTCTTTCGCTTTGTTTCTAAATTGCGTTAATTAAGTGACGAATTTATTGCATAGAAATTTTTATTGTTTTAATGAATTTAAGTTTTGTCACTATTTTCAGAACTCACGACAGTTGTGTGTGTGGGTGGCAATCGTAATTGAGTTCATAGTTCTAGATTGTATAGATCTAGCTATATAAATAGCGTTTTTTGCTTATTCGATTTAGAATTTTGCATATTTCTAAACTTAAATGATTTTATATTGTATATATTGTTATCTTAACCTATTTGCTCAGTCCCGCCCAAATTTCAGATAAGGTTTTGAAAAAAAACCAAAGAACTTGCTTAACTTTTTGCACTGAAATGTTTTCTGTTCTCTTTCTGAAACGAAATATGTATGTCATTCATTATTATGTGCTAAGATAAAGCTAATTTGTTGAGCTTTTTGTGCGAATACTAAATGGTATATTATAGTTTTGTCGTCGCTGAAATTTCTCATGCGTGAATCTCTCTCTCTCTGGCGTGAGAGAATTCCCCGCAATTAGTTGAGTTTTTGGTGACGCCTCAATGCGTACACAGAGAACGCTGCGCAAATATTTTCTTCTCGTTTATTGTGTGACTTTTGTTTGCATTCGCAGTGTGTGTGTGTGAGTATCGAATGAGTATACCCCGTCTGGCTATGCGACCTACAACATGAGTGTGCGTCGTATACTACAAGGCACCCCGATATGCCTGAGAAGTCGGTCCAAGCTGTGCAATGACGCGTTGGCTGCCTTTGAAACGCTTCGTCGCCGTTTGAAAATTTACAAATGCGACATGTGCTATATAAGGGGGTATATAGTATGTTCAAGATAGCCATTGAGTTTCCGTTAGATTCTACGACATTCACAAACAAAATTAACAAAATGTTGCGGGGAATGTTTGTGAAGTTCTTCAAACCCTAACCTACCCCAATGTCATGCCTTAACTTCTTCTGTTTGCATTCTATGGCAGCTTAGTTTCGCTTTTCTATCTTATGCCTTGCACAAATTGCAAACTTATTGAAATTTTGCCGGCTGCATATAAAAGCAATTTGAATTTATTTATTCAATCTTAAGTTGAGCTGCAATTTGCCTTCGGGTATCGTGTCTACAGTTTCGCTATCAGACAAGACATTCACTTGAACCTTTCTACTCTTTCTCTCGCTCTTCTGCTTCTCTCTCCCGTTTCATTAGCATCTTCATTTCCATGTCGGGCGGACCACTTGAACTTTGCCTGGGCGTTGGCAAGTTGTAATAATATTTGCACTTGCAACTTAATGCACTTGACAAAGTTCTTGCACACCCCTTAAAGCGGCGCTGCCTCTTTCCACTTCTGGGACCAGGTGGCGCCATCTAGTGGCCACACTGTGTTATGTAGTGTAGTGCACCCTTGTCCAAGGAATCCGTGCAATCCGCGTGTCTGCTGGCCATTAATTTCACATTAATTACCCACGTCATAGGCTAGCGCGCTTTGGTTTTTTCCCATACCCTGCATGCAGGCGGAGAAGGGGTATATATGTTGCATTGCACTGGATAAGATTCTAGTCATTGGCCCTAAGATTCTATTCCGGCTTATACTTTACTTGTTTTCTTTTTACTTGCACTTTTTACAGGGTATTTAGCAGTCGAGACTTTCGAAAGTCTTTCCGTTTTCAGTTTTACTATTGTAAAACGTCGTAATCTGTAGATTATTGAGCCAGCTGATGGTACTACGTTCTGTGAGCTCTTCCCTCGTGCTATTTATAGTTGGGTTTTTCTCTCTTTTTTTTTCTCTCTTTTTTTTTTTGCAATTGTTACATTCCCGTTAGTTTACTGGGGTTAGTTCAACAATGTCACGCGTTTTGCTTTTTGCTTTTTGGTTTGGTTTTGTTTTTGTTGTTTTGTTTTTAATCTACTTTGCCCGATGACGTCATGTTAGTGGGCTCATTTGCAATGATTGTCAATGTCAATATAGTATATAGAGTACACGCATTGTTAACCCCTTCTCGCCCCCGTTCACGTTACAATGACCCCTAGCACAAGCCAAGCAATGAGAAATTAACAACACGCAATAAGAAATAGTTGAAATTTTTCTAACCACTGTGCAAGCAATTTTCATAACAATTCAAAAACAATGTCGAGCAAAAGAAGAAATTGTAATTCCTTTGCTGGGGTCGGCGACAGTTCAAATCGGGCACGATATGCTCCACTTAAAGGGGGAGCGATCAAAACTCGACTCGAGTTCAATTGTCAGAGAAAATGAATATTAATGCCCACATAAATCTGATAAAATAACCGAATAATTGTTGAGCAGCTGCACGGGATTTGGGTCACAGTAAGGAAAATGCATTTCGTAGTGTGTGTCACCCGTTTTACTCCCCGGTTGCATTACGTATACGTAGCATTTCACTGGGGAAATTAATTTCAAAGTGGTTACGCCTTACACAGCCAGCAAACTAATGGCCCAAGTAAGCTGGCAGCGTGGTCTATGCCTTCAACGGACAGACACATCGACTGATGGACGGACGGACAAAGAGACGGACGGACGGACAGGCGTGTAAAATGCATATCGCTTGCCGTTCCATGGCCTACATTTATTTTTTTGGCCAGCCCAAGCAGCGGCACCGTGAGGCAAAGTGCGCAAAGTTGCAGCACTTAAAATTCGAAAAGATATTCGCAAATTTTCTTAGCACTTTTCGGTGCTTTTACACCCACTGTGCGTGCTTAGCCAGAACATAAATTTGCAGCAAGTGCAGGGCAAATGCGTTGCTGCTGCTTGGGCAATTGCAACGAGAACTTGTAGGAGAACATTACACATACGACATGTGTTGCGCTCTATGCTGGCCCATTAGGTGGTCCACGTACATAGCTACCCATTGACAAACAATTTGGCTGATGCATTCGGACAGAAGGCAATGTGTGCGCGCAGCGTGGCTCAGCGAGTACATTTTCCCTGTCTCCGTTTGCCATTTTCCATTTTCATGGCTTGTTTATCGCCGCCAGCGTCGCCGCGCTTTGGCACGTGTTGAGCAGCGGCTCATATCACATATGAGTTGGTTTATGTGTGTGTGTGTGTGTGTATGATATATTTTTTAATTTATTAAAAAGGACACGTACGGGACACGCATGCTAAATGCTTGGGTCGCCGGACGCTCTCTTAACAATTTCGCAATTACTCCGCCCAGTTAAATGTCGCGTAGCACATAACAAAGTGAAATTTAATGGACCCTAATAGCGGTGCCAGTGACAAATGTCACTCTTTGAGCGCGGGGGAGGGGGTGGTGTGTGCGCCGTGTCACCTGATGTGTTGAGTGCGCGCGAAGGGGTATCCCTTTTTGCATTTCATTAAATTTCGGACTGTCATAAAACATATTTTTTTATGAGGAATTTTACCTTTCTTGTGACTAATTTCATTAGGCTGCCCCGCCTCCCAGATGGATTTCGACCGCGCGTAGTACTCGCATATCAAGCCAATTCATCTTCGTATATCATAAGGGGTTGGTCAGCCTAACTGTTGTTCTTCTCTTTCTGCACGCGCGCATAAAAATTCAATTTTCAAAGCGGGTATATAAGGTGTGTGCGAAATAAGGTTTGAAAGGGAGAGCTAGATAGTAAACCATATACATATATTACATTTTCTTGATCAATCGCGTCAATCTTAGCTTTAAAACTGCATAACTTTCTTAAAAATCCTGCGATTTTATTTTGGTTTTTTGTTTTGTGCCAGGTTTAAGTTGTAGATTGAGTTAAGCTTTAAATTTAAGAAATATAGAAACATGAATTTTTTGCATAATTTTCCATGCTACCCCCTTACAAAAATTTCAAAATTTTTTAAAAAATTAAAAACCTAAATTTTTAGTTTAAATCGATAAAACAATTCAAAATTAATATAAAAATTAAGTTAAAACTGGTTTCTGGATCAAATTACCGAAGTTAGCCTATTTTTTCGCTTATAAAACCTTGAAAAATTAACTTTTTGCACTTGTAATTTTGATAAAAGTTTTTTGTATATTTTCCAGAATTTTATTTAGCTAATGATTCGAGTGCTTAACTAAACTATTATTTCACTGTAACTTTGTTAGCTAAAAAAAAATAGCAAAACATTCGCAGCACTTTGGCTGCCGGGTATGCAGGGTATTGCACAGTCTATTGCGCTCAACTGTTACAATCTACACTTGGATTTTTTTTGCCACTACTTTTACTGCCTTTTCTTTTGGCGTCGCACTAACACGCAACAGTTCTTCTTGTTCTTCTTCTTCTTCTTCTGCTTTCCCCCCAATTGCTTTGAGGAATGTGTCAATGACAGCCAACTGTCAAATGAGTGTCAACTAGGCGGGTGGCCTATGGATTATGACCTGGCATTAACATGAAGTCGGTCTTCGGTCGTTGGTCATGAAAGTGACTCGATGGATAAATGTGCATGTCAACAGGTGATGACAAGAGTGAAACAGGCGCGTATTCTTGTTAGCATTAGCCACATATATATTAAGTATATTAATTAGTTAATTATATGTATTAACCGAATTACAGAAAATTGGCATGAGAAACTTTAGTAAGGACTTTGCTTGTTAGTTTCAGAAGAGTAATTAGTTAGGCAGGAAAAGTTATGCCTAAACTTGGAAAGGGTAATGAGTATTGTTGCTGTAAGTTCTGTAGCGATAAGAGGTAACATCTACTTGAAGAGACAATGAGTTTCTAAAAGGGCAAGGTAATTACGAAATTGGGGATACACCTATATTTGCCATGGAATGTGGGATATTTCATTTTCAATGAAGTAATTTGAAACGCTTTCAATGCAAAGTAATCGTTTATTCCTCTGAATATTCAACAAGTTATTGTTTGTTTTATAAAAACGTTTCAGATATTTCGCACTCTATTACAAATTCACAGCGATTTGTGTTACTAAACAAATGCTAATTATTCCCCTGAGCATTCATTTAGCTTAACAAAGCGCAAGTGTTACAAGCACAACAAGTATACGACACATGTGCTGCATGCAGAGCAGCAATTCGACATTTGATGGCAAATGCAAATGTTAATGTTGTCATTATTTGCGTATGCTTCTAGTATAATAACAATATGTATATTACATACGTCTAGCATACTTATGCGTTATTTCATTGCATTCCACCCCCAACTAGACGGACAGAAGATGCCAATGAAATGTCCAATGTAAAATGTGTGCCAAGTAAACAAGTCGAGAAAGAACAAGAAGGAAAGAGTGACAGGCAAATGAGAGTGCATGCTTGACTAGCAGATACATACTAGATATGAACTAGAAATATCCTAGGCTGCTCTACAAATCGGCCTACCCCAAGCACATGCTACTTACAGGGTAACAAAATTAGCTACTTATGCATGTTTCAAATCAAAACGCAGCCATAATAAACATTCTATACGAAATTCTTATCGAAATACCGCACAGAACAACAACAGGTCTTTCGTTGAGTAAGACCATCTGGTGGCCCCACGCCTTATAGCATATGGTATACCATATACCATACCATTCAGAATGTGGAAGCACTCGCACGCGTGTAGCCATCGATGTTGTTGTTTTTTATGCGAATACGATGCGTGCCCAGCAATCGAATTGGACTATGGGTAGAATCAGTTTGAAATGTGGCTAAGTGGGAGGAAAGGGAGAAGTGGGGGCGGGGCAAACGAGGCCATTGTTATGATTACACAGCCGCACGACAATTTGACTCCTGACAGTGTCTGCAGTTCGCTGACTCAATATCTCAACGTCTATGTCAATATTTGCTTTATCCACACACAGAAAGGGGCGCAACACGTGTGCGCCCTTAAGTAGATGGGCCACGCCCCTCAATTGTGCTGTCAACTCGTGGCATGGAATTATTCATGTAGAGCTGTACATAAATATGAATGTTTAAGCGTGTTGAATGATGCCCTGCATACCGCACATTCCTCGTTCGCGATGATGCAATCAACTTGCTTCGGATAATGCGATTAAAGCTGGGAAAATAATTGTAATCAAGATAATAACTCAATTAAGAAGCTGAATAAATATGATTATTTTATTGGAACAGGGTTAAGCATAAGAGAGCGAGAGAGAGAGAGTGAGGTTAACTCTGAAGGTGACTCTACTCTATTATAATATTCAGTTATTCTTGTTTATCTTAGTTCACTAACAATTATCTCAGTTATAAATTTACTTAAATAGCGCTTTGTGGCTGCCTATTTAAAGCGTATTTATCATTGCTCCCATTCCCCTTTCCCATTCGCCATTTGTGGTTCATTTACTTATGGCTAGCACTGTGTGCGACGCACCACACCCTCGTTTGCCATTATTCCCCCATTAGACATCATCTGCCTTTCGCACTCGCTTGCTACTAAACTACTTTTTTATGTGCCTACTACTACTTTTTCATTACCAACGCTTTTGTTGTTGTTGGGCTTTTTTTTTTTTTGTTATCTAGCCACTGTGCGAGGGCGTGCGGCAACACTTAAGCTTTGCCGCTTCGCCGGGCTGGTTGCCCTCTCTCTCTCTCTCTACTTTTCCCCATTTCCTGCGCTCTTCATTTCTAGTCATCTCTTTATTAGCCCACAGTGTCTGCTTGTTATACACTTACGAAGGGTGTGCCTGGTTACTTGATAAGTTTTATACCTTGCAGTGATAAGAATTTAGCTTTTTTCCGCCAAATTTGCCCTTTTTTAGGGGACAACTCTGTAAACAATTTACAAATTGCGTACAGCAAAAAATTCTGTATTTTTCCTTTCAATTGATCTTTTTTATACATTTTTTTCTGTTTTGCCTAAATTTTCTATGAAAATTAACCAAATTATTTTGAAAAATTTTCAAATAAAATTAAGCTTGTTCCAATTTAGCTTTTTTGACGCTAGTTTTTGCTCAGATAGTTAAAAAAAAATTGATACTATGTTTGTATTTTGAGTTTCTTTGAAGTGTATCTGTGCTTCGACTTGCTGCGTAGTTCTTTTCCATTTGCCACAATTGACAATGGCAAGAGATGAGTCGTGCGTTAGAGATGCGCAGCAATGCTAATTGACTGTGCCGCAATGTGACTGTGACAGTGACTGTGAACATGACTGTGACTGTAGGAATAGCTGAATTGACTTTTAGGTTAGGTTATGCCTTATTCTTTGGCATAAAAAACATGGATTGGGGCTTATCAATTGTATTCACACTTCGTTACTTTTACTCTCATGAGCTACTTCAAATATATTAAGAATTGTGTATACACACATATTAGATCATACGTGTTATATATTATACATATTCATATATATTATTCACACTATTTTGTTACCTATTCGAGAAACTTGTTACTTTCGCATAATTAAGCATGACTCAACTCTGCTTTGCATCTCATCTCATCGCCTCATGCGGCCTCTGACTAGACTGTTTTGTTCTCATCGCCAGACATGGACTACCCCATGGGTGCCTTAGCAGTGTAGGTAACCTTCACACCCCTACCCCCGTTTGTGCCCAGCATGCTGGGTGAGAAGTCAAGTCAATTCGAGTCAAGTTAAATCTATTCGCATTGCAGACAGCGTTGCCTTTGCCTTTGTTTCACAGACACACGTCGACTATATATGTATATGTATTTGGACAATGACATATATGTTTATCTATATGTATGTATCGCCATTGTTGTTCATTTTGTGCGAGAAGAATTTGAATCTTTTGCACATGCCAAATGACGTCATTGTTGTGGCTGATTTCAGATTGCTAATTTCTGATTTGTGTTTGTGGTTTGCTTGTGCTGTCAAATTAGCTAAAAGTTTTTAGATTTTTTATACCATTTGACTATTGAAAGTGGTCAAGAAAGCGAATACTTGTATAAATGTATGTAATAGGCATTAGGAGGCGTGGCAGAATCCAGAAAGAAGTATATTTACTCTTGGGCCTTGAGCGTCTCTCTGTCTGTGTGAACACATAGATCTCAGCTATTATAAACGTTAGAGACATCAAATTTTGCATGATTTTTTGTTTCATATTGAATATCTAAAAAATCTTTTTAGTACACATTTTACTGGTCTGTAAAGATGCTGACTTGCTTTGTTAAGGCAAAGACATGGCAAATTCTCTAAGCTTTGTAATCCATGACAATGTTTATTGATGTCAAATCGTAGCTATTTGTTGTACAAGTCTTGACAGTTTTATTTGCCTGCCTTTATCCATTATGTTTCTCCTGCATTTGCAACGCACTTGTTGGATTTCTTCTTCTTCTACTTAGCTGTAGTAGTTTTTATACCATTCGCCCATTGAAAATGGTAGAAAATTGTATACTAAGTTTGTGCACAAGTAGAAGACAGAAGGAGACGTGGCAGACCGCATAAACTATATTTATTCTTGCTCAGGATTAATCAAATTACAATCCGATCGGACAATCCATAGTTCCGCTGACCGCGTCATTGCAGCATATACACACATTGTTTTAGTCCTTCTGTGTGTGTCTGTATGTGTACGAAGTTGGTTGAATGGTATCTTACGGTCGTGCTGTAGCTTTCATTGCTTGTGCCTGCCTCACTCCCGTCGAACATTATCGCAAGCACATGCAAATAAATGCCACATAATGTGCCATTGAATGTCAATTACACATTTATCCTTAAGGCGAACGGTGTCAGGCGCCTGCCACACCTCTGCCCCGACCCCTCTCGCTCCTCCTGCCGTTGGCAAGCATGAAATGGCGCACAATTGCGCGACTAATAAAGCCGCACGCCGGAGGCCAATCCCCGCCGCTGCAGGACATCAACGCGAAAAGCGGAAAAGGAAAATTGAAACTAACCCAACCCAAGCGCGACCAAGTTTGCCATGCCGTGCGAACTGCTGTGCCACGCCCACCATACTACCATGTGTGTGTGTCAGTGTGTGTGTATGTGGCACAGTGGCTTATCGCCGCGGACGCGCCCAACTGACTTGACTCGACTTGACTCAACAAAAAAAAAAAAGTGTTTGTTTGTTTCTTTCTTGTTTGTCGGTTTGTTTATTCTTTCGCTGCTGCCACGTTGCGTTTGGCTGTAATTAAAACCAAGTTAATGTTTCTAAGTCGAAAGATTAAAAAGTTTTTGGGGGCAAGTTCTCAACAGGCGCAACAGTGGCTACACAGGGGCGGGAGGGGGAAGGGACCCGGCGTACTGCTCGCGCGACACTTTGTGCGGTTTGCCCTGACTTCCCTGGCAAGTGAGCTTTGCTGTCTTTCGCCACCTCTTTCTCTCTCTCTCTTTCTATCTCTCTCTCTCTCACTCTGCTCGCCCTTATCTAATATAATTTCTAATTTATTTTGCTTTCAGCTGCGCGGTGGCCAAACAAATTGCAACCGTGCCACAGCAGCAGCAGCGCCTGCAAGTTTTATGAATGACTGAGGGCTCTGCCAAGGGCCTAAGGATCAGCCGCAACGTTGTCCTGGTCGTTGCCGCATAGAGAGACAACTGTACAAAATGGCCTTCAGCTATGCCTGCCTTGTGCTGCAGCGCGTCGTGGTGCCGGCGGTGCTGGTGCTGGGTAAGTTTGCACTCCATCTCTCTCTCTGGCCATGTGACTAAAGTGTTCTTCTTGCAGCCTCACTGATGCGACCTGTGGGCATATCGTTTGTGTACCTGTTAATGTTCTTCATGTCCCCGTTTGTGCCGCTTGCCACGCGTCGCAACTACAAGGGTTCGGTGAATGCGTTCTTTATCATTCTCCTAGCGCTGAGCGTGCTCGTCCTGCTGGGTCACATAGCGCTGCAGGTGCTGGCGTATAGCACCTCGTTGCCCATCTACAAATGCTCCTTTGCGGAGCGTCTGTTGCGGCACATAGGCTTTGTGAGCTTCATCAATCTGCAGTAAGTTCTCAAGCCTTGCTTCTGATTGAAACAAATCTAATGTTCTTCCTTTTTTCGCAGACCTCTGGCCATCATTGAGTGGCTGGCACCGGAGGTGCTTGTAATGGTCACCTCGCTGAGCACCTTTCTCACTGTCAAGCGATTGGCTTCGCAGTCCATCAATGCGGAGCAACTGGAGAATGGTGAACTGCCCGAATCGGAGCAGGTAGTGGCCAGTAGTGCGGCGGATGCCAATGGCGCCGGTGGCGATGCGCAGCAGGCCACGGCAACGACGCCGCTGCAGCAGCAACAGCAGCAGCTGCGCAAGCGCGTCTCCATGATCAGTCAGCACATACACTTCGAGGGATTGATCAAGATATGTAAGAAGTGCAAGGAAGTTCAATATGAAAGAATACAGAAAATCGAAGATGAAGATGAAGAGTTACACGTAGAAGGCGAAGAAGAAGTGAATAATGTAATACGAAGAAGAGTAGAAACTTACAAGATATTGTATATATATATTAGATCGAAAATCAAATCAAATTAACAGAAGTTCTAACCTTACTAAAGCACAACCTCCTCAAATATTTGTTAAGAATCAAGAGATTTTCTTGACGGATCGGAATTCTTCTATGCATATAGAGTATATTAATTTTGTGCAAATGTATAAAACAGGCCTAAGAAAACGTGGTAGACCATAAAGTATATATATTCTTGTTCAGTATAACTAGCCGAGTCGATTCAGCCAGTCTTTCTGTCCGTCCGTTTCAACGTTCCCAATCTCTCAGCTAGAGATACCAAATTTCACATAAAGCTTTCTGTATACCCTACGCCGATCGCGTTTATTTTGAATTTTTGATACCACGCCCACCGCCCCCTCCAATCAAAATTCTAACTCTATGCCACACTAACTTACTCTGTCTTTGTTTCTCTCTCTCTTTCTCATCCGCAGCTCCTCTCTTCTGCCTGGCCACGCTGTTCTTTGCCGCCGTGTTGCGTCCCTCGGTGCCAGGTGGTTTCTATTTTCTCATTTTTCTGCTGGCGGGCACCTATTGGGCAACCTGCCAGACGCTGCAACGGTGCGTGACCTTCTGACCAAGCCCAAACCCATCTGTGCCAGCATGTGGGGGGGGGTATTCAATGGACACTTTTGCTGATACTATCAAATCAATTGCGTGCTGTGCGCTCTATTCTTTTTCTTTCTACTTTCAGTGGATTTGCCCTGCTGCTGCGCTGCGTGATGGTTGTCCTTGTGCTGCATTCGCTGTGCATTGTTTCCTATCAGACGCCCTGGATGCAGAGTTATCTGGATCACACAAGCCTGACGGCAAGGTAGCTTGCTCTCCCTTTCCCATTCCCCAGAGTTGCGTCTAATATGCCTATTGCTTCTTCTTCTTCCTAGACTGATTGGGCTGGAGCCACTCATCGAGTCGTATTGCTCCCCCGACATACGCATTCTGCTGTACAATAACACCCTCACACTGGACTCGTATCTGAATCCTTTTGCATTGTTCTTTGCCTACTTTGCGCTGGCGCTGACCACAAAGCATCTGATCAAGCCGAGGGTAAGTGGAGTAATCTGTCATTCCCTCCCTGCACTTGGTTTTTCTATCTGCCCTCAACCAACTAACCGAATAACTGCATCGACTCTTTCGATTTCTCTCGCTGCATTGGATGCTTCTTCTGAACTTCTGATTATCTAACCAAAACACACACTCTATGCACACTCTGATACATTCTAACACACACACAACACACAACAACCACACCAACTACAACATGACTAACCACCTTCAATTGGCAACGCCTCAGCTGGAGCCGAAGCCTGCCACCGCCTTTGGACAGCAGCTGGAGTGCAACAACAGCAGCGGCAATGCGGCTAACATTAACAGCAACAACAAAGTGAATCGACAGCTTTCGTTGCTTACGTCACATGCAACACGCGGAGGCAGCGGCGGCGGCGGCGGCGGTGGCAGCTTAATCCAGCGTAGAGGTAGCTCTGGTGCCGCTGCCGGCGCAGGTGGAGGCGCCACAACAAGTCGCACACAGCGTTTGAGTGTAAGCGTGTGTGGCAGTGCCTGAATGTGTGTGTGTGTATGAGCAGCGAGGTGTGTGTGTGTGTGTGTGCGTGTGCCTGGGAACAGCCTGCAGATGTTGCTACCTCAAAGTGTTTATGGTTGTCTTAGTTAAGGTAGTCAATTTCATTGACAGATCTAGAGCAGGCAGCAAGGAAGAAGCTATCCAGAATTGAGCTTGGTTGTATATCGTATTGAAATCGGATATAAACTATATAAAACATATACTAAATATGTGCAACTAATTTATAGATCTAACAATTGAAAAGCTTGGGGAATGCCAACCCAAGTACATTGATCCTTATAACATAGCTGAAAGTTGATCATGCAAACAAAAGCTTAAGGAATCCAAATAATCCACCTACTCTCCAGTCAAAACACCTTATAGAAGGGTTAACAATATTAATAATCACCAGCTTTATGTGCTTCCAACTTAGGAACTAACCCAGCTCACTCGGCGAATCTAGCTCGAGCAATCTTTCTCTAACTTTTGAGCAGCTGTGCGTTAGTTCTTCTCTTAACTCGCTTTGTGCTCTCTTTTCTGTTCTCTTTCTCTTTCTTTTGTTTTTGTTTTGTTGTTTGTTTGTTTTTTGATTTTTGTTTACGCTCTCTCTTTTATTACCTCTTCTGCTTTAGGTTTCATTACGCCGTGAACAGCGTGCAACGTTAAATGAACCAACTGAGACGACGCCTGTACGTAAACTAACTCCTCTCTCTCTCTCTCCTCCCCCCTCTCTGTCTATCTATCTCGCTACCCCAACTAATTAATTGTTGATCATTAGATTGTTAGATTAGCGCTATATAACAATGTATATCAAACTATATTCATAACAACTCTAACTCTGTAACTAACTACAAATCTCTTCTCATCTTGTAAACGTTAATTGTGTTTTGTCTAACATCTAACTAATTGCATTGCCTAGTCTGAAAATACCCTACAGTAATATATCGTACTATATACATATATATATCTCATAGTTCTGTACCTCTCTAACCCCACATCTAATGCGTGTGTGTATGTGTGTGTGTGTGTGATTTGGGTCCAGTTGAATTGAGAAAAGTCGTTTGTAAATACTGCAAAAAATACTCACTTAGTATATTTTCAGTTTGTTTTGATTACAAAATTCGCTGTTAACACCCCTAGTCAGTAGCTATGTGTATATATCTACTATATCTATCTCTTTCTCTCTGTAACTATCTTTTGTTGTCTGTATTATATGTTAAACTTACTTGATCTGTTTTTGCGTGTGTCTAAAATTTCTTTGGTATTTTCTTTAGCTGGTGCGTCATAGCGCAAGAAAGGCGCGTACGCCACCAGCGTTGGAATCCGCCGGAGCACCAACAGCTGCGCCAGCCAGCGGTGCACGTGGCAATGATATACAGCTGGATGTGCTGGAACGTCGTTCGGAGCAGGAAAATACCACCTCCATATTGGATCAAATATCCTATGGCTTTGTCAGCGTCGGCGGCTTTATCTATCAGAATAGCTATATATTCACCAATATTCTAATGATGGTGGGTCTTAGAGATATATAGGAAGTATTCCTAGGCTAATCTTGTTCTCCTTGCAGGCCTGGTCCATAGTCTATCACAGCTGGCTGACCTTTGTGCTGCTGCTGTGGGCCAATGTGCTGTGGATGATACCCAATCAGCGCAAGGCAATGATGCGTTCGAGTCCGTTTATAGTGCTCTATGCCGAGTTGTTGCTGGTGGCGCAATATATATACGGCATGGATCTGAACAACAATGAACTACCGACCAAGGTGTCTGTAAGTCCCCCATTCCCAGATCAAGTTATACCCTGTGATATATTAACTAATACTCATCTCTCTCTCTCTCTCTAGACTGCTGGCATCAATCTGCAGCAAATTGGCTTTGAGCGACCCATCGAGAATCATATGCGTCCCTGTGTGCCGCTGATAGTTAAGACAGCCTTTGTGCTCATGTTCTGGGTCACCTCACGTCAGTTCTTCAAGGAGAAACGCGATAGACGACGCGATAGCACCTTGGCGGATATTATTGCACCACTGCAAATAACTGTAGGATCTGCGGGCTCCACCTACCTCATCAACGATGGCAAGAAGACATCAAAGTTCCTAAAGAAAGCCGGCGATGTTATCAAGAATCTGCTAGTGCGTCTCTGGATGTGGCTGCTGGTATTGGTCATCTTTTTGTGTGCCATTACCGGCGAGGATATGACCGGATTTCGCATCTGCTACATGGCTCTGTTCCTATTCTTCTTGCTGGTTTTTCAATCATCGTCCAAGGCATGGGTTAAGATCATGTACGGCTTTTGGCTGTTCCTAATCTTCTATGCCATGTCCATATTGATATTGATCTATACATATCAATTCGATAAGTTCGATACCTATTGGAAGGACTATCTGAATGTGTCGCAGACGCTGTAAGCTAAAGGATTGATCCCACTTTAATGTAGTCGTTACTGATTCGCTTTTATCTTCTTCCAGTCAAGCTGACATTGGCCTCAAGCGTTACAAGACCAAGGATCTGTTCCTGCACTTGGTGTCGCCGACAATAATAGTTATCCTAACAGTCATCCAGGTGCATTACTTCCACAAGCGTTTCATTGCCTCGCTGCAGCAGCAGCCCGCCACGGGAGCAGGCGGCAACTCGACACAGCAACAGAATCACACAGAGACCACCGCATTGGAGTCCACAGCGCAGCATTCCAAGCGACGTTCCATAGGCGCCGCACCAGGTGCAGAACTTGCTCCACCCGCTGCTGGTACCACCGATTTTGAGACTTCTGTGCGGGATTTAGTGCGCATTTCATTCCGTAAAATTAAGAATAAATCGGAATACATATTCAAGCGCTTCAAGACCGTCTTCTGGCGCTTCCTCGAGCTGCACATCATGAAGGCTGTCTATGTGGCCGCCTTTGTGTGCAGCGTCAGTGAGGTATGCGTGCTGCACATTGTCTTTGTGGGATTCTGTGTGCTGGGTGCCACCTCACGCACCTCCATTCAGGTGGTCATCAGTCGCATCATATCGTTTATAGTCACCATTATTGTGCTCTCGAAAATGATCTATCAGATCGAGTACCTGGATCACTCGCGCTACAGTGTTACCTGTGTAAGTTGTTGTAGTTTCTTTTAACTTTTCTCTCAGAGATTAAGCAAACTTTCTTTTCTTGCAGTCCGACAATCGCACTGCCAACAATGCCGAATGGGTGGGCCTCAACAAGGCGGACACGCTGGAGGGTGGCCTGATGGGTCTGCTGCGCACCTACATCATCTACATGGTCATTGTTACCATGCATGCTGTAATCTCGCTGCGTCAGCTGCAGATGCGTGTGAAGATCGGCGAGAATAGCGTGAATCTGCCCAAGCTGCTCTTCCAGAATATAACACGTGCCGATGCCGAGAAGGATTTGGTTGGACTGATCAAATATCTACTCAATTTTGGTTTCTATAAATTTGGCATTGAGATTTCACTGATTGCCTTGGTGTCTACCATCACATATCGTCAGGATATTGTTGCCGTGGTCTATGCCGTGTGGCTGGTGGTGCTGCTGCTGCTCAAGCGTTCGCAGTGTGCCAAAATGTGGGGCATATTCCAGGCCTTCTTTGCCATTTCCATATTGTTGCAGTATATTGTGTTGGTTGGGCTGCCGCCTAGCTGGTGCTTGAGTAAGCTATGGGAGTGCAGTGTATATGTATTCATTATAATGATTTCCTGCCTCTTCTTGCAGATTATCCCTGGGATGAGGGTGAGTTTGGCAAGAGCATACAACGCTGGACCATGTTGCCGGGCGCATTGCATTTCAATCATGTGCCCAAGTTGATATTCGATTTCATTGTGCTGATCATATTGAATCGCCAGAAGAGCATCTTCTGCATCGAGCAACGTTATGCGACAAACGATGATTATCCTGGAGGCAGCAATCGCAGTGTGATTAAGGACATTGCCCAACTGGGCAGGGTGCCTTTCGATAATCCCACGCATGATTTCTGCTCGTATATACGCAACTATTCGGATATTCTAAAGAATGGTGTACTCTGTGGCTTCTATTGGTTCACGCTGGCTGTGGTCTTTCTGGCCGGCACAAATATTGCCGATCTGCTGGCACTGGGCTATCTGATTGGCGCCTTCATATTCCTCTGGCAGGGATCTGACTTCTATTTGCGTCCCATTAACACCATCATTAGTCGCTGGAAATGGTTGTTGGCCTTCAATGTGGCTAATATTCTCATCAAGACAAGCTTCCAAATGGCTGGTTGTCTGTTTATGACGCAGCTAACGCAAAACTGTTGCTGGCTGGTGCACATGTTGGGCATCACCTGCACAAGCGGTGTACTCAAGGAGCATCTGCTTGCCGCCGAGGAGATAGAGACGGCTGTGGACTCAACGGGTTGTCCGAAAATCACACATCATGTGGTGCTGCTGTGGGATGCCATTTGCTTTGCCTTCATTGTCTTTCAGTTGCGCATCTTCAAGTCGCATTACTTCTGTCACATCATCACGGACACCAAGGCCAACAACATATTGGCCTCCAGGTGAGTGCAATGGCTTGAAGTTTTAACATGGCTTACTTAATAATTATGTCTACTTTCCAGGGGTGCCGACATCATTGAAAGCCTGCGCCAGAAACAGATTGCCCATCGTCATGATCACGAGAAGCAGGTGCTGCACAAGATCAAACGCAAAATGGAACGCATACGTGCCACACAGCAGAAGATGCTGCGTCCGCTGGACAAGCAAACCCATTTCGATGGTAAGTGCAGCAGGAAGTACACAGACACAGACTACACCGTATACGATTGGGGAAGTTCTCTGATTTTTGAACAAGGCTGCAAACCTTTTAGGGGGACAAAAGTTGTGCTTGGCTTGATAAAGGATTAAAGTATCTGAAACTGTAATCCCGTTGCGCTTGGCTTAAGTATTATATATATTCCACTAATCAAACTTGTTTACAGCGAATATACAGATCTAGTGTGTACAGTATAGCTATATACCATATATATGCGAATTTTGACTAGCTGAGCTGCCTTTATAGCTTCGCTTGTTGCGTTTATGGTTTGCAGCCTTGCTTAAGTTTTCTATAGATTTTTGTTTTCCAATTTTCCAACAATTTTTGTATTTTGTAAAACGTGAAAATTGTTTCGACTTGAAAACGCGCGCGTGTGTATTGTGTTTTACCCGAGTGTTTTTTAACCTGTTTGATTAATCCTCGACCTGGTCAAGGCGAACGCACGCCCCTGGAGCAGTCTGTGGCATCGCAGCTGCAGACACAGGTACGGGCGCCCTTGGCGCATCAAAGTAGCTTCGTGTCGTGTCAAGGCTCTGGTTATCAGACTCCCGATACTGAGCCCAGCTCGAATCGCTCCAGCTCGGGCACATCATCGCCAGCACGCGCCTCCATCTTGTCCAGCAGCAGCAGCAGCAGCACGGGTAGCGTCGATAGCGCCGATGCTGCTGTTGTCATAGAGCCAGAAATAAATATAATGCTCTGCGATGATGTGATGGACTATGCGGATGTGCAATCGATGAGTGAGGAACATGGGGAGCAGCCAGTCACCTTGAAGCAGCCAGTCAAGCGCCAGGAGGGAGTTACAGCAGTAAGTTGTAATCCTTGGGAATCCTTTGAAACAGTTGCAATTTAAAATGGGAAACTTTACTGCTTCCAAAGCCAACGACACCCAGCACGGAGGCACTGTCCACGCTGCTGACCGAGGGCTTTCTGGAACCGAAACGCATTTCACTTGGCCTTGCGCCATCGGAGCAAAGTCAGGGTGGTCAGGGGGGTAACATGCAGTCGCTGGTGCCACCATTGGCGGCATATGCCACTGCGCTGGCCTCCAGTGCTGGCAGCTCGGCTAATCTGACACCGAATCTACGACGTCAGCATCGTCGTCAATCTTCAACAAATGCGGCTGTCTCTTGGAATGAAACGGTGTCCATAAAGCATTCACCCTTGAAGCAACATGTGGTAAACTGAAGTTTATGTCAATGGAAATCTTTGGTTAAACTCTTCTTTCATTCCATTCTCAGTCGGCGGAGCATGAGGAACTTGTAACAATGCGACAGAAATCACTGCATCGTCGTCACATGAGCATGGGCAATGCTAGCTACTCACTGGACGAGGCACAGGCGCGTCTGCGTCGTGCCAGCAATCTATCCGGCGCCCGGGATGAGGCTGCCCTGCGCTATGCACAACGTCCTCATAGCTGGGGACCTGTCGGTACGGCCTACTATATGGAGTCGCTGATGTGCGCCTTCTATGAGCCCGCCTTGCTGCATGGACCATGTATTGGATCAATCTTATTATATATATACATATTTGATTATCTTATTTTACTACAAACGAAACATTGTATAAAGATTGTGTTCAATGTGCGTGACTTTTTCTCGAGCTAATAAAAACTCATTGAGGTCGTGTGTAGCAGGCCTCAAACACACGCCCCAACAACAACAACAACAACAAAAACTGTATACATTATGTAAATAACACTCTAGTTTGTCTATATATATATAGTATACCTCCCCGCTCATTGATTTGCCCAATCGATGCTCAAAGCGTTATCAGAGTTATGCGCGCTGCTACAAGTGTAAAATATGATCTACCTCTAGGACTAAGGCTTACGTTTCTTTCTCTCTCTCTACGTTATTTCTTATACTAAGCGTATAATACGTGCTACGTTTCGATCGATTCTTCAACTAAATTTATAAATTTTCTTATGTAATTTACATACTTACTTATCTGCTACAGTGTGCTGAAATTTATTTGCTTTAAAGAGATTTTTTAAATTTATTTTTATTCCATTAATTTCCAACCCAATTTTTTCTATAACATAAAGCTATATAAAAACTATGGTTAATTTAAAGAAAAACTTGGGCTTATTTTGAAATATGGTAAATTTATTAATTAATTTTTATTCAATTAATTTTTTAACTAATTTTATTTTAATATATTATAAAAACTTTATAAAACTTATAGTGAAATAAAGAAGTGGCTTGGGATATGTCTTCAAATTTTATTTGAACTTTTTAAGAACTTCTTGATTCATCTTCGGCTTGCCGAAGGCATTCAAAATATTTTTTATTTATTTTATAATAGTAGCTTAATAGTTTTTTAATTTTAATTTCATTTTATATTTTGATTGATTTCAATATATGTGTGTGTGTATTTTATTATAGAACATGGTTATCCACTTCCTGCACCAACAGTACGCAGAAGGAAGGAAATCAAATTGCATCCACATGGTAAATTTTATGATTTATTTTTCTGCGTTGTGCTTGATTTGTTATCATTCATGTCATATCATAAAACTATATATAGAAACATATTATATGTATTTATAAAGATCGTCAGCAACATCATTCTGAACCTTGTACATAACTTATATAGTACTATATAGACCTCTTAGCAGATCTTAAGCTGCATGACTTGTTGCTCTAAGCTGCAATTGTTGTGTGCTCCTCTCTATACTATTCTACTATTCATCTATATCGAAACTATCTACAATATGCTATCTATCTATATAAACTTCTGAATGTTGTTCTTAGTTTTAGCTCAACTTTTACCCGTTTTTTTAATAATGTTTAATTATTCCTTCGAAAGCTACACGTGCCGGCGACTATTATATGTTCGAGGAAATGGATGATAAGTTTGAGCTGGATCTGATACACGATGAAATTGATTTTCTGGAAGAGGAGAACATAACGGAAAGCGAGATGAAAATGCAGCGACGCAAAACCTTGTACGATGTAAGTAAGGCAAATAGGAAAACCTGCTAAGTTCTCTTTACTCAAATGGGCAGTTTGGAATGTATCCCGATTGACTTCTTATAGTACCATAAATCATGTGCATGCTCTACGCATGTAGTATCAATCTATATATAAATCATATATAATTTGTTGTAAATTCCTCAAATTTCCTATACACAAAACCTCCCCCCACAAATTGACTTGAGAACAAAAGGTTTGGAAGGATCTTAATGATGCCGAGTATCGTCGTCATTTCTATATGCGCGAACGTTCCTATGCCTCCGAGCCAGGCTCACGCATTGCTCTCAAGCTGGATGCCGAGAAGGAGACGGCAGATGTTCAGGATAATGATATGAATGCCCATGATGATGACGATGATGATGATACGATTGAGTGCGATGTTGGTATTAGAACATCGACATTCTCTGAACCGCTTGACTTTGGTCGTCGCAGTCAGACGCTGCTTGACGCCCAAACGCCTCCGGCCACGCCCCCAGTTGTGAGTGTGCAGCAAAAAAAAAAAAACCAAAGAAAA
This sequence comes from Zaprionus ghesquierei, assembly GCA_018904095.1. Taxonomy (NCBI): domain Eukaryota; kingdom Metazoa; phylum Arthropoda; class Insecta; order Diptera; family Drosophilidae; genus Zaprionus; species Zaprionus ghesquierei. Next base: position 13,734,274 of record JAEIGP010000806.1, on the reverse strand, counting down.
TCCAAAAATACTTTTATTGGCGCACCCAAAAAAAAAACCAAAACCAAAAAAGCAACAAGTGTTTCTTTTACAACTATCGTTTCTTTTTATCACCAGTTCAATGCGCTGCAAACAACAACAACAAGGCGCACACACCTATCTATATATTATACTATATATCTATTGTACAAAGATATCTCAATGCTCTACTATATATCTAAATGTATCTAGGCTTTATTTCGTTATTTGCGTGTCAATGTTGAAGTAGCTAAAAATGCGTTTCCCCATTTTTCAATTAGGTCTTCTATTGTTCCCCACAGAAATCAAAGGATGCGCCCACCGATTTCTTCCCATCCACCAGTAAGGGTATCTCCAAGGAGCGTGACGAAGCTGCTGGTAGTCGTGAGAGTCCCAAGGCAGCCAGAGATCACACAGATGCGCCCACAACTGCAGCAGGTTTATCCTCGGCACAGCCTCGTGAGGCTACATCAAAGGAAACCTCGGATAGCAAGTCCAAAATGGAGGTGGATAGTGGTGACATAACGGCCAAGGATTCGGATGAGGATTTCGATACAAATCCAATTATACGTTTGCTAGAAGGTTTTCTGGTCACACTCACCATACGCCTGAATCGTTTCTCACGCAACTATCGCTTCGTGAATCGCATTCTGGCTGGCGAGAAGAAGACGCTCAAGGTGAGTCACCTCTAACTATCGTTTACTATCGGCTAACTAATTTTGGTTCTTTTTGGTCTTACAGGAATCCAGCTCGCTGAACCGTTTGGGTCTTTCGAGTGCTGCCGCCATGTTCCACTTCCTCAAATCGAATCTCGAGAGGTATTTCTATTAGGCGTGTCACTCTGCAATCGAGGGAGTGTACGCCTGTTGCGTTACTACCCTATATAAATGCGGTTTTTTTTTTTTGTAAATCAAGACTGAAGCGTAGCAAACGTTAATTTTATTTATAATTTCAATTAATTGTTAAACTTTATATACGATATATACATTTATACAGATTTTGCGTTTGTTAAAGTTTGCGTTAAATTGTTTTTACTTTACTTTGAAAGCAACTGAAATTGATTTCGTTTTCTATTTTCTCTTCTTTTTTTATTTGCATATGTTACCTTTTGTGTTACGTGTGTGTTTGAAACTGTGTACCTGCTTCCACAACTATCGAATATGCCAAACTCAACACACACACTCAAACCAACTATCGTATCGTAAAAATCACCTCACCTCACCACAATGTATCATGTTGTGTTGTTCAGTGATGAGAATGGTGGGCAGCCCGTTTCATCTTCTACACCACGTCGCTTGCAACTGGCCACAACAACAACAACAACACCTCCACAGCCAACAACAACCACAGCCACAGCCACAACACCGCCAACAACAACAACATCAGCTACAACAACAACAGACAATCTCACTATCGAACACTATAGCACGCCACTAAACACAAATACAACAACCACACCGCTCTCACCGCAAGAACCACTAGAAAAGCCACCAGCAACCAGTACGCCACACCTACCCAATGAGTTTGAAGATATCCACGAAATACCCGTAGATACCGTTGATGCAGCAGCCTCTAGGTAAAAAGAAAAACTATATAGAAAACTTTAGCGAAACCTTTATCTCTCTCTGGGTTGTTTCAAAAATGTGTAAGATTAGAAATGAAAATTTAAAAAATTTTTGAAACACCCCACAAGTATTACCCTATCTGTTCCCATAGACTCTAGTACACCATGCTTTAATTTAATATCGCAAAATTAATTTTTCATTTAAAAATATTTTAAATTATCCCAAAAATTATGTTAAATTTATTTCATAAAATTATGAATTAATTTGAGCTTATTGAGAAAACGTTAAGACTGAAATTGAGAAAGCGAAAAACCGAAAAACAAAAACAAAAATCTTTACTAATTTCTTTTTCTTACATTTTACATTCGATGCGCGCGCATTTTGATCATCTGAATTTTTGTTTATAGAAAACAATCAATCAGTTCATCGCCGCCGACCAAGGGGTAAGTAAATCGACATACTTGTTTCAACTACACCATAAAGAAAACTGATAAAAAAAACTGTCATACTACTCTCTTTATGATCGACTATACTTATACTATAACTATAACACCTATACAAGTCTAACTCGAGCAACGATTTCGTTACTACTGTGAAAATACTCATCTCTCTTCTTAATACTCTGCATTTTGAAATACTCACACATACATATACTACTGTAACACACACACACACACACACATGCATATATAGCCGCAAATCGGATTGTGGCCTGCCTGAGATACGCATTAAAGCGCCCTCTGTCGAGCGCAGCGGGCAACAGCAGCAGCAAACTCCCCATCATTATCAACAACATCATCCCTCGCCTCTGGCTCAGTCGCATTCCACACAACCATATCAGCCTCATCATCAGAAGCAGGCGAGCATTGGTTCGGGATCGTTGAGCAAACACTGGTCCTACGAGCACGTGGACAGGTACTAACCACGCCTTCCTCTCCTCCCCCCCTACCCGCCTCATAGCGCACCTTTCCTGTTACTCGTAGAGCCGTTGCTGTTGTTGCTGTTGTGTAACGTTAATCCTGCTCCCTCCAGCCCTGCGAGGAGTCAACTCTGCTCTCTCATCGTAACTTCCTCTTGCTCTCTATATCTATATTTCTTTACTAACCCTACTTGATCTGTCTGTCTTTCTCTGTTTCAATCTATCTATCTATCTATCTCTATCTGTGGCTGAATTTCATTTGTTGTTTTTGCCGATTTTCATTTCATAGTCTCTGCCAATCTATGTGCGTTTTTTGCTAGTATGTATGTTTGTTGTATTCTTGTCTGGCTTTTACTGTATTCAAAAAAAAAAAAAGAAAAACTTTTGAGTTTATTTTAATCTAACCGACTAAGGTGGAGAGCACCCTAACCAGAACTCACACGCGCACACGCATGTAGACGGCGTAGCATGCAGTGCACAGTACTAAATCCTTGCATACTTAGCGAGTCAGATGGTTAGCTCTTATTCTGTACTGTACAGTACTGTAACATAGAAGTGACCCACCTGACTTTAGTCGAGCACCAAGGGGCATGTTAGACGCGCCTTTGCAGCATCTTTGAAATGGGGTAACTAATCTCGTTTTGCTTCCAACTTACAGCGCCGGCGAATACAACCTGGAGGAGGAGAACTTTGCCCAACGTGATCATCACATAATTGTCGAGGTGCTCATCTCCTCATGGTATGCGCTGCTGGCCAATACGGATCTCATCTGCTACATTGTCGTCTTCATCAATCAGGTGAGTGCAAATTTGAGCTCATATTGAGTGATAAGTTAATGTCAATCCTTTTCCCCCTCAGGTGGTCAATGCCAGCGTCATTTCGTTGCCACTGCCCATTATGGTCTTCCTCTGGGGCACCTTGTCACTGCCACGGCCCACCAAGACCTTCTGGGTCACACTGATTGCCTACACCCAGGCCATTGTGTTGATCAAATGCATCTTTCAGTTCAAGTTGATTTGGGGCAACTATAACCAATTGCCCAATCAACCTTTGGCGGCGGCGAAAATCTTTGGTGTGGAAATGAAAACACATTACGCAGTCTACGATTTGATACTTTTGCTGGTGCTATTCCTGCATCGTTATCTGCTCAAATCGCAGGGCCTGTGGAAGTCGGGCTACAAAGATACCAATCAACAGTTTGCCAAACCCACCGCGAGCGTGTAAGTAAATCGCATGGACTGAAATGGCAACTAATATCTCTCCCTCTCTTTTGCATGCAGTGATGAACGCGAAGATAGCGATAATCTGTCGCAGCCAGATGATGCAGCACAGAAGTTAAGTCTGCAGGTTAGCCAAGTTTCGCTGCCGGGTTCACCGGAGTACGGTAAATCGGCCATCAATCAGTTGGAGTAAGTGAAGCCTTAAGATGCATCTGGAATATCTATTAATGGAGCTTTTCATTTTCTTGCAGACGCACCAAGTACACCTCCTCGCTGGCCAAGTTCTTCATTAGCCTGGTGCACAAGCCGCGTCTGGCCACCGATGTCTATGCACTGATGTTCCTCTGCGACTTCATCAATTTCTTTGTGCTGCTCTTTGGTTTCACAGCTTTTGGCGTAGGTTGAGCTAACAACTGCTGAAGTCACTCCTCTAATCCATGGACTTCTTTACAGACCCAACAAACGGAAAGCGATGGCGGCGTGCAAACGTATCTGGCGGAGAATAAGGTTCCCATACCGTTTCTGATCATGTTGCTGGTGCAGTTCCTGCTGATTGTCATCGATCGTGCGCTGTATTTGCGCAAGGCGCTGGTCAACAAGATCTTTTTCCACTTCTTCTCCGTAATTGGCATACACATTTGGATGTTCTTTGTGGTGCCTGCGGTGACGGAGCGCACATTCAACTCGCTGGCTCCTCCGATTATATTCTATGTGATCAAATGCTTCTACATGCTGCTAAGCTCGTATCAAATCAAGTCGGGCTACCCCAAGCGTATTCTGGGCAACTTCTTTACCAAAGGCTTCTCGATGGTCAATATGATTGCGTTCAAGGTGTACATGCAGATACCCTTCCTCTATGAGTTGCGCACCATACTCGACTGGGTGTGCATCGATAGCACCATGACCATCTTTGATTGGCTAAAGATGGAGGACATCTTCTCGAACATTTATCTCATACGCTGTACAAGACAATCGGAGACAGACTTTCCAGCAATGCGTGCACAGAAAAAGGCTTCCCTGTCCAAACTTATAATGGGCGGCACTGTGGTACTTCTGATTGTGATTTGTATTTGGGGTCCACTCTGTCTATTTGCCTTGGGCAATGCGGTGGGCACCTCGAATGTGCCTTATCAGGTCTCGGTGTCCATACGCATTGGACCCTACGATCCCATCTATACGACAAATAACTATGATAGCATTCGAGAAATTAACGTTTCAAGTTTTGCCCAGATGACCAATACCTTTATCAAGAACAAGAACAAACAGGCGCTAACCTTCTTGGCTGGCTACGATGCAACAGATGTGGCGGCGGTCAAGTTGGCTGGCAACTCACCATCGCTGTGGAACATAGCACCGCCGGATAAGCAACGTTTAACCGATGATCTAAGAAAGAGTATGTATTACTTTGCAATTCCAACTGAATCAAAACTAATTCGTTTACTTTTTAGATAACACGCTAATTGCGCGTTTCTCGTATTCGTTAACACGCAAGGCTCCGGCGAAGGGACTTAAGGAAAACGTGGGGGATGAGCACATTATCAAGCTGGATGAATCCTTTGAGGGACGCGCTGCTCTCATCAATATGTTAAACGAAACCTATGATCAGTTAGAGGGTGCTGCAGCGGCAAATGACACAACTAATGCAGCAGCCAATGGCACAACAGATGCTGCCACCAATGCTACAGCCCCCAATGTTGTCAGCAAAGGCAAAGATGAGGTGGTTGTGGTGCTGCCCAATATGATACCCAAGTTCATTAAGGTGCTCAATTCGGGTGATGCCTTTGTGGTCACCGTACTCAGTGGCAAGGAGCAGGAATACCGTCCGCTGGTCATTAAAATGCATCGGGATAATGCTACCAATGGCTTGTGGTGGGAAATACGTGACTATTGCTATGATAACTTCTATAACACCACGCTGAAGGATTTGCCACTGAGCAGTTGCGATTCGGGTATTGTCATGTACACGTTCAACGACAAGAAGTTCCCTTCGACCTTCAGTTTCCTTACAGCTGGCGGGTAAGTCAGACATGCTATATAATCTGTATATGTCTTAAGTTTTATATTTGTATTCCATTTTCCCAGCATCATCGGTCTGTATACCACATTCGTTTTATTGGCCTCGCGTTTCATGAAATCCTTTATTGGCGGACAAAACCGCAAGATCATGTTCGAAGATTTGCCCTACGTAGATAGGGTATTGCAACTGTGCCTGGACATATACTTGGTAAGCAAGCTTACAAAGATATATATACAATCATATACTGTAACACATTGCCTTGCAGGTGCGTGAGGCATTAGAGTTCGCTCTGGAGGAGGATCTGTTTGCCAAACTGCTCTTCCTGTATCGCTCGCCCGAAACGCTAATCAAATGGACGCGTCCCAAGGAGGAATATATGGATGATGATGGTGATACCGATTCCATACCAAGTCGTATGAGTGTACGACGTAACGAACAACTGCAACAACATCAACAATATCAACAGCAGCAGCAGCAACAACAACAGCAACAGCAACAATAACATAGATCTAATTTAAATATCTGAGCTAATTAGAATTTCGAATTGTTTTACGTATTTAGTACGTATTTATTGCGTTAACATAGCATATTTTTTTATACCGCAATTAGTTAGAAAAGAAATGTAAATCATGTGGAGCACACAAAACACACATCAAACAACCGAAACAACAGCATCAACACTTACAATTAATTACAATAGTTACTTATGTAGTTCAATTTTGTCAAGTACTGCCGTGTGTATAGATTGTGTCTGTGTCGAGAATTGTACACCAACTAAACTAATTAGTGCATGTCACACACTTACACATATAAAGGAATTGTAACTATAATTAAGTCGAAAAGTAGCTAAACGAAACGAAACTAATTTGCCTAAGTTAATAACTAAGTCATACGTAATATATGATTATTATTTACAAGAATAATAATAATAATAATAATAATGAGAACACATATTCAGGGATTTTTAGCATTTTACAAAACGTAACTTAAATGTAAATCGAAGAACTAACTAACTAACTAAAACTGATGCATGATGCATTCAACTTATTAAGGCATAAGTTCAACCAGTAAACGAAACATAGAGCTACAACTTAACAATAAATGTTTTATTTTTTTCTATTTATAAATGTAAATGTAAATTTAAATGTAATTCATCGTGTCGTGTGCGCAAGCTTCAATTTCAATATTTGTGTTGCCTTCGAAGAGAACATTGCAAAATTGCGAAATCATATATGATATTATGTTGAAACTGTTTGTTATAGATTAAACTAATTGTATTATATATACATCTATTAATATTGTGAATTGTACGTATGTATGTATGTATGTATTTGTTGCATGCAGATTTATGTAAAGCGTTGAATTATTTTTGTAGGCATATCACCTGACATACATATTTTTGTACTATATCGAATGCGATTATTGTATTGTATTCTTTGCTTAACTCCTAAGGGGCAATTTCATATCAAAATGCAATAAGTAAAAGGCTTAGAAGGCGTTCGCTTCATATGCAAATCAAAACACCATTATCATTATAATACGCCTTTGTATCTCGAATGGGCAATCTCCAATTAGCGTTAGTTTAACACAAACACAAACACAAACACAAACATACACACACACACGCCAAATTAAAGTTTACATGCTATTTTATACATTAATAAATGATTTAATAAACTGAAAACAAAACCAATTTTTGTACCAAGAAACGAAACACGTAAAACACAGAGAAAAAGAAGTTACAAAATATATTTAAATCAAATGAAGATTGTACCTATTTTTAGCGTTTACCATTTTAATTAACTGAAACGAATATCGAAATACTTGGCATGAAAACAAATAGAGAATCAAAATTTACTATATTATAATAATTTTTCAAGTGTTGAGTTTTGAAATGGATGGGATGGAAAGTCAAGTTCTTAAAATTGAAAATAATTCTTTATTGGCTTAAAATAATTGTTTTATAACATATTTTCTATAAAGCATAACAAAAATATAAAAAAAAAAGATTGAGATTTGCAACTCATGCTTAGGTAATCCGCGTGGAGCAATTTCGATAGTGCGTGAATCTGTTCTCGTTGTAGCTGCTGGTGCTGCTGTCCTGGCTGTGGGCGCTTTCGCTGCTGAATTGCCGACAGAATTTGACCGCTGGATATACCTCTTCCCATTCCGATTCACTGCGACTGAGTACACCACGTCTGCGTGGTGTAGTGAAGGAGCTCTCCTGTTGCGTATCCTTGCGCATTGCGCTGACTGTGCCAGCCGTCGTGGATGTTGGCAACGGGTTATTAAGCATTTGTGTAACACTCTTGGACAGGCGAATCGATTGTATGCGGTTATAGCCGCTGCCCGTGGGCTTATAGCGTTCCAGCTTGAGCGTTAGTCGAGCCATTTCATTGCTCATCCACTCGGGTGCACGCATTCCGACCACGTTCAACAACTTAGTAAACTGAGTGAACTACTGCCGTGCGGCTTTTATACTTGTTGTGCATGGCCCAAACTGATGCAATAATCGATACACCTTGGTTGGCATTGCATAAATCGAGTTCAGGGCTTGACAAGTGCAACAATTGCAGAGGTTTCCTTTTCGACAGCACCCACCCAATTGGTACTGACCTATTACCAAATGACTATAGACTGACCGCAGATGTAACTATCGGTTTGTTGCTTTCAACAAAGCGTGTGTGTATGTAGTATAATAAAGATAATGTAACATTTAATTAACAACTAAGGCGACACAGATTAAAGACGGAAACACATACAATAAAGTAGAAGACAGACGGACAGATGGACATGGCTATATCGACTCGACTGTTGATTCTGAGCCAGAATATATATACTCTATGGGATGGAGATGTCTCCTTCTGCCTTTTACGTATACACAATAGGGGAGTCGAACTACCCAAGTTCGTCTGTCCGTCTGTCCGTCCGTCCGTCCATCTCTTGCAACGCAAACTAGTCCCTCAGTTTTAGAGCTATCTTGTTGAAACTTAGTATACATGTTTCTTATTGCTGCACGCTGTAAATAGGTCGGATCGAGCCTAATCGGACCTATATATTGTATAGCTGCCATAGAACCTATCGGCCCACTTAGTCATTTTTCATGATATTGCTGTGAAATTTTCCTGATATATGTCTAAGTATGTCCATTAAATGCTATGCAAGCTTTATTAACAGATATAGCGTTAAGCTGCCATAGAACCTATTGGCCGATTTAATATATGGGGTAACTGCAATGGTATAAAACCTTCGGCGTGTCGAAGGTAGCCTTTCCTTCTCGTTTAGGTTAATAATGATCTCTATAACGAGTTAACCGAGGTGTCAATGGCTTTGCTCGCATGCCACGGGCACATGTTGTGCCGCATTGATTGTTGACAAATGCAAATAAACAAAGTGCGCTGCCATGGAGACGGAGCAGAAATACAGATAAAGTGAGAATACGACATGAGAAAGAGAGAGAGGTAGACAACGTGAGAGAATACGACATGAGAAAGAGAGAGAGAGGGGGGAAAAGCTAACAAACAAACGTCTGCCATTATTTTTGCACCGATTTGATGCGGTCCTTGTAAATTGAGTACTGACGACACCAAACGCACGAACCATATTCAAGAATAGGACAAACATGTGAGGTATAGAGGGTCTTAGTTACATAAGGCTCGTCAAAATCCTTAGATCATCTCTTTATGCCAAGCACGCCCATGGCCTTAATAACCATAGTGAAAATGTGTTGCGAAAACTTTAGCTTTGGGTCCAATCGGACACCGAGATCATCGGCCAAGGAGATTCTATCCAAAAAGGAACCACAAAGAGTATAAGATGCGCACTTAGGAGTGACCCTAGAGAATGTCATCAGCACTTAGAACTGTTCAGGTTTAAACGATTAGCACTACACCATGAGAAGAAACTGTCTAAGTCGGCTTGCAGGTAAGAGTGACAGAGATCGTCTTTAAGTTGGTAGCATAACTGGACATCATCCGCGTACAGAAGGGTACAGGAGGTTCGTATGACAGATGGGATTGATAAAAAGCGTAGAAAGTAGGGGACCCAAATGACTCCCCTGAGGAACCCCTGTTGAGGCATGAAGTGGGATGGAAAGACAATTTTTAAATTTTTAATGATCTCTAAAGCGAGATTACCGAGGTGTCAATGGCTTTGCTCGCAGGCATGGGCACATGAGAGAATACGACATGAGAAAGAGAGAGAGGCAGACAATATGAGGGAATACATGAGAAAGCATGAGAGAGACAAAGTGAGGGAATACGAAATGAAAAAGAGAGAGTGAGCGAAGTGAGAGAATACATGAGAAAGAAAGAAAGGCAAAGTGAGAAAATACATGAGAGAGAGAGAAAGTGAGAGAAGACGACATGAAAAAGATAGAGAAGCAATGTGAGAGAATGCATGAGAAAGAGAGAAAGTGAGAGAACACGACATAAAAAAGAAAGAGAGGTAAAATGAGAGAATACATGAAAGAAAGAGAAAGTGAAAGAATACGACATGAAAGAGAGAGAGAGAAGCAAAGCGAGAGAATACATGAGAAAGAGAGAGTGGCAAAGTGGGAGAATATATGAGAAAGAGAGGGAGGCAAAGTGAGAGAATACGGCATGAAAAAGAGAGAAAGAGGTATGGAAAGTCAAGTTCTTAAATTTGAGAATAACTCTTTATTGGCTTAAAATAATTGTTTTATTACATATTTTCTATAATGCATAACAAAAATATTAAAAAAAAATTTAAATTTACAACTCATTCTTAGGTAATCCGCATGGAGCAATTGCAATAGTGCGTGAATCTGTTCTCGTTGTAGCTGCTGTCCTGGCTGTGGGCGCTTTCGTTGCTGAATTACCGACAGAATTTGACCGCTGGATATACCTCTTCCCATTCCGATTTACTGCGACAACTTAGTAAACTGAGTGAACTACTGCCGTGCGGCTTTTATACTTGTTGTGCATGGCCTAAACTGATCCAATAATCGATACACCTGACATTGCATAAATCGAGTTCAGGGCTTGACAAGTACAACAATTGCAGAGGTTTCCTTTTCGACAGCACCCACCCAATCCGTACTGACCGGTATGACCAAATGACTATAGACTGACCGCAGATGTAACTATCGGTTTGTTGCTTTCAACAAAGCATGTGTGTATAATATGTATGTATGTATAATAAAGATAGTGTAACATTTAATTAACGACTAAGGCGACACAGATTAAAGACGGAAACACATACAATAAAATAGAATAGGCTACAAATTCGAGCTACTTTGGATAGTTTTCAATTAGGTCTTGTTTAGTGTGTGTTTATGGTGGGTCAACAAGTTGTGCTATATACAAAAACTGTATGTAGCGCTCCAGCTTAGGACACCTTGCAATTGTCATCATGCAAATGATCTCCGTCGAGCTGCACATCATCTTCGGCGGTAGAGAAGATGCCACCCTGCAGCACCTTGTTAACAGCTGCACGTGCCAAATATCCAGTTGTCTCGGAGTACGGTAGCGAATAGAAAGGTTTCATGTCGATGGGTTTCTGGTCCAGTTGGGGCTGATGCTTGATGTTGTTGTCCTTGCAGTACATGGCAAAAGCTTCGGCTAGTATGCCATCCAAGTCGAGTGCCTGCTTAAAGTGCAGCTCAGGATTGCTAGAGGAATGATGAGGGAATCAATAACTATATGACAGGCTGTAGTAGAGCAGCTACTTACCGATTTAGTATCGTGGCCACAATGCACAGCAGCTCGACAGTAATTTGTCTTCTTTCCGGACGATCGATGCAGATGAGCGTCTCCTCCACGAGCAAATTGAATGTTAATTCGCCGCGACTCATGCTCGTCAGCGTGGGCGTAGCAGGCAAATGATGCCCTTGTGTCGAGATTCCCTGTGGCGTACGCTGCAGAATCTCCCAGATTTTGTTGTAAAAGTGCTTGGGAACGCGGCACAAACAGCCTTCCAGCTGGCGACGCTGCAATGTTGTTAATCTGCAATAAGGTGTTTTATTAATATTAGTAAAAAACAATATATTGCTATACTAGCTTCACTTACTTCTCCTCTACAGCCCACTCGCTAACCGTAAGCACCTTCTGCAGTAGAATGCGCACTTGGAACGGCGACAGATTGTCCACATCGATGCTCTGTTGTCCAGAGATTTGCAAATAGATACGCATCGCTTCGAGTACCCAACCAATACGTATTTTCAATATGCCACGAAACATGGACGGATTGGTGGCAATGAGGCGACCACAATACAGAACCACCTCTTGCTGCAGCACAGCCTGAATGACATCATATGGCTGGACGCTGGTGTACATGACATCCTGAATTTCAGCCGGCGTCATTGGCTTGTCGAACACTGTCTCCTTTTGTCCAATGATGCCCACGGTAAGTTCCTTACCATTTACCAGCACAGTGGTAATAAAAGGACTAATTGAGTCAACAATGTGATGCAGCAGCGACGAGCAATAGCGCACGGCGCGCCAATAGCGCAGGGAGCCGGCGCGATGATAGAGCTGCGTCAGTGCCGTATTCACATTCAAACCGTTCACCTCAAAGTGTGGTCCTTCGCGGTTCAGCAGGATGCCCCACAGCTGGCACAGGCAATAGATGGACTCGGTGTTGCGCAGTGCATTAATAATATCCGGTGTGGGTTTGCTATCAAAGTGCTACGGAAAAGGTAAAGAGCTTAGTCAGTAATTTGAAGCAATCTATATAATCTTTTGCTACTTACTGCCACCGAGATCTTCTCCTCGATGTAGGTCAATGCCTTGGGCACATCTGTCAACGATTGATAGCCAATATACTCGTGATTTATCTGAGAGAAAGCGTTCTCATTGTCGGTCAGATCGCTTTGGTTCATGAAATCCAAATGCTCAATGCAAGAGCTGCTGATCAAATTCTGTAGACGTCCAATGCGCACCTTCATGCCATCGCAGTAGCCTTTCTTAAGCATGGCCAGCAGATCGAGCATCTCCTTGAACTGTGGATCACGCATATGCTCCTCTCGTATGAGCAAACAAACTGTTGGTCTGCCCGATAGACGCCAGTATTTGCCAACGAATTGCAGTTCCGTTTTGATGTCATCGATAAGGAGCGCCATATCGCGATATAGATAGAAATCGGAAACCTCAAATATCAGCGGATAACAGAGCACAGTCATGCCACAGATGCGATAAACCTTGCTGGTGCCCAACGAACCAACTGGACGTGAGGGACGACCCGATAGTCCCACCTTGCTATTGACACCAAGATGCTGATAGACTTTGATAAGTTCGGTTGAGCTCCAGATTTGCACAGGTTCCACCTGAAATAATATAGAAACATGTAAGTTATAAGTCTAACAAATGACACAGTTAACTTACCTCATGTGGCGTCTGTGTTTGGATGCCGTAGGTGGCCATCATGGCCTGCAGACGCATCGACTCAGCGATTAGCACAATTTGCACCACCAAATCGGTTGCGGTGCCCTGTAAGGATGCACACAAATCATATTAGTATAAAGAGGAATAAAGCATATATATTCTTGTGGAATTAAGAAGTTAGAAAATGCATACAGCCAATTATTATACACTTGGATATTTTTTCATATGACGAGTAGAGTTTGTACGAATCAAATGCCAAAATGCAAAAACAATTAGATTAGCAATAATAAAAACATTTGATGGGGAGATAAAGGAGACTTGCATAGACTGTGGGAATTGTGGAACATACAGATCAATAGGAAAGAGTGCGAAAGGTTGATGGGAAGAAGGACTTGAAAACATGCCAGACATAAAAACACAAGAGAGAAAACTTGATAACATGACGGTTTACTTACAACTACATATAGGAATCAGATAAAACATATAGTTCAGGCATATCAGATTAGGAAAACAAAAATCTCTCGAGTTAAACTAACTCTAGAAGCAAACGTTTAGTAAAGTTAAGTAATCGAAATTCACTATAAACGATTGTTATAGTGAACTTCAACTGATCCGATGTAATGTAAACTTATAATAAAGATTCTCTGCACTTAAATTTAGTATCTCTTTTGTCATTTAACTGCCAATTTGTTGCCTATACAACGCCTTTTTGGGAACTCGTTAACCCAACGACCCAGAGCCACACAATGCAACTAATTACCTTCTTGGCATCCAGAATTAGTGGTATGCGTGGTTTCTTTATATGCATAGAAAAGTGTTTTTGGTTTTTGTTTTAGTAGAAAGATAATTAGTGAAAATAATTTTTGGGTCTCAAAATGTGCTCGGACTTTTTTGCATAGTCTTTTATTTAAGCGCTGCCCCCAAATATAATTTTGGAAAAATTAAAATTTTGATTAATTTGGATTTTACTAACTATTAAATGTGCTTGTGGTTAGCTACAAAAAAAAAAGTGTTAAAGAAAAAGCCAACGAAAAAAAAAAGGAAGAAAACAACTGAAAACTACGTAGAACTTTTGAAGAACCCATCCAGCTGGTGATCCGTTACTTACAGTGCCCGGTTTAGCCTATGTATAGAGCGTGTGTAGGAACAAACAAATGCAGTAGATTTATAGACAAGAAACAGTACCGAAAAGAGTAAAGAAAAAACTTGTTTGATTTAGATACAAAAAGAAATAAGCAGGAGATATTTTGTTTTTTTTTTTTTTTTTTTTTGTTTTTTTTTTTTGTCGCTATATACAATAGAAAACAATAATAAACACAGCCAGTAAAATGTATTCCGAGATTTGCAACTAATAAGTAAGTGTTTTTGTTGTTGTTTTTCGAGGGTGTTGTTGCGTGTGCAATAGCAAGGCAGTGGCAAATTTTAATTTCGAAAACAGATTTGTACACTTAAAATTTTCCACTGTGCTGCAGCGTAAGATTTTCACACATACATATGTAGTTTTGTGTCTCATGTGTGTGTGTGTGTGTGTGTATGTTTGTGTTGCGAAACAATAAAGATAGAAATTTGCAAATAATTTGTGATCTAATGTGCACAACATCTAAAAACAAAGCAAATAGATATTTGTAGAAATAAAGAAAGAATTTAGACAATTTGATCTTGTTTCGATCACATTGAGTGCGAATATTGAATACTTTTGTTCGACTACTTACTTTGTGTTTATCATCGAAAGCTTTGCCCTGTTTAGAATTTTGTATGCCAACCGATTTATGTTTTTTTTTTTTTTTTTTTTTGGGATAGATAGATAGTTTGTTTTGAAGAGTATTGCATAGGGTATATATATGTAGTACATGTAAGCATATATGTATTTTGATTTTGATTTTGGTTTTGGTTTATAGTTGGGAGCAGTAGTAGTGGTAGTAGTAATTGTTGGTAGACGTTGGTAGTGGTAGTAGAGAATGGACAAAATAGTATATAATATAGATCATAAATATATATATTGTATATAGTAGTATTAAATATCGAAAGCCAATTAAATCCAATTTGTAGCCCATAGAAATGAACAAAAGAAACAATACAATCAATTCGAAATACCAATTAGGACAGCGAACGCAGACACACACAGCATTGAAGCTATAGAACTGTTTCCCAGTTTCCCACATTTTTCCCCCTGTCCCCGACTTCAAACGCATTCACCCGCTCCGCCACAAACTTACCTGGAAAGCAGAATATCGACCAGCGCGACGAGGTCGATTATAGCTAGGTAAATAGCGTCGAATCGGATCCAGCTCGTTGATGTGCAGCAGTCCAGCTGTTAGTAGCTGTGCGATAATGAAGAACGATTGGCCCCACAGGAACAGCGACTGGGAGGGTGCACGCATATACGAACCCTCGCCATCGGGTGCATAGTACATGGTCACCACGGGATCTCCGTTGGCATCGGTGTGCAGACAACGTCGCAAATCATTCTGAAATTCTTCGATTTGTTCGTTGTTGTTCTTGAATACACCATCGATAATCATGGTGATGAAGAACAGTGGCCACTCACACTCCAGGCCCTCGAATTCCTTTAGCTCGCCGGACTGATAATAGCGACGTGTCTTGTCCTCTGTTTTGCACAGAAAGCCATCGCGTGTGAAGCGCTTGAATCCCATTTTACTGCGCAATCGATTGACCACATTCTGTTTGGTCTGCTCTACCAAGCGATCCTCGTGCGAGGCAAAGGCCGGAAAGGAGAGCGTCAGCAACAGTGAAGCATCCACACCCTGTAGGAAGTATTGGAGATATAGTAAGCTGATGCATCAATTGCTTGACTTACTCACCTTAGAGCTGGACTCACGTGGCAGCATTGTCTCAAAGATGCTGCGATTACGATTGTGTGCATCAATGTCGACGTAGACCACACTCC
Organism: Zaprionus ghesquierei; assembly: GCA_018904095.1. Taxonomy (NCBI): domain Eukaryota; kingdom Metazoa; phylum Arthropoda; class Insecta; order Diptera; family Drosophilidae; genus Zaprionus; species Zaprionus ghesquierei. Next base: position 13,718,305 of record JAEIGP010000806.1, on the reverse strand, counting down.
ACGAGGCACCCTTCTCGCCGAACAAATTGCAGCCATTGATGGCCTCCAGCGCGGACTTGGCCATGCCTGCAAAAGCAACAGTTTAACAAGAGCAAAAAAGAGTGAAATCTTATCTTAGCTTGCCTATGGAGGAGGCATGAATCTCCGGCGTGCCGTTGTTATACTTGGAGCCTCGCTCCCACATGCCAAAGTCCGGTGTACGATAGGCACGCTCCACATAATAGACAAGATTCTGCACAAAGGCCACCTCATCATGCGTGTAGATAATCTGCAATCCCGACGTGATCATTTGCACCAGAAACAGCAGATATAGAGAGACCTAATAGAATAAAGGAAATTGAATTAGTTGAGCCTAAAAAAACACTATTTAGCTTTACTTACGCAGTCTATTTGCAGATGATTGTAGAACTCATCCGGGTAGATCTTCTCGCCTGTGTGCAAATGGAATTTGCTGTGCAGTGCATGTTGATTCGATTGACGCTGCTTGAAGAGCTCCACTCGCGATGCCTGCTTCACCCAGCACTCGAGTATGCCGCGCATGCATTTCACCGTGCTCTGTCCGAGCTCATATGACTTGCCGCGATCATCGTCGATGCGTCTGTAGGCCTGATACAAACTCCAAACGGCTGCAGCACAGTAGACACTGTCACGTACGGAACCCACTACCTGATCTGTGCTCATCACCGGGAAGAGGCCGGTGATGGGGCTCTGGTAGCGCAGCAGTTGGCGTTTGACTACAGGGAAGATAGACAGATTATTGTTATATTATAGAAAGGGTTTGCAAATCAGGTGAAATTATCATTTTTATTGCATGTGGGTGAGGGGCAAAGCTGTCAATCAAGCTTAACGAAAAGGGTCATTGTGGGTTTCTTATCAGTGCAGGAAAGTATTTAATATAATTGGAAACGTGGCTGATAACAAAATGCGTGAGCTTGTCAGCCTTGAAAGTTGTACAATACAATTAGTAAGTTTCGAAAACAAAAACTCGCTTGTTTAGGTTAATAATGATCTCTATAACGAGTTAACCGAGGTGTCAATGGCTTTGCTCGCATGCCACGGGCACATGTTGTGCCGCGTTGATTGTTGACAAATGCAAATAAACAAAGTGCGCTGCCATGGAGACCAGGCAGAGAGACAGACAAGGTGAGAGAATACGACATCAGACAGAGAGAGACAGAGGAGGAAAAGCTAACAAACACAAATGTCTGCCGATAATTTTGCACCGATTCAAACGCACGAACCATATTCAAGAATAGGACGAACAAGTGAGGTATAGAGGGTCTTAGTTACATAAGGATCGTCAAATTCCTTAGATTATCTCTTTATAAAGCCAAGCACGCCCTTGGCCTTATTGACCATAGTGAAAATGTGTTCCGAAAACTTTAGCTTTGGGTCCAATCGGACACCGAGATAATCGGCCAAGGAGATTCTATACAAAAAGGAACCACAAAGGGTATAAGATGCGCACTTAGGAGTGAGCCTAGAGAATGCCATCAACTTGCATTTAGAACTGTTCAAGTTTAATAGATTAGCACTACACCATGAGTAGAAACTGTCTAAGTCGGCTTGCAGGTAAGAGTGACAGAGATCGTCTTTAAGTTGGTAACATAACTTGACATCATCCGCGTACATAAGGGTACAGGAGGTCCGTATGACTAACAGATGGGATTGATAAAAAGCGTAGAAAGTAGGGGATCCAAATGACTCCCCTGAGGAACCCCGGTTGAGGCATGAAGTGGTATGGAAAGACAATTTTTAAATTGTTAATGATCTCTAAAGAGAGATTACCGAGGTGTCAATGGCTTTGCTCGCAGGCACGGGCACGGGCACATGTTGTGCCGCGTTACTTGTTGACAAATGCAAATAAACAAAGCACGCTGCCTCTGTTTGCCATTAAGATCGAGCAGAGAGACAAAGTGAGAGAATACTACATAAGAAAGAGAGAGAGAGAGAGCGAAAAGCTAACAAATACAAACGTCTGCCGATATTTTGCGACAACGCATTGGATCTGTTTATAAATAGATCGGAACGACGCGACGCGACGCGGCGCGACGTGAGCTGCGATGCGATGCGACGAGGCATTGTGGCATCAATTGATGCTAAATTGGCTGCCCTACAGAGTTGCCGCCAAGGTTATTTAAAGGATTGCAGTGTTTTCATACCGATGCCATAGTAAATGTCCAGCTGCTTCACCGTGTCTTCGTAGTTAATTGTCTTGAGGAACTGATCCAGATTGATGTCTTCCAAACTGTTGTGCCGCCCACTTGTCGATATGCCACTATCTGTAGTGCCTCCGGCCGCGCTGCCGCCAGGTGTAGTAACTAATAGGCCGAGACTGTGAGGGGAGGTAAAAACAAAGATGATGACATATTTGAGGCATGGGTTTGCTGCTAATCACGTGTTATACGCACTTTTTCGGCACATTACGCATTGTAGTTGTTCGAAATTAAACGTTGTGCGACGTCTTTTTAATTGCCAGCAATCGTTTTTATTTTCAAAAAATGTATACGCAGAAGAAAAACGAAATTACCCTTCAAGAGTCAAACGCGAATTGCAATGAGACCAGCTGTTTGACAGAGTAACAGTGCATGCTGGGCTACAAGGTGGTCGAGGGTGTGAGAGCTCTTGAGTGGAGGTGTGAGTGACGTCACACAAATCACTGCAGCCCGCGCTGCTACAGTTTTGAATTGTTTTAATTTCGATAACTATCTTAAGAGATCCTGTTTCAATTGAAATATACATTCAAAACTAATTAAATGTTACTTTGTTTATTAAATAACTATTGCATTGTCGCTGTAAAGAAATAAAAACAATTTATTTATGTTTTTGGTGCACCTCTACCTATTTTGGTGTGTAAACACTGCGTACGCGAACCACCCTGTCATTCGAACAGCTGTGTGGCGAACAGCTGCTTGCTCGAACAGGTTTCGTTTTTTTATGGTCTCGCACCTTTGACGAGCGACGCTGGCAGCTGCTGTCGCTGCCGTTGAATTAACTAAATCATAATCATCATTTATCAGCGAAGACAAGTGAGATCATCGGCATTAGGCATCGCCATTGTTGGCCGTGAAAAATGCAGCAGCTCAAGCTCAAGCTCAGTGCGAAATGAAAATGTGAAACGCGACGCGACGCGCCTCAGAAAGTCTGTGAAAGCCGAAGAAAACGAAGTACTTAAAACACGATGCTGCAACTATTAATACTCACCTTGAGGCTGCTGTTGCCCCTGCTGCCGCTGTTGCTGCTGCTGCTGTTGGTCCAGCCCAGTCTTGCCGAAACTAACTCGAATGCGGAACCAAAGTACACGCTGGCATTGCCCAATTTGCCCTCGGATCATCTCATACGCTACCTCAACACGTTTCCCACACTGAAGCAACAGCTGCCGGAGAATGCAACTGTAATTCGTACCAAGTCTCGTGCCTGCTGGGGCCACGAGCGTCATTGTAGCCCCGAGGCTCGCTTCCAGACCCCACATTGCCCGGGCGAGCACACCGGTTGGGTGCAGAGCAAGGAGGCTCAAGTGCAGACCTTCTACTATCAGGCTGACTTTGGGTACATACAGCAGCAGCTGTCCGAACTGACGCCCCAATGTGTGCCCAAATATCTGTCGGACTCATCGCTGGAATGCACGAGATATTTGCGCTTCTGTCGGGGGCGTAATTTGCTCATCGATTTGCGTGATGTGGCCCAGCGGGAGGAGCGCATACGTTATCACACGGATGTGTTGAAGCCCGGTCAGGTCTTGGGTCATTGTGAGCTAAATCGCACGAAACTCAGTGCCGAAATGGAACACATCGGCTCGGCTCTGCAGTCGTGGGGTCCGGAGCTTCGCAACTTCGATACAATGCCTCAGCCTGTGTTAGAAAGCGGCGCCTGCGATCTGGTCGTCAATGTACCCACTTTTATCATGAAGATCGATTCCACCTACAACATGTATCATCATTTCTGTGACTTCTTCAATCTCTATGCCTCGCTGTTTGTCAATCAATCCCATCCTGCTGCATTCAATACAGATGTGCAGATTCTCATTTGGGAGACATATCCATATGATTCACCATTCCGTGATACCTTCAAAGCATTTAGCCAGCGTCCAGTCTGGACGCTAAGCGATGTGCAGGGCAAGCGTATCTGTTTCCGCAATGTTGTGCTGCCCCTGCTGCCACGCATGATCTTTGGATTATTTTACAATACGCCCATTGTGAGTATTAGGATAAGTGTTGCGGTGATAGGGATACTAAAGAATGCTTGCTACTCTTTTGCAGATCCAGGGCTGCTCGAATAGTGGACTTTTCCGCGCCTTCTCCGAGTTTATTCTACATCGTCTGCAAATTCCCTACCAGGCGCCACTACAGCAGGAGAAGAAGCTGCGCATAACCTACCTGTCGCGTCGCACAAAGTACAGGCAGGTGCTCAACGAGGATGCGCTGCTGGCCAAATTGAATGCCAATAAGGATTACATCGTGCAACGTGTCTCCTACGAACGGTAACTGGTGACTATACTTTGTGAATATGGTCATTGTAAATTTGTTATTTTCATTGCAGTCTCTCCTTCACTGAGCAATTGGCCATCACTAGGAACTCGGACATTCTCATTGGCATGCATGGTGCCGGCTTGACGCACTTACTTTTCCTGCCCAACTGGGCGTGCATTTTCGAGCTCTATAACTGCGAAGATCCCAATTGTTACAAGGATTTGGCACGCCTGCGTGGTGTGCACTATGTGACGTGGGAACAACGTGATCTGGTCTATCCCCAGGACGAGGGTCATCATCCCGAGGGTGGGGCGCATGCCAAGTTTACCAATTACCGCTTTGATGTCGATGAATTTGATCGCCTGGTGGCCCAGGCCGCACAACAAGTGCGTTCACACAAGGAGTTCCCACAGACAACGGCACATCATGATGAGCTCTAGTTTAGTTTAGCGCTTTGTGATTCCTCAAATAACCCAATGCATTTACTTAAGCCCAGGCTGTAATCAAAATAAACCGTCAGTATCAGAATTAATGATTACGATAAAAGTGTGCAAAGATATCGATTACTAAGGGTTGCTTTGGGGATTCACAATGGCGCGCTGAAATTTAAAAAAAATAAACCGATGGCGCTGTGCGTCTACTAGGTGGCAACGCTTGCAAATCATATGTTTTTTGTTTACAAACCTGCAAACCTTTTAAAAGCACAATGAGCTGTCCAACAAATTCAATAATTTCCATTGTTAAACATTATCAGGATGTCGCGGACTCAGCGCATATGTGCTTGGGCTTACTGCCTCCCGATCATGACAAAAAATCGTGGAAATCTTTGAAGGAAAGTGTACAAAGTCTGCGCGTAATAATGCCTACATTGCTTGGTTTTACATTAGCTCAGTTGTTGTGCCGGCATTTACCATTGCATTCTACGCGGCGATTTCTTCTGGAATTTCTGCTCATTGCCACGCCCATTGTATGTAACATTACGTGGGCCAGTGACTACAATGATCTTTATTGCTGTATCGCTACCCTAGTCATATTCTTGCTACTTTGGATGAGTCAAGCTCCAAAGGCAAAGAATCACATATTTAAGCTAGGCAAGCGACCCATAGTATTTACTCTACTACGTTCCACTGCCTACGTGGGCACCGGCGTCGCCATTCTTGCCGTGGACTTCAAGTATTTTCCATTTGATTATCACAAAAGTCGCACATATGGCGCCGCCATCATGGACATGGGCATTGGTTTATTTGTCGTGACCATGGGCATGGTCTCGCACAAAGCTCGGAATTGCAACGATATCAAGAAGCTTTACAAAGCTGTTTTACCATTGCTGATACTTGGCCTTGCACGCACTCTTGTCATCACCGCCATCAATTACCACCAGGATGAGCATGAATATGGCAAGCATTTGAATGCCTTCTTCATACTGGGACTAACGAAACTCTTTGGCAGCCTGCTTAGTCTCTTGGCTCGCTCTGACAAGCAGCTGCTGCCGCTGGGAGTGGGTAAGTCAAAATGGTATCAAGGTTCGAAGGTGTCTACATTTGTTTCTTTTTCAGTCATTCTGGTACTGCACGAATCGCTACTGCAGCAGGGTCTCTCGCAGCACATTGTAATGGATCCTAAACGCATTGGCTTTTTGGATTCCAATCGCGAAGGTTTTAGCTCGCTGCCGGGTGCCATAGCGCTTTACTTACTCAGCATTTATGGTGCTAAATGGTATACGTCCAAGGACAAGCTGAATCTTGCGCAGTTCCGATCGAAGCTGCTTAGGATGCTTTGCTGCGCTCTTGCTCTCTGGACACTTGTTGCTGTTAGCGCCTTTAGCTGCGGCATAGTGCGTGCTACCTTCAACACGGGTTATGTGACTTGGATGCTTGCCAGCTGCGTGACTTTGGTGCTGTTCTATGCGTTCTTCTTTGAGTATGCTCTAGGTGATCATTCTCAGGCTTCAGTCTTGCCCAGCTTTGTGGAGTCACTCAATATGAATGGATTAACCTACTTTATGATTACCAACGTGCTCACTGGTTTGGTTAACATGACCTTATCGCCGAGTGACCGCAGTCTTGTACAGTGCTTGCTTATTTTAATGTGCTATATGTTCATCAGTTCCGGAATAGTTTATGTTCTGTTTCGACGGGGCATACGTATCGCCTGAAAATCCCTGTGATAGTTGAGACTGCCTAGCAAGAGTATTTCGTAGTTCTTAAGATGTTAACTTGTGCACGAAGCATAAGTAAATGTGTATAAATTTATCTTAAACGGAATTAATACGTACATTTCCAATATGTTGTACAGATCTAGATCCTTTTTATATATACCATTTTAATTTGTTTTCCTAAACTGTAAAATTATGAAAAATAACATAAAAATGTCCCTTGAGTTTAATTGAAACTTTACCAACTTTGTGAAAGCGTCTTTATATAGTATATGAAATAATTAACATTTCTAAAATCACTGGCACTTTGAGACACAATAATTTCGACTGGAAATACCGCATGGGGAAAATCGCTAACTGGCACATATGTATATAGATATACAAGATCTAGTATGTTATATAGTTTTCGCTATTTGTTGCAAGTGTTAGCATTACATGCCGAAGCCGACACAGTCTCGAAGGGCATAACCTGTCCGCTGGGCATGACCAGAAAGACGATGTCCGGTTGCCGGGAAATATTACTGGGCGATTGATTCGCCGAGGAATTGTGATACACTTCGTAGGTCTTGCAGCCATTGGCCGAGCGCACCAGACGTGTCCAGACCCAGCGATGATCTTTGCGACAACTGGACGCCAGTCGCGTCTTCAGCTGCTTGCAGACCAGTGAGCAGGTGGATAGGGAATTTTTCATGCGCTCCATGAAGGGAGGACCACGATTATCGGCTATGGGATTGGCAAAGTCGACGCGTGGCGAACGTATTCTCAGACTGCTGCAGGGTGACTTGTTGCACGATACCTTCGACTTGAGGCTGGATGTCTTGGGTGCGCAGCTGGAACCCACCGCGTTTCTAGCCGTGCCATATTTGCTGCTGCTCTGACTGGACGCGCAGCACTTGGCACTCGATTCGTTGCCGGAGGCTTCAGTCAAACTAGCACACGATGTGCTGCACGCCTTGTTGCATGTTGTAATCGGTGGCTCGAGCAATGCAGGTGCATCCATTTGCTTGAAGGAACCCGCTGTGTGTGAAGGAATGTCTATCAGCTTCTGCCTCTTCTGCATTCTCTGTCCACTTACCCAATGCTGCCAAATCGAAATTATGAAAGATTTTCGTTGCGCCCGAATAGTAAATAATGCGATCTAGCACCGTCATGATGATCTCGTCGGGATACGGACCAAGTGGATCGCTGAACAGTGAGCAGGGATTGCAGATCTGGCAAGAGGCTAGAATGCCCAGTGGCAGACCTCCACAGGATTTGTTCGGTGGCGCATGGCTGCACATCTGTAGTGAATGGAAGTGTTAGCGCACGTGCGTGAGTGTGAGAGCGAGAGAGTAGAGTAGAGGGGGAAGGGTAGAGGTGAAAGATGTGTGTAGTTTTTGTTCTATTTGCAGCAGTTTAAAGTGTTGTTAGAATTTTGGCTATAATCACATGAAATTTGTAGCAAGCGCTTGCTTAGTCCAGACACACACACACACACAGACAGACACAGTCGCACACACACACACTCCCGCAAGGGGCATCAATAATGCCCACTTAAGCGCCCCGCTGGCAGATGTCAAAGGTGCGATATCCGGCTTAGCGCTTGGCTGGACGAAGGCGTCACAAAAGATAAGATTTCTATTAAGGAAATGACAGAAATTGCGCGCATTGTCCACAGACGAAGACGAAGAAGACACAGTCAAAGGTCAACCGAAGGGGATGGAGGTCGTAGGATATTTAATTTAATGGCGCAAACAAAGCTCAAGACGAGCAGGATGTGCTCAGTGCCTGGACATGGACGTGGGCCGTGGGCCGTGGGCCGGGAGCCTGATGAGCGGCAGCGGAACAAGTGAATGGAGCGCAAATGACCAAGCGCGAGAAAAACTCAGAATGAGGGTAGTCGGGTGGGAAGGAGAGTAGGTTTAGGGTTCTTAGAGTGTATGCTTAGGGTTAATATGAATGGTAGATTAGTCTATCCAAGTTGTAGAGTATGCTTACGGGCTTAACTTAACTTCATCAAACGATAATTAAAAAAAAACTATTGAATAAGAAATTTTCTTAAAATATTTACAGTATTGATTAAATATAAAAAAATATTTTTAAAAACTTTAAACTAATTTTTATATTATAAAAATGTCTTAAATATTTTTATGTAACGTATATAATTTCTGGAATTTTTTAAAAAATATTGAAAGTATTTTTTAAAATAATTTATAAAAATATTTAAATAGTTTTAATAGTCAATATTTCAAAAACATATAAAAAATGATTAAGTTAGGGTATTCAAAGTACGTTTTGCTGGACTTTACTGGTAACCTTGATTTGATTTCTATTCTTTCATTGTGCGTCCAATGTAATTACAGCAACAGTTTCCGCCTTGGATGCGCCCACGTCGGCGTTTACTAAGCGTTTGCGCTGGCCCTGGCGCTGGTGCTGGCGCTGGCCTTGTCCCCGCTGATGCGCTTTTAATGTCATATCCTGGCGCAGGACGACGACGACGTCGCGTCTTATCTGATCTGTGACAGCGCAAATGCAATTTCCTGCAATCGTGCAACCCTTTTAACGGCTCGACAATTGCCGCTCATACATTGAGTTAATAGTTGGAAGTCAATGTCAGCCCAATGTCAGGGGTTGTGCTTGGGCATGGAAGGGGGCGGAAGGTTGGTCACTACCTGTTCGCGCGTGGGGGTTGCTGCCGCACGTTGGCTTTGATGACAGATTATTTTCATTAGCAAAACGTCGACGTTGTCCATTTTCCCAGCACGCGGCGGAGCAGAAGAGAAGCGGAGGAGGCAGAAAGGGAAAGCATAAAAATTATGCACGTTAATTATAGCGTATTTTCCATGTTTGTCGTACATGACAGCGATACCTCTGTCCTGTCCTGCTGGTCATCCGTGGGCTGATTGATGTGGCCGCACACACAACAATCGCTGGGAGCTCTCGCCTCCGCCTTCGCCTTCGCCTCCGCCTTCGCATTCCCTTTGGCCAACGCAATCGCATTCGAGTTGCCAATTTGCTGACTTTGTTGAATGCGCTGCAAATCGGATTTCATTCAGATTGCTTTTTGCACATTGCGAAAAAAAAGCAGAAAATTCTTTGCATGTGTGTGTGGGCGTGTGTGTGTGTGTATTGTATGCATATGAGTGTGTTTGGAACCCATGCGCTACCCACACACTTTTTCTTCTTCTCTCCCACTCCCTCTCTCTCTCTCTCTTTCTCGCAATCACTGTGAAGAGGCTTAGTGCGCTCCCAGGGGAAATCGCTTAAGCCGTTCATAATGAGTATTATGACTGACGGTCTTTACATGTTCACTTGGTCGCCGCAGAGGTTGGGCGTTGCTAGAAGACAGAAAAATTTGCAAACACAAAATCATAGCATACTGTTTGGGGCTTGGACTCGAAAAGGCCACACCCTCTTTACATACATATCATATGTGTACTTCTATCTGGCATTGGGCTCTTTAAAATTCTTCGATTTATTTATTTATCAAAATTAAAATTTTGTCATTTCAATTTCAACCGATTACGCAGGTCATATATGACGCGAAAGTGGATCTAGATGATATTATTTTTTTTGGACAAAAATCATGACAAAATTCCTAAAAATTTAGACCTATAAGAAGCATCTTTCGACGAACCATAAATTTCTTAAAAACCAAGAGAGTTTAAAGTAAAATGATATGTTGTTTTTGTCTTGATACCATGATATATATCAATATAGACTTTTTGATAATTATATTACTTTTTTACCATGCTAATAAATTACTTGAAGCACTTTCATAATCTTGCTTTAACAAATATTATGGGCAAATGTATGTGAACTTCTCGTGCGTCCCCCATAGATCGATTATAGAATTCGTCTTGTTTGTCGGCTCAGCAGCAACAACAACAAGAACAACTAAAGCAGCAACCAAACAAGAACTCAGCTCGTGCCTCATTTACAAACAAAATGCTTATCGAACGGAATTTTTATCGCAGCTTAAGCGCCATGGCAGCAGCAGCTGGAAGCACCGCAAGAGCAAGGAGCAGGAGCAGGAGCAGCAACAACAAGGTATGGCAAATATGAAACGGGAGCAACAATGCCGTCTACAGTCTGCAATTTGGCCAGGCACAATGGCAGCAGATAGTGGGGAATGCTTTTAGCCAGAAATTGCGCAATTTTCATGCAATCAATGAGCGCAGAAGCCAAAAAAAAGTGTTGAGCAATAAATGTCGATAAAATGCGAGTTGAGCAAGAGAGAGAGAGGGGGGAGAGAGCGGGAGAGACTGAGTGCAGTGCAGGCTGCTGTCCAGGGCAGCTGCTCCGGTTGCCATGTGAATCCATGCTCGACAATTGCGACGTCGTCATCTTCGCAGTTAAATCGAGTGGAAGCTGATATGATTATGCGTGGCCATAGCGACGAGGAGTCACTAGTCTGTGGGGCATGCAACATGCGGCAAGTGCAGCAATTAGCGCACAACTCACTTAGTATTCTTCATCTCGTTCACTCTCTCTCTCTCTCTGCTTTTGTGGACAATCGCATTATGTGATTGAAAACCTAAACAGTCTACTTAGTACCCGGTCGCCGTCTTAGCTCCAACATTAAGAAGATTAATTCGCCAAATCTGTTGTTGTTGTTGTTTCTTTCCCCACACCTCCCACCCCCCCTCATCCTGCTCAGATAACGTTATGCATCATTGTGTCAAAGAATTGACAAATCTCTGAAAGAAAGAGAAAGTAAAAAGAAACGAAATTGGAACAGTTTGACAATTTTTCTTTAGCTGAAATGCGAAACCGGAGCAGTTGCTTCCCTTTTCAGGCCACGATTCGACAAACTCAAAAGCAATCATTAAATCAGAAAGCCTGCACATGTGTGTGTCGTTGTGTGTGTGTGCTACCATTTTACAACAAAACAAATGTAAGAAGTTTGATAAACTTCGCAAAGTAAAAAAAAAAAGAACCAAAACATTGCGAAAAAAAAGAGAAATGAATTCGCTATAAAAATTGTGAGACAGGACGTTGCCCCACCACGCACACACACACAGCTTACCCTGCGGTGTGTGTGTCGCCCGCCCCCAGACGCATTTAATAAAGCCCAAATGGAATGACTCGATCTGATTCTGTTTCTCGGTTTTTTTTTTTTTTTTTTTGTTATTCGCCCCTTGCCACAGCAAAGTCAGCAGCGTAACCGCAACACGTTAACGGTTTCGGCTTTGGCATCGGTTTCGGTTTCACTTTGTGATTTACAACAAAAAGAACACCCCTCGTCGAGGGCGAGGACGACGCTCAGCACAGAGTATGCTGTGTGGGCGCTCATGTGTGAAAAGGTACTTTGCCTGACGCCCGACGTCAGCTCGGGAAGCAGCATCCTGGGAGATGGTTTCGTTTTGAGCTCTTCGTCTGCTGTTGCATTCATCAAGGCGCCAAGGAGTATGCAATAGAAAGGCAGTTAGTGCGTGGGTAAGGTGAGTTGAAATGATGGCAGCGCAGATACCCATTACTGAGGGAGTGCATAAGGAACTTAGGTATTTTAATTTGATTTTAACTTTAATACTTTGGTTACAATATAAATTTATAAATTTATTTATCGATTTGCGGAGAAAGTGGGCGTGGCATCTATAATTTAAAATAAACTTATGACAATATAGAGAAACCTTCATGACAAATTTGGTGTCTCTTGCTTTTATAATAGCTGAGATCTGTGTGTTCATACAGACGCGGAACGGTTAGACGGACGGACACGACTTAGTAGACTCGGCTTATCATTCTGAGCAAGAATAAATATACTTTTTGGGGTCTGCCACGCCTCCTTATGTATATTACATACATTTGCACAAGGCTAGTATACCCTTTTCTGACCATTTTCAATGGTAGAAGGGTATAAATATCTAACAAAATCGATTTCATAAATTTTTTATAATTTCTATATTTATTCTAAATTTTTACTTTTGGACAACAATTTCGCTACCAACCAATACGATATTGATGATCCTATTCCTAACCCTCACAGAATTGAACCTATGCTAGCCCAACCCAAATAAAAAGAAGTTATGTATATTAAGAATGGTTCAACAGTTAACAGCTGCAGGTACAGTTAGCTCCAGCTTCATGAGTGCACATTTCCATTTCATTAAATTCATTCGAACGCAAACGGCAAAAGTTTTCCACGTGCCGCAGATAAGAGCGGCTCGACTTGTCTCCCTGACAACGTGTGACCCCAGTCCAGGAATTTGTCTGCCTACCCTCTGCCCCTTGCCCTCATCTGTGCTGGCAAACTTCAAGTGTTATCGTGCGGACGGCATCATGCATATATTAAGCGTAGATTGGCTTGGCATGCGGAGCATCGGGCTAATAGAAATGTCTGCGAGTTAATTTAGCGTCATGAAGTCGCGCAATATTGGGAAAAAGAGCAGAAAGAATAAAGTATGAAACGGTTTCCATAGAGAGAAAACTTTGAAGTGGACGAAGCCAGAGGAAGGTGTGTGCGTGGAATTTAATTAGCTTCTATTCTTGTTTATTATAATTGATGAGGACTTTCTTTTATTCAACTTTATTCGAAATGGAAGAAAAACCTAAGAACCAAAGAACCTTAGACCCTAAAAACCTAAGAACCTAAAAGCCTAAAAACCCAAAAACCTAAGGACCTAAGGACCTAAGAGCCTAAGAACCTTAGAACCTGGAAACCTAAGAGCCTAAGAACCTGAAACCTAAGAGCCAGTCCTCAAGACTCGAGAATTTTGACATTGACATACCCTACGTATTTTTTTCTAATGATGTCTTTTATTTTATTGTTACAGAGTAGACTGGACACTGTGTTAAAACGATTGTTTGTGCAGGGAACCCATGGCTTCTCTGGGTGAAAAGTTTTCCTCTGACGAGCCGGGGACATAAGATTCACGGGATCGTTTCTCAAAGTAGGCAATACGTTTCTCTAGATCATTAATAATATTCCGATATTTCTTGACCTTAGCACGCTTTGCCATAACAAAGTCATTGGTCTCATCGTAGTCGTAGAGTAGCGCGGGCTTAAAGAGCAAGCCACACTTTTCATACATTTCGGTCTTCAGATCCTTGAGGCGTTCATGTTTCAGCTTCAGATGATGCAACTGATCACGCAGCTCGGCCTGCCTGCCAAGTCGCTCCTTTAGTATATTCTTACTATGTACCAAATTGGCCGATAACATGCTTGTCTTCTCGCGAATGAAGGCCAACTGGTGCATGTGCTTGGTGCAGCGATCGCGCATGCGATGCAACTCGTAGCTGCGTTCTAGATAGGATATGATTTATATATAGAAAATATATATGTATATGTTACATTTGAATTACCTTCCACCTTTGTGCCCAGCGCCGAGACTTCGCCCTGTGTCGCTAGAAACTGATCCATGGTCAGATCTTCAGTAATTTGATCGAAATGATGTTTGCGCTGGAAAGTAAGAAAGTATAGAGAAACGTACCTTATAGCCGAAATATAGCCCTACATACCTCTAAAATTCTGCCCAGTGTATGCTGTCGCGTGATCAGCCAGAGGCGACTGTCGCTGATCTCGTTACGTAGCGCCTGCATGCGGCGCAGTTCGTGCTCCACGACGCGTGCCAAATGATCGGCATCCTTGCGATTGATAGTTCTGCGCACACAGTCCTCCAGTGATTCATCCGATGCTTGGGCTATGGTGTACGTATAGTCCAGATCTAGTCTAACACTGGACAACAATTCGGCATTGGTGATCTTTGTCTCGACGGCTCGCTCCTTGTAGTAATCGAGTCTGTATAGGGCATCCAAAAAGCGTTGCTGTTCGATTCTGTGCTGTTTCGGAGGCAGCGCTTCGAAGCAACGCATTTGTCCGACACGTCGATAGTATTCGTACATTTTCATATTTACTTCCTTGTTGAACTGCCTTATAATCAGATAGGAATCAACATCATTGAAAAGAAGTTCATAGAGCTTCATATTATCCACTTTGGCAGCAAACGCTTTGCCGGGTCCCATAAAGAGGGCCGTATTGACCGCCTCATCGATGGTGTTGGTAAGGAAAACATTAACGATTTCGGCAATTTCAAGGGCAAGTCTAGCTGCCTCCAATCCTGTGGTCGATTGCTTGTGAACCTCTCCTTTCGACTGATCCAATGTGAGGAACATATCCATGCCAGTATCCTCTTTTACGACTACTTCCACCTCTGTCTTGATGTTATCGAGTGCACAGGGCCACGATGATATAGACGATGTCGTGGACGAAGCATCATCGTCATCAACCTCGCCACCTTCATCTTCATATCTTGAATGTTCATCCCCAAATGATGTCGATGCCCCCGACGTCGACGCCGTTGTCGTTGTCGTACGACCAGAAGTTTCAGTAGTCTTTTTGTCTTTGGACGATGCTTCTGCTGCTTCACGTGCGGCGAGCTTACTGAGAATATGATCACTAGATGGAGTACTAACATCCGAAATGCTGGGAAAGAAGAAATTTGCCATAAAGTCATCCTTGAAAGATGAACCCGGCTCGTCCTTCATATATTCGGTATCTTCAGAATCCGATGAGACACCCGTTCTGAACTCTTCCTCATCCAATACAATTGACTGTAAAGCTTCCAAAGTGGCACGTTTCAATTCGACAATATTCTCGGCTTCTTTATGTTCACTCGCCTCTTCTTCAGCCACTGGCTCTGTTGCTTCTGGCTCCGGTTCTCTAAAGTGTTTGTCCAGCTTCTCTTGAGCCAAACGTTTCTGTTCGCGTTTCTGTAGCTTCCTTTGTTTTTCTAACTCTTCTGTTGTCTGCTCACCTTGTCCTTCTTCGAATTTCGATCCCATCTCACTTGTCCCGCCATCTTCGCCAGCTAAGCCACTTGTGGGCTCTACTTCTGATATTAATTTTTCCGCAAATTGAACTTTTGACTCATCGTCAGCTGCAGCTGCAGCTACAACAGGTGCCACGGCAGGAGCATCGGTTGGTGCCTCAGCCGGTGCCTCCACTGGAGCTGGTGCCTCAGTCGGTGCTGCCACTGGAGCTGCCGCTGGAGCTGCCGCTGGAGCTGGTGCTTCAGCTGGTGCCTCAGCTGGTGCTTCGGCTGGGGCCACATTTTCAGCTGCACTTTCATCCATTTCTATTGATTATTTTGTTTACTTCTGGAAAAATATAAATTACGGCGTAAAAAAGTAAAAAATATCTTGTGGTAAAAATCTTATTTTCTATTTATGTTGTTAGGTATTCGGCTATCAAAATGGTATATGGTTTTATGTTGTGAAAATACATTTAGGTTTGATAGGGTTTGCCAGACTTTTCAAGGCTAAGTTCTGTGGGAAAATTTAAATTTCAGTTAAATAAAAATAAAATAATAAAAAAACAAGTAAGGAAAGCTACAGTCGAGCACACCCGATAGTAACGATACCATTCGCTCAGTTTCGAAAGAAATTATCACACTTTTATTTTCCCTGCACAAGTTCATATGCCACCATCGCGCCGTCTATAATGAAAACGTCAAAGCAATTAGCTTTACACACGCTACGGCTGAACCGGAGCAACGCAACGATAACGTCGAAACATGCTGCAACGGCGCAAGCAGCGAAACTATGGAAAATTCTTAATTGAATAACTTTTGTGTTTATATTTCGATCGGAAATTTGGAATATATATGCATATAGTATAAATCTATGTGTGTGTTTCGTCACAAAGTTAAATGAAATATTTATTTATTAATTTTCAGAGGCGGTGGGCGTGGCACCTCAAATTTGAAATAAGCTCCAGGAGCTTGTGATGTTTTTATACCTTCATACCAAATTTGGTATCTTTAGCTTTTATAATAGCTGAGACCTGAGTGTTCACACAGACGCCTGACGGACAGACAGACGGACAGACAGACGGACATGGCTCAATCGACTCGGCTAGTGAACCTGAGCAAGAATATATACACTTTGCCACTGCCACGCCTCCTCGAATGGTATAAAAATCCGTTTTTAACTGGATACTTTGTAGACCTTATTATAGGATTCCTATCATAGGATTCCACATATGTTTTTAAGGTATAGTTTTGCTTCGCATACTCCCACGCTGATTAAGTCTGTATTTCACTTAGCTCTGGCATTTTTCTCAATTTACTTAACCTTTGACCTTTCTCGTTGGCTTTTCCTATTAATGGAATTCTTTCATTTCTCTCCATAAAAGTTGACAGTTCGACTTGCCGAACGTGCTGGGTCTGTAAAACTATGCAACGACATTTTTCCGGCAAAGACGTCAGAGCTGACACAGGCCAAACTGATGTCAGCGCTAGAAACTGTCGGAAATTTGGCAAATAATGCAACGGAATATTAAGCAAAAAAATACTCATAATAAGGGAAGATGATAGTATACGATATACCCAACCCCTGCTCTCTGCCCCTACCAGAAAAGCCTACCCCGCCCCGGGCCAGCTTAATGCATTTCATTGTCTTATCAACTTTACGGTTTTTGAACGCTAAACGTGGAACGTGGGCAAGCTGGGCGGGTTGCTCAGCAACCCCTTTCGGTAGAGACGCGTCGCGACGACGTCGACACTCCATTAATTGAAGCCCCTGGATTACGGTAAATTGCATTGTCTCTCCGACTCGCTGGGACTGAGCACCCGCGGCGCAGGAAAAGGGGGGGCGAAAGTCGAAATCATGGAGTAGGTAACCCCTTTGCCGACGTGGCAGCGCATCAAATTGTAGACAAATCTTTATAATCCTTGATAATTTCGTTAATGGTTTTAATCACTTACTCGACGGCTCGCAGGCAAGGCCGAGGATTACAGACAGAGAGAGAGAGAGTGTGTAAAGTCGAGTCGAAACGAGACGAGTTTGGGCGTTCGTATTCAAATTTAGTTTGGAATTTCGACAACATTTCGGCAGCCATTGCAATGTTTAATTGTAGCTCCTCCTATGAAGTGTAAGGTCACAAGCACAGACACACCCACACCTACTCACCCACACCTACTCACCCACACAGCCACACACCCACACACACATGTGGGTGTTATATAGCTGCAGCTGCTTACCTAGCTACACATACCCGTACATATTTACTCGCACACCCAATTAGGTAGCTACAATTGTTGCTCTTCTGCTTACTCAACACGGGGGGGAAACTCAACACAGTCGTCGTCGGGTTGGAGTGTGGGGGAGTTGAGTTGCGAGTTGAAAGCTGAAAGCTGAAAAAAGCTCTGCGCCCCCGTCAGGCGGCAGCTATAAAAGCGCAGGCCGTGCGACTGGCGCCACACACAAACCACAAACGACGTCGGGGGAGTATACGTAGCTACAATACAGCGCACAAAAATAAGATACGATACGTTATAGGATACAATACTATACGATACACAGCACGATGGCTTGGACAGGGCGCACGTTGTGGCAACAGCTTTGCCGACGGCGCAGCGGCTCGACGGGCAGAGAAGCAGCTTGGAGCAGGCAGCTACAGTTGCCGGAGGCTTGGAGCGTCGAGCTGGCCTGCTATAGACGATATCAACGAATGCTATAGGCAGGTATCAGAAGTTGATCTAACACTGGGATTCCCCCCTACGATCTGTGGATCTGTGTTAGTACGCTGAAGGAAGTTGAAGTTATTATTGAACCTAAAGAATATCATAGCAACATCATATCAAGCCATATCGATTATATCTATGATAAGTAAGATTAATATCTATCATAAGTTGAAATGTCTTTGAATAATCAAGAAACGTGATTTTAATAAAATTAGTATCAGTATTATTATGTTATTAATTTATATGAAACTTGTAAGGGTGAATAAAGACAAGTAAGGAAAGCTACAGTCGAGCACACCCGACAGTAAGATACCATTCGCCCAGTTGCGAAAGAAATTATCACACTTTTTAATTTCTTCTGAAAAAGTTCATATGCCAACTATTGTTTAAATTAGATCTAACTTTGAATTGCTCCATTTACATGGGAAGACGTCATAGCAATCAGCTTTATACACGCCACGGCTGAATCAAAGCTTAGCGACAGTGACGTCACAATATGCTGCCAAGGCACAAGCAGTGGAACTGTGGGAAATGTTTCAAAACTTTTGTGCTTATAATCTGATCTAGTTGAAATTTGATATATATGCATATAGTATATATCTATGTATATATGAAGGACAGACAGACAGACAGACGGACATGGCTCAATCGCATTTTCAATGGTCGAATGGTATATAAATTAAAAGAGGAATTGCATTTTCAACTAGAACCCCAACTATTTTTTTTTTTTTTTAATAATTTCGCCACTTCTTATTTAAAAAAAAAACTGTATATTTAGTGTATATATTTATATTTACTATTTATTATTTTTTTGTTATTGTACTATACAACTGTGTATTTATTAAATATATTAACATTTAATAATTATTATTTTATGTATACTTTAAAATTATGTTTTGTGAATTTTTATGCCATTTTTATGTTTGCAACGCACCTTAGGAGACATCTCCGCATCAACAGGGGAGTTGAACTAGCTATGTCCGTCTGTCCCTCTGTCCGTCCGTCTCTCTGTTCGTCCGTCTGTCTGTCCGTCCGTCCGTCCGTCTGTTGCAACGCAAACTAGTTCCTCAGTTTTAGAGCTATCTTGTTGAAACTTGGTATACATGTTGCTTATTGCTGTAAATAAGTCGGAACGAGCCGGTTCGGACTGATATATTGTATAGATGCCATAGAACCTATCGGTCGAATTTTGTAATTTTTAAGATATCGCCAAGAAAATTTTCACGATGTATGTCTGAGTATGTCCTTTCAAGGCAGTGAAAATCTTATTGAAATTTAAATGATATCGCTGTGAAACTTTCCTGATATATGTCTAATAACATATGTTCATTAAATGTCCCTTAAAAACCGACATATATATCGTTAAGCTACCATAGAACCTATCGGCCGATTTAATATGTGGAGTAACTGCAATGGTATAAAACCTACGGCGTGTCGAAGGAAGCTCTTCTTTCTTGATTTTTGGAATATTTTGATTATTTTCAGGATACATTTTTGACTAATGGATTCTGTTGGTATCAGTAAATATAAAAGCTAGTTTTCTTGCTCATAAATTAAGTTTACCAATATCACCTTTTTGTATGTTTAAGGTTTATTGTAAAGAAAAGTAATTTTAATTTAAATTTTGTAGTCCACATTATTTGAAAAACTTACACAAAATCATCTTTATATACATTTTTCCAAGCCAAAAATACTTGATAAATTTTCCACAAGTTTTTCATGATTAGCAGAAAAACCGAATGTCCTCTCCCCGCCCCTCTCTTTGTGTCTATCTTCAGTTCAGTTGTTCGCGCGCAAACAAAAAAGCAATAAAACCAGAAGAGCGTAAACAATCAAAACCCATCGAACTACCTGCAATACTCGTCTAAACGTCGAGCTGGTAAATAAACTGGCCTATACAGCGGAGAGGAAGGGGAAAGAAAGGAGAAAGAGGGGGCAGGCGATGCTTAAAAGCAATTGAAAAACTTTTGTTGTACGCGTGCGGGCAACGCCAAATTTGCATATGTCAACAGAAACAGCAGCAAAAATCGCCCTGGAAAACAATTTATTTATTGCCGCAGCACTTGCAAAGCGCAGCCAGAGGCGTAGATGAGCAGGGGGCGGCGTGGGGGTGTGGGTGAGTGAGAAGAGGGTGTAACCGAAGCAGAAGAGATACATTTGTCAGCTGATAAGGGGAATAAAGACGAGACGAGGCAGCGCAAAATTGAAATGTTAATTACACGAACTGAAGTCGGGTAGGCAGGGAAAGAAGAGGGAGCAGGAGGAGGAGGAGGAGGGCAGGTGGCTGGGATACCCACGTAGATGTATATCGCAAACAGTTTAAAATACAGTCGAGAGCGCCTGTTTAGACACAGGCTAAGCAAACAGGCTGCGAGCTGCCGGCAACTGATTTGTTTGCTCAGCTCTTAATCAGACCAAGTTCTGGGCGCTTTTTATTGGCAGAACCACCGAGAGGAGGAGAGCAGGGTCAGGAGCTGCGGCGGGGTGAGGGTTAAACATTGCCGCGTCAGGGTAAACAAACGTGGACTTTATTAACAAACATCGAACAGGGAGGCTGCAAGTTTTGGCTGCGCACATAAGTCATAGTGTAACGGGTTTCCCTTCTCTCTCTCTCTCTCTCTCTCTACTTCTCTCTCTCTCACTCATACCCTGCCTCTGCTGATGACGAGGTAGGTGTGAATGTGAATGCCACCGCACAGTGGAACCGCAGCAGAGCGTTTTGTTTTTATGCCTCACAATGCGGCAGCAACCACTCGAGGTTAATTGAATTTCTTCTGCCTTCCTTGGTTCCTGCTATGGCTATGGCAGCTTCTGTTGTTCTTGTTGTTTCTCCTTGTTGGCCTCAAATTGAAAACGTTTTTTCTGCTTTTAAGCTGGTTAGACATACTCATCATAATAGACATCCGACGCTGTCATCATTTACCGCGTAATTAATTGGGTTTGACTATAATTGAAAGGTTTTCAACATACGTAATTCGATTTCCGGGAGCACAACGGAACTTAAGCTTCAGTGGGGGTAGTCTATAAGAAGTTCCTGCATAGCAGATGCTATAAATTTTAATCTAAAATTTAATAAATAAAGTTTTACACAATATTTCTTAATTTAATTTATATGTTTTTGTAAAACAAGAAAGAAAGGCTACCTTCCACACGCCGAAGGTAACGTTGAGTTACCCACATATTAAATCGGTTGATAGGTTCTTTGACAGCTATACAATATATCGGTCTGATCCGGTCTGAAAAAAACATGTATACCAAGTTTCATCAAGATAGCTCTAAGACTGAGAGACTAGTTGTAACAGACGGACAGACGGACGGACAGACGGACAGATGGACTATCTGCAATGGTATAAATATTAAAAAGTCTTGTAATCAAATTTGGTGGCTTCAGCACTTTTGGTCTACAAGATTAAGGCGCTCATACAGACGGACAGGGAGTCAGACGGACCAACAGACATGGCCATATCAACTTATCTTCAAACAGGCTTAGAATATACACGTAGGTATATAGTCTCCACCTTCTGCCTGTTACACACATTCTGACAAACTCAATGGATCCAAAACCGAATGTTTTTTTTATCAACCCAAACTCCTTTAGTATTTCACATTTTCCTACTACAGGGTGTAGTAATGTATCTGAAGCCACATTAGCTTGTGCACATGTCTCACAAATGGAGTCTACAACTCGCATAATCCACTGAGACGCCTCCCACTCTGACTCTAAAAAGTTATCAAATAAAAATTCTGTTGATTTTCATCGAATTTTCAAGTTTTGCGTCACATTAAAAGGATTTACCCGGCACGTGCCGTCGCATTTTCTTGAGGATTCCCCCAAATCGAAGAAAAATAACAAAAAAAAATTGCCACTTTGTTTCGTTTTTTACGACTTCAGGAGAAGCGAAACACAAGAAATTAGCATGAGTTCTCAAAGTGCGTGTTTATATGGCTATTTTCGGAGTTTTCTTTTCTTTTTTTTAATTTTAAATTTCCTTCTCGTTTTGCAATCAGACATGCCTATGTAGGCAAATAGATGCGATTACAGTTAATTGAATTTGCCGTTGCCACCGAAAAATTGTATTATATTACCAAAAGAAGGAGAGAAAGAAAAAATGTATAATCAAAAATGCGCAACGCGATTGGGAAAATGAAAGAAAAACGTGACACTAAAAAATGCTAGCGTATTCAAATTTCTACTGAGCTCCCCCCACGAAATTGGCAAAGACAATTGGGGGAGTATTTTTGTTGTTGTTGTATTTACTCAAAAGAAAAGAAAGCTGAAAAAATATCTGAAAAAATATATGAGCAATAAGGCAAACAAATCTTTTGTGACTACTTATGACATTCGGTTTGGGGATCAGTTTCAGATTTTGTTTGTCGCCAGGCAAAAGGTGTGAGATGGAAAGCTAACATGGTTAAGAAATACCCTATAAGTAGAAAATATGAATGCGTATTTCTTGTTTTATTTTGCTGATTTCTTTTACATTTATTAAGTGAGTTTTATGAAACTTAAAATACATATATCAATAACTTTAAGGAAGCCTGTGACAAAATTTCATGACATTCTTACGGAACTTAAGTAAGATATTTTATTTTTTCTTAAGACCCAACTATATGAGCTGGATGATATGGCATATTTTCTTAATTTGACTCATTGCTGACTTTAGCAAACATTTCAATGATTTACTGCAGTCATTTTCCCTGATAATCCCAGACTTGCTAACTGCAACAATGAGTCTGTGGCAAGGACTCATGAATTATGCAGCGCTAACAAGCCGCAAGTTGTCATAAAAGTCGCAATCGCAGTCTCGACTCGGCAATTACCTGTTGATGGGCACACGCTAGTTTAACCCTCAATTACAGCGCCAGTTCCAGCTCCAGCTCCGTCTCAGGTCTCATGTCTGAGGTCCCGGGGGTGAAATCGAGTCGACCACAGTGAGGGTCATAAGTATGCGAGCGTGTGAGTGCGAGGGTGTGTGTGTGTGTGTACACCCAGAGGACGCATAAAAATTTGATTAAACGAGAAGTTCTTGGCGGGTGAATTAAAAAACACTTGCACGTTGAATCAATTTGCGATTTTATAAATCTTCATTTGCACCTGAGACGTGTCGCACAGTCTGGGGGGGAGATTCGCACAACAGGTGGTCGCTGACGCAGGCAGGCGGGCCTAAGCCTCTCACGGCTCGGAACGTGACTGCGGCGAGCTGGCAAGGATTTACTGCAAGGTTTATTTCTATTTATTTACAGCAAAGTTACTTAAGTTTCTATTTGCATAGCGCAATTTTTGCACTCATTTCTATTTGGCTTGAATGGGCTTAAATGACCCCCCTGTCCCTTTCCCTCCTGCTTGTGTATGTGACTGTGTCCAGTTCACGCCATTTGGCTGATTGTCTTCATGTTCGTCCAGTTGGGGTTCATTGCCCATTTGGGCAATTTTTAATTTCTCTAATGCCTTTTGTGATCTCTCTTCTCTCTCTCTCTCGCTCTCAATCTCTCCCACTTGGCCCCGAGTGCACTCCAGAGCACAAGTGGAGCTTTTAAGAAAATTATACAATTGCATTATGACGCCGCATTGACCAGGCGAAAGTGCTCGACAATGTTATCAATTCGTATGCGCATTGTCCTTTCGCCTGCTACTTCTCTTGGCTGCTGCCTGCGATTTGTCCACGACTGCAAAGTTTAAATTTCAGTCATATATCAAGCGCATCAAGCAGGCGGGCAGGCGGCACACCCACTGTGCCAAAAGCGCAATCGAGGGGGGTAGGGGGGGAATGGTAGTTGGAGTTGTGTATTACAAATCGCTCGACGGGCGGCCAGCAAAGGGACTCGCACAGCCCGAAGTTGTCAATGTGCCGTCGCTCTTCGCCGGTGGGTGGCATAATTTATGGCACTCGGTTTCGCCTGCGAACTGCGGTTATTAAAATGCTCAATGCTCTTACCCCAACCAAGGCACGCACACTCACCCACGCACACACACACACACGCACACGCACAGTCTCTAAAACTCCAGCTTCAGCTTCAACTTCAGCTTGGCCGCTCATGGTGAGGCAAAGGCAAAAAGTGTAGCATACTCTACGGCGCCGCGTAATGGCAACTGAAGTAGTAACAACAGTGCACAGTGGAATGCAGGCGTAAAAAACTTTTTTAAATTTGCAAAATTATAGAATAAATATGGCAATAATTATTACAACTATTTTATTTTTTTTATGTTATTTTTATATATGGAAATATTTTTTTAAATTATCATGCTTTTGGTCTTACTATGCGCTCCGTTCCCACTTCGTCTTGCCCATTTTTTTTTTTTTAATTTATTTTATATTAAGCCCAATTTCTATTGCCCATAGTTTTCATCCTTTGTCGTTTTGTGTTTGCGAATTTTATTTTGTTTTTTAATTCTTTTTAAATTTATTTTTATTTGTTTTTTTTTTTAACTTATGCGTCTTGTCCCACTTTGCGCTCAGTTCTTATTTCGTCTTGCCCATTTTTTTTAAATTAATTTTATATTAAGCCTTTTTTCTATTGCACATGCTTTCCATCCGTTATCGTCTCCTCTTTTTAATTTTTTTTTATGTTTTTTAATTTTTTTTTAATTTTTATTAAAATATTTAAATTTTTTCATTTTTATTTGTAACTTGTTTTCTATTTCTCCTGTCTTTCGTCCCACTGTGCACTCCGTTGTCGTCTCGTCTTGCCATCTGATAATCAATAAAATGTTTTGGCATTTACTTTCATTGTTTGCTGCTGCAACGCCCACTCGAGCCACGCCCACCGCCCACTACAGCCTGAACGCTTGAGAGCTATTTGCATATTTGAGAGTCGCTGTCGTCGGCATCGGCGTCGTTGTTTTTTAACCCAAAGTGCTCGGCCCCAGCATATTGCAGGCTTTATGTCCCCATCGTCAACGTATTCTACGGCGTGCTCAAGTCCTTTGCACCGGGCGTGCCTGGTGAATTGTTTCACTGTCGACGTTCATTTGGGCTGATGCGAGGACAACATGAAAGTCGCTTAATCTACTTAAATGTCTTTGAATTCGAGTCGACTTGCCTCCCTCTCGCTCTCGCTCTCGCTCTCTCGCTCTCTCCTGTCTTTGCTGTTTCAGCACATTTTACAGCCAAAGGGGGAGGGAATCGCTGCGCGTTATTAACATGGATTTATGGCATATCCTTGGCTGAGTTAAAGCCGCTATTAGCATCGCAGGATGTAAACAACTTGGCAAACTTCTTCTCACCAACCCATGCATATCAATCAGAGTCTGACTAAGATGCTGCCTCTGATTTGATTCAGTTTCGCAATCAAATTCAACTGGAAGGCAGCAATGCGTAAAAACGCAAATTTAACTTACCAAAGAGAAAAGGTAGCTCGCTTTGCATCGAATAATTTCAATTAAAAATGCCTTTTCAAATGGCGGCATGACAACGCGACAGACGAAACAACACAAAAGCCTCTTCATTGATGTCCTTGCTGCCGTATCAGCAGTTTTAAATCAAAAGGGGGAGTGCCAGGCAGAGAGAGAAAAGAAGAAAGAGAGAGGGGGAGAACAGTAGAGAAGGAGCAGCTTAATTGAGTTTCGCTTTGACGGCAACCGCATAAAAGGCAACTTTTAAGTCTTCACATGCCATCGACAATTAAAGCTTCGGGCGCTGCTCTGACTGAAATTTAATATTTCTCTAATGAGCCAAACTTTGACACAAAAGCCACAAAAGCAACTTCAGTGGTTTCTTCTTCACACAGCTGACCACGGTAACCATGCTGGTTACCTCAGTCCTAGGCAGAGCCACAGCCACAACCACCTCAGATCGCAGATGAAAGCCGTATTGTGGTACAAAAGTTTAAAAATGCATAAATAGAAATACCCTGTAAGTATGACATTTTATAGATGGCGTGTTATGTGCTGTAGTGAGAGCTCTATATTGGTAAGGCATGGCTTCTTAAAGAAAAAAAAGGTATAAAGTTATATTAGAGATATGTTTTCCCTGGAATACAGATTAACATTTTGAAAATTTTTTCTTTCCAAGTTTGATAAAAGAAGAGAAGATATTTTAATATTTTTTCTAAATGTGGACTTGGCTTGATTGTATAAAATCTAACGGCAAAAAGCATTTAAGGCATGTTATGTATAACACAGAACTGTTGTCCGTTTTATAGAGGTAACTACTGAATAATTTCCTATTATTTTTTGTCTTTTCTAAGGTTAATTCAAGGAAAAATGAAATACTTTTTGTTGATATATAAGATCTATTGATATTATTACTAAGTGTAAACTTGACAAAATGGGGGTGAACTGTCTATACTCGCTTATATATAATATCAAATTGATAGAGAAAAAAGTATTCAGGTCTTTTGTCCCTTTAGTAGAGGCCACTATCAAAGATATTTCAGTTGCTGATTCTTTACCAAGGTTAATTACAGAAAAATTTATTTATTTTAAGGGAGTGTGTATGTATCTTATCTGATTTCAAGGTGGAAACGTAGCAGTTCCTAATCTTTTTCTTTGTCAAGATCTTTTTTCGTATATCAGAAAATATGATTGAATTTCTTAAAGTATTTCTCTGCATTTATTACTCTAGAAAATAAATCTAAGCACAAAAGATCTTTGTCAAATTACTAAGAAATCTTTAGAAAACCAAAATTCTATCCTTTATGCTCGTAAAGTTTATAAATCATATTCGACTAATGAAAAATCGATCTCTTTTAAATTACAGAACGAGTCAGTTTGCTACAGTTTACAACCCCACCAAGGACACAGATTTGCAATGTGCCATTCGCTATGGCCAGTTTGGGGTAAGTTCACAAAGCACCTCGTCATAAAGTTATCAACTTGATGAGCACGAGCCTGTTATTGTTGTTATCCTTGTTGTTGCTGTTGTTGTTGTCGTTGATGACGCTGCAAACAAATTTTCACAGTTAACAATGGGCTCGTTCGTCGCTTCTGTGCGTCGTTGGATTCGCCACGCTCTTCCGGCTGCTGGAACGGGCAGCTTGCCCGTCATTTGCTGTCAGCCGACGTTGTCTGGCCTACACACACACACACAGTCTCCCCCCGTGTCTGTCAACGCCGTGATGCTTGATGGTAGCATAATTGATGCACTCGAGCGTAAGTGATTAGATTCATTACGTTGTCGGGCAGTCAGGGTATAAATGGGCATCAGGTGTGAGCGCTGAATTCGGTTAAGATTTGCCACGAAAAATGTTTAACAATTTTAGATTACATTGCCTGTTCGATGCGTTGATGAAGCCAAACTGGACTAGGCGCACCTGCTAAATGATGTGTGACAGCAGTTTTATTGCCTCGCAACAGAGTGGGAAAATAGCAGAGGTAATGGGAGAAGGTAAGTAAAGGCTGGGCAGGGCAGGGCAGGGGTAAAAGCCAACGTACGCCAACATTAATCAAGACATTCCGCACAAAAGTATTTATGCATTTTGAGGGTAAAAAAAAAACACGGACAACAGAAACTCATAAAGAAGCGACACACGCCGGGCGCAAAAGCATCGTTTCCGGTGTGTCGCCGTTGCGGTGGTACGTCTAGGCGGGGCCGGAGGGGGTTGGGCGGGGGGACTGAGGACAAAACGTGTGTGCATTCTAGCTTAAAATAAAGTTGCAGCTTTTGCAGGCAGCAGGCAGCAGGCGGCAGGCAGCGTCGCTTTGTTGTTGGCACTTTGGCTTTTGTGTCGTTATTCATTGTATTCACGTCTGGCAAATGTGAGTGTAGTGAGTGTATGTGTGTGTGTATGGTCCTAATGGATGTACGTCATGCCACACGATGGGGTAACAAAAAATATG
Source organism: Zaprionus ghesquierei (assembly GCA_018904095.1). Classification (NCBI taxonomy): domain Eukaryota; kingdom Metazoa; phylum Arthropoda; class Insecta; order Diptera; family Drosophilidae; genus Zaprionus; species Zaprionus ghesquierei. Next base: position 13,690,459 of record JAEIGP010000806.1, on the reverse strand, counting down.
ATGGGCATATGCTAATTAAACAAGCATGAAAACTGAAAATATGAAAGAGTTGGCATCGAACTAGCTGGCAAAGGCTTAGCTGAGATTTCTGGAACAAAAATCTTTGCCTTTCCACTTCAAATCGAAACCATAAGACAGACCATTTTATCAGCGTCTCGAATATCATAACAGACAATCCTCCCAGCTCCCTTCACACTCCACCCACCCCTGGGTTAACCCCTGTTTTTCTCATATCTGTAACGCTTCCAGCTATTTGCACACAAACAAAAATAAATATTAAATCTCTGACTGACGAAAGCGAAATCGTTTTGCGGCACACAGAGATACGCAGAAAGAGACAGAGAGGGAGAGAGATAGAGAGAGAGGGAGAGAGTCTCACTTCCCCCACGGCAGGTTTCGGCTTACGTGGCACGCGCTTATCGAACCAAGCGCAGCGTTTAGTTTGTGATTGAGTGGGTGGACGTGTGGATTGACAGCATGAGTCTGCTAAATCAACAGTGCCTACCACGCGTTGATGTACAACTCCCACACAACTTCAATATATCTACAAATGTTGTGGCGAATTTCCTCAAATTTTTTTCTTTTACTTTAAAGCTTTCCCGTTCGGTAATTAGAAACCGAAAGCCTTTGGCTGTCAGTAATCCATAAGCAGATACTTTACCCATTCGTTTTCCCACTCCCCACTCTATAAAAAGCCATACATCATACAAGGCACGCCACGGGGAATCCCCAGAAAGAAGATGACAACGCAGCCGAAAAAGTTATTTTGTAATTAGTGCGCGACCAGCAAAAGCTGCTGCTGGGTTGGAGATAGCAAAAACAACAACAACAACACGAGGGAAGAAGAGTAAGTCCCGCTGATTACGCTATGCGCTGCGCTATGAAATTGAAGTCGACTTTTGGGCGCCGTCGTTGCACTAATTACCGCTGACGTGCGCCCCGCCCCGCGCCCCTCTCTGCGTCACTTCTGCGCCACCCGAGCCTCCTGAGCTCCTGTCGAGCCTGTCAACTCAAGTTTGACACTTTTTTCGCACAATTTATGAGGTTGGGCGACAGCTACACTGGAACAAGGCACAGTGGTATGGAATGTGGTATTTGTTAAACACAAAAAGTATTTTTTTATTATTTTATTACTATGGTAAATGTTTTGAAGAGATTCTGTCTGTTTGTCCAGTTGAAAGTCTTAATCTCAGCTACTACAAAAGATAAAGGCACAAACTTTTAATTGAGGATTCCTTTACTTCATACACAGATCAAGTAAATTTTGTTGCCACGCCCACTCAAATTAATAATTTACGATTATTAAGAAGAGAATAAAAGTTACAGCTTGCTGTTATTGTATACACGTATCCTCCAAATAACAATCCGATTGGAACACTAAAGCTCATGCTCTCCATAGCTCCAAGCAGCGCAGCCTGAACTTCTTATCTATTTGACTGTATAAGTGCGTGAAAACCATGTATAGCAGATGAATTAGTTTACGAAATTGCTAGGATGTTTGTAATGGGTTTTCAAAATTCGGCGTAGGGTATTTTACTGTCAAGCGCTCAAATGTAGCTTACGTTTTCTGTTCAAGAACTTTTTTTTTATATCTCAGAACTATACTTGAATATTATCGATATTTTATTATATTTATGTAATATATATTATCAGAATTATATCATAATATGAACCCTTTTAATTATATTCCCTAAGCGTTCCACTGTGCACGCTTAGCTACATGGATTGACACTCGAAACTTGCGGTGGGTCGGGGCAGGATGCTACGCCACTTAGTTTAGAGTTTTATGAGCGCAATTCGATTATTCTTCATTTATGTCAATCAATGCGATTTTTGCTGTTGTCCTTCTGCTTTTAGGCAACAGGACGCACGCACCCTTAATCGCTTTGTTTAAATAGTAAATCGGTGCAAAATTTGGAAATTTAATATCATAGATGATGTTGCTTCCTGCCCTTGCTGCTGCTGCTGCTGTTGTTGGCGCCACGTTGTCTCTGCCAATGTCTGCCCGACTGTCTGCCTGGGCAGCCTCTCACTTGCCTCGTCATTCATCGAGTATCCTTTGCGGGGAAAAAAAGGAATATGCGCAAATCCTTTGTGGCGCTGGCTGCCGTTTTTGTTGATTTTCATTTCATTTCCCATCTCCAACGTTGTTGTTGTTGTTGCTGTTTATTTCGCTTTGCTGTTTACTTCCGCAACTTTATTATAGCTTTTGGCTGAGTTGCAACTGTTTGTTGACCGTGTTTGCCTGCTGCTTATGAGGGTTACGGCCAATGCGTCGTATTAGCAATGCGTTGCCAAGCGGGCAGAGTGCAGAGCAGGGGGGGAACGAAGTTGAAGTCTTTAAGTGCCATAGGTTTCCAAGGATTATGAATTGCTCGAGTCTTGTGTGTGTGAGAATCGAGTCAGTTGCTCGAGTGTTGTTCGAGATTGTTGCCCACTTTGAGTGGACCACAGAGACTTGCGATAACATGCTCTATGGGAAATATGATCCAAGAACAGTTGCCTGTTAATGCGATAATATCTAAATGCCGTTTATATTCCCCAAAGAGCACGTACGAGTAAGCTAAACAATTAGTTGCGAAATAATCTTAAAGCTTATGTGGTAACTAGTGATGGGTGTGGGGTCTACAATTTTATAAGATTTTAAATTAAACAGTAAATTTGATCAATTTGAAAAATATTTTAAAAATAAAAAAAAATTAAATAAAAGCTTTCATTTTTAATAAATTGATAATTGAGCCATGTCCGTCTGTCTGTCCGTCATGCGTCTGTGTAAACACTCAGATCTCAGCTATTATAAAAGCTAGAGACACCAAATTTGGTATGAAGATGTATGAACATCATAAGCTTCTGGAGTTTATTTCAAATTTGAGGTGCCACGCCCACCGCCTCTGAAAATTGATAAATAAATTGTTGAGGTTGTGGTGAAAATATTAAAGTTTTAACGTTTTGCTTTAACACACATAAATATATACTATATGCATATACATTCAATTTTAAGCAGATCGGATTAAAAACATACAAGTTATCCAATTAAACTTTTTTCGCAATGGAACGCTTGCGCTTTTGCAGCATATCGTGATGTGTTGTCGCGAAGGTTTTTTTTTTCAGACGCAACGTGTGTAGATTAAGCCGTAGTGTGTATAAAGCTGGGTGCTATGCTTTTTCATATGTAGATGGCGCTATTCAAAGATAGATCTAATTTAAATAATAGGTGGGAGATGAACTTATGCAGAGGAAATAAAAGTATGATAATTTCTTTCGAAATTGAGCGAAGGGTTTCTTACTGTCGGGTGTGCTCGACTGTAGCTTTCCTTACTTGTTCAATCTTAACTTTAATAAGTATAAAATATAGTTAAAACATCAATCAATGCTTAAACAAATAAATAAATTATCGAGATTTCCTGAGCTTTGCGAACATAATTTATCACTGTAAACAACGCAAGAATTACCGTAGTTTTTCATTGGGCAGTTAAGCACACTTCTATGCCCTAATCGGATGGGCAGCTATTAATTAAATCCAGCTTTATAGCGACACCGTATCCAATCTTCTCCTGCTGCCGCTCTTCGCAACTCACGCAGCATACAAATATTGTATTTCAAAATTGCCGAGTGTGGTCCTCTGGTTTGGTGACCCCAACTGGACTTTCAAATTCAAAAATAGGAATGACTTTGCCTCGATGGAGTGAATGAAGTGTGCAACATAAATCGTGCCACACTACGTTGCACGCAGCAGCGGCAGCAGAGATAGAAAACGTTGCTAAAGGCAAACAAAGTAAATATTCAAAATGGCTGACATTTGCCTGACTATACACACATACTCACACACACGCAGAGTGGCCATAACGATGCTATATAGACGTGGCTACATCTGCCTCCGTGTGTGTGTGTGTGTGTGTGTGTGTTTGTGTGAAACAATGAAGCCTGGCAACATGTTTTAATGGCATTTCATGCGCCAACTGAGATTCACATTGTTCGCATGCCGCGCGCTCTCTCGCTTAGCTATATACCGTATTATATATATAGGTAGCTGGATTGGGGAGCTGCGCAATGCTGATTGGTGCAGCACGGTCAGGTGGCTTACCCACACCACTCGTGTGCTCGCCCAGCGTTCGCTACAGTTGCCAACAACCCTCGACCAATGCCGTCAGCCAGCAAAAATTCCTACACATTCCTTGTGGGGCTTCAGGCTGAGCCTGCGCAGCGTCGCAGCGAAAGCTTTTCACCACACTAGCTCTGTCTCACCTCATGGAGCCTTGGGCACAAGCGAGACAGCATTAGCGATTATGTTGCCAGAGCATAATCTGGACCACGGCATCCACTGGCTGGCCAGACAAGAAGGGCACATGCTGCTCGCGTTAGTTTCACTTCGTGCGTTGTCCTGCTGAGGCCAAGCCAGCGCCGCAGCGTTAGTGCCACAGTAAGTGTGCCGCAGCCAAATTCGCATCATATACTATATACAGATATATATAGTATATATATGGATATTTTTTTTAAATTATTGTGCAAATAGTTAACTGTGTTTTGTGCTCGCATTTGACATTTTTTTTTGTTAAATTTTCATGGCTTCTTTGTTGTGAAATCTGTCCGTTTCCCGTTCGAGTTGTTGAAAATTTTCAGTGCATATATATGTAGTGGTACACCCACACCTACACACACACACACACACACACACTCCCACTCCTACACCCACTCACATGCAGCCACCTACCCCTACACTATATACAAATGTAACTGACTGAGACGGCTGCTTATGTGCTGCCACAAAATGTTGCAACTGTCGCGCTCTGGCAACGCGTCAACGCGTTGCGGCACCTGATTGCGATCCTCGCAAGGTCCACGTCCAGGCAACGCCATGCACTGACTGCCACACAGTCTTCAGACAGAGTTGAAGGCGGATCAACAACGTCCTCGTCCTCGTCCTGGTTCGAGTCGTCGTCGTCGTCGTCGTCGAAGTCCTTGGGGTCCTCAGTCAACTCTGTCTGAATGTTGTCGTGCCGGTTCCCAGTCAAGAGCTCAAACCTTTAGTTCTCACTAAGTTTACATAATTTTCTAGAGCCATTTTTTTTTTTTTTTTTTTTGGCGGTGTGTTGTTCAGAAAAGTGAGCAGCTCTCTAATTTTTTTTTTTTGTAACATAACCTCCAAAAAATTACAACTCTTTTTTTGGGTGTCTAATCTTCATTCTCTTCGCAGCGTTACGTGTAATGTGTCAAGCGATTTAAGCTACGTCTATATATCTACAATCTGTGTACCTTATTTGTGATATCATAACCAACAAAATAAATAAATAAATAATAAAATAATACTAAAAAAAATAATTTAAAATATTACAATTTTGTTGCATATTTATAATAATAAATAATTTAAAGAAATTAGTCTAAATATAATCATCTTGCCCGACGGTAACTTGCTCGGGACAACGATTACATAAGTCAGAGAGAGAACCAGCGCCAAAATGGATTACGCAATACTTGTGGGAAAAGTAAGTAAGAGACCAGAGAACATCTAAAGGTCGAACGAAAGAAGAAGAAGAAGAAGAGGCAGAACTATTTGATAGATGTACCATAGCTATTGATTTTCTAATACTTTGCTCTGTGCTTCTGATATAGTATTTATGGCATTGAAAGGAGCAGAAAGAAATATATTTAAATTGCATATCTGCTAAGTAATAATAAATGACATAGGATTATTTTTTATTATTTAAATTTTTAATTTATTATTTGAAAATAAATTTTTTTTGGTACCTTAAAAAAACAACCTTACTTCACAAGGATTATAATTTTATAAACATTAAATTGGAAAAGTTAAGAGAACGATATTTGTTAATTTAATTCTTACAAATTAAAAATAGTCAAACATTTGTTTTAATTTCTTAATATAAAACTTTACCACCTTATACTTTGATTTTATTAAAGTTGTGGACTATTTATTTTATTAAGTTTTATTTAAATTTTATTTATTTATTTATTTATCACAAGTTAACGAAATAAGTAGAAAAAACCTATTGAAAATTTTAAATTAAATTAAATTTAGTTAAAGGTAAAATTAAAATTAAAATTATATTAAATTTAAAAATATTAAAAATTATTTTTTAAGTTTAATTTTAAATTTAAATTAATTTTTATCTAAAATTATTAGATAGCAGAAATGTTTTTCTATATACTTTTTATGAAGCCATTCCATTCAGAAATTTTATTTCCACTGCAAATTCACATAAGTCTTCCACAGAAATTTTCCTTTCAATTCCCACACAAACTTAGAGCTTCAGTTACCCCCTCAACCACAACCCCCTCTATATACCTTCCCTCCCCCTACCTACCTACAGAGAACTGCCAAACAAATTTATGGTTATAAGCCGATTAAGCAACGTCCTAGCAACTGCTGCGGCAAAAGAATCTTACAAATAAATGTGGCAAATTATGAAATTTTGTAGGATTTGTGCTTATCAGCAGGAAAACACAAACAGCAAAACGGAATAAGGCATCAAACCGCTGTCGTATTCTTCATTAATAACTGTGCAAATCTCTATTTGCAGGCACTGTGAAAATGCAACAACTTCTGGCGACAACAACAACGGCAACATCAGCAACTACAGCAGCAACAACATCAAATTAACGAAAACATAAACGTGTGGACGAAATTCAAAATTAAATGGCGGCGTAAACTGATCTACTCCTGCTGCCACGCCCCCACAACGTCATTGCCGTCAAGCGAAACGAACCAACCGAAATTGAGTTAGCAAATTTTGCTGCCTGCTGCAAATTAGCCGCCCGCTGATTCGACACGCCTTCCACATCCCCCGCCCCCCCAACCACACGGCAGGCGCCGCGTTAAGCTGCCGTAAAGTAGGCAACAAAATATTTATGCGCACAACTGATAACAACAACAAGAACAACAACAACGAGAGAAGCAGCAGCAACAACAACTAAGGGCAAAAAAATAATTCGAGCAGCATCATGAAGGGTTTGACGGCGTTTAAAGAGAAGGCGACGGGCGTGTTCGGCGGGTAAGTTAACCAGAACTAAACTAAATGCATAATAAGGTACACTGTGCAACAAAGCATGGGATAGATCTTGATCTAAAGTGAGGCATAACTAGTTGAAGAGAAGATTGAAAGAACCTGGGAAGATAAAATAAAAATAAAAATATAGCTATTGAGATACCACCTATTGAGATACTACAGACGCGTGACGGATACATGGACAGATGGACAGACAGACGGACAAACAGACGGACAGATAGACGGACAGACAGACGGATAGACAGACGGACAAACAGACAGACATGGCTCAATCGACTCGGCTGGTGATCATGAGCCAGAATATATACACTTTGTGGGGTCTGCCACGCCTCCTTCTGCCTGTTACTTACATTTGCACAAACTTAGTATACCATTTTAGAACATTTTCAATGTTCGAATGGTATAAAAATTTTAAAGTGTTTTAGGAAAAGAAAAAACTCTAAAAAATTACATGATATACATAAATGAAAAGCAAGAAAATAATTATTTCAAAAACAAGAAAGAAAGGTTACCTTCGGCACGCTGCAGTTACTCCAAATATTAAATCGGGCGATAGGTTCTATGGTAACTTAATGATATATGTATCTGTCCAATTTCGATAAAGATTGCACAGCCTCAAAGGAACATATTTAGACATATATCGGGAAAATTTGTTGGGTATATCTTGAAAACTTACCAAAATTGGCCGATAGGTTCTATGGAAGCTATACGATATATCGGTCGGATCCGGCTTATTTTGACATATTTACAGCGTGCTGCAATAAGAAGCATGTGTACCCAGTTTCATCAAGATAGCTCTAAAACTGAGAGACTAGTTTGCGTTGCAACAGACGGACGGACAGACAGACGGACATGGGTAGTTCGACTCGGGGATGTCTCCTAAGGTGCGTTGCAAGCTTCTGATTAAAATTTATATACCATAACTGGCATAATAACTCACAATTTGTTGCACAGTGTTGCCATACCATTGTGCAATATGCCGAGACTGAAATATGATTGCCCAAAAAGAAAATAAAAACAAAAAAAAAGTTTAATTTAACGCAACGCTGATCAAGCGAACTCAACCACTGTGCAGCCTCCGTCTCCGCCTGCGACGCGCGTGGTTGGCTGAACTTGACCATGCAAAGGATGATGGGAAATGGAAATAGCAGAGCGAGAAGGGGATGGGCTGGTCATGCCTGCCAAGTGCTTATGTAGATATTAAGAGCTTGGCGGCGTCGCGAAAGTTGGCCACGTGTCGCCGCGACGCGTCGAGGAAGTTGTAAAATTATTGGCATGTTTAGCAGCCCTTGAAGGTGGATGGGAAGGGGGAGGGGGAAGGGGAGGTTGAGCTGCGCACCCACCCACAGTTCATCCGTCTATCAGTTTGCCAGTCAATAAGTCAGTTAATGCATCAGTTATGGCGTGAATGAACGGCGCCACAGGCATGCGGAGACCAGGTCCGGGCACAGGATGTGCGCCAAGGAATTCCGTGCACGTTGCCAGGCGGTAGCACGTGCTCCAGAGGAAGCTCGTCTTCGTCGAGAGCAGCAACAGCGGCAAGTCATGTGTTGGCAGCACAATAAAGTCAGTAGAAGCATATTGGGTATGTTTCTGGTATGCAATTTTATGGGCACGCCCTGTCGAGCAGAAGGAGTAGCAGCTCGAGAGGAAGAGGAGGCAGAGGAGGTGAAATTGCACAACTGATTTCTCAAGGACCTTGGGCGTAAATTAGAAATTGGAACAATAGGTGAGCGACTAGCGAGCTTCGTTTTCATTAAGGAATGCGGCAGACATAGAGAGGGAAAACGGAGCGGGGGGGAAGAGTGGAGTGGAGGAGAGGGGAAGGCGTCAAGCTCGAAGAGTGTTGCATACCAACGGGCGCGTTGATGGCTGCTTGAAATTCAAAAGGCTGCACGCAAATGAAATTGATTTTTACGAGCATTCAATGGTTGCCACGATACTCCGCACACACACACACTCGCACACACTCTTATACCCACACAGTCAGCGAGAGAGAGAGATCTGTAGCTGAAGCCAAGCTGAGCTCTCGAGTGGCACTTGAAACGCGCGTCGCGAAGAAATTGAATTGCCCAGCAAGGACAACCCACTCCATCATCGCCCACTCTCTCTTTCTCTTCTACTCTCTTACTGCTTTCTTGCCTCTTTGTTGTGGGTGCAAATGAAATTAGAATTGTCAGCGAAGTGAAGTCGTGTGTCTGTGACACGCCGCCAAGTCAAACATTTGCTGCCATTTACATCTAACTGCTCCACTAATGGGCGCGCTTTGTGGTTCTCCTCTTTAAGCAAGGCAAGGCAACCTTCAAGTTGGCATCGCTTTCCAATTTCCTCCCTTCTCCCTCCTCTTTTGGCTGCTAACTAAAAACTGCGGCGCCAGTTGGCCATAATCTATGGGGCGCCAAAGAGTCTGCAAAATTTTTACTGACAATCAAACAAGCCAAAACAAGTGGCTGAAAAAACTTTCGCCAGCGCCAAAGCGAAAAAGAAACTGAAGCGAAAATTGTGAGATAAATCGAAGAGGGAATACACTATAGAAGGCAGTCAAAATAACTAAGAAGTGGCGGTTTGAAAAACAGAAAAGTCTGGGAGAATTTACTAAAATTCTTAGAAAATTTATTAATTTTTTTCAAAATTTTACAAAAAGTTCTTTGCTAAAATTGGACTTTCTCGAATCTCACCAAACATAGAGTAATGAAATTTGGCATGCTGACTACACAACAAACTAGCTTTCATATGATATACATATGAATACAAAAGTTACATAAAGCGCAAAGAAAACGAATCTTTTCCGTTCTTCCCAACTCTCTGTCGCGTCATACGCTGGCGCAGCTATCTATTTCAAGGCCTCCTTCGAGCTCTTGTTCGCGGGATAAAAGTATAAATAGCGCATAAAATTGGCGTCAGACATGCCGGCATTAAAGTCGGTCAAGGCACAAGGAACTAAGGAAGCTGCGTGACCAGACGAGGGTAGCTTTGGCGGCAGACATTTGAGTTATGTGACAATTGGCGACAACGACGGCGAAGTCGAAGACGACAGCGAGCTGGATAACTACAGCAGTTGGGTAGTTGGGTAGTCTCGCTCATGTGGGTTAGGGTAGTTCTGGGATCTCTGCTTGGTTTGCTGCTTATTAGTTTGTATTGCATACTTTCGGGGGCGATTGTCTGGATATTTATGAAGAAAAATGCCAGCAGCAAGAAAGTTCCACACTCACTGATGAGGTTAGCAATGTTGATGTGTCACTTAGCCGGGGTTAATGGTGGGCAGCAGCAGCCACCCCCTCCCGCCCCTCTCTGCCCCATGCCATATCGCCTTACAGTGGTCTGTCATCAATCAGCGTTTGACAAGTGCTTTGACTGTTATTTAAACGCGAACTTTAAGCCACAATCGAAGAAATCAAATCAGTTGCTCCCTCTCCGCACTGACTCTACCTGCCAAATGGACTTTAAATGTCCCTTGTGCTGCCTATCAGCACTTAATAAAATTGAATTCAATTTCCATCCCCCAAAGCGGCAAACAGCAAATGCCTTAGGGAAAACAAGTAGAAGCAGCAGCAGCAGGTCGGGGTTGTTGTTGTTTTTGCTTGCTCTAACAAGCTGAAAATATTTGTGTTTTCACGCCCCTTGGTTCACTCACCTGTTGATTGAGTCCCCGCTAATTGGCATGAGTTATGTCTGCTCTACAAGTATTTCTTCCCCCGTCTTACAGCCTCAAGCCGAATATGGAGAAGTTTGAGATCTCGCAGAGCTACCATGGTGGACACGGTGGCTACGAGGAAATGGAAGGAGGCGAACGCGAGGGACGAGGCCCGGGCGGTGGACATGCCTACGACGACGACGACGATCGACCAGATTCGCCTGCCTCCTTCGAGGAGATCGAACGACCGCCGCTGCGCAAGATCGACAAGTACTGCAAGGCCGAGTGTCCCTGCATGCCGGCACGCTACACCATCGCCACCATGGCCTGTGTGGGATTTATGATTGCCTTTGGCATGCGCTGCAACATGTCTGCGGCGAAGCTCAAGGGAGAGCACAATGGGGTAAGTGGGGAAGGGTGGATGAGTAGATAAACAAACTGAGGTCACTAAATTGTGAGGGAATTTTAAAGGAAGAATGTGAAAGATGAGACACTTTTTGATAGCCTAAAAAAATTATTTAGATATTAAAGAAAGAACAAGTAAGGAAAGCTACAGTCGAGTGCAGCCGACAGTAAGATACCATTCCGCCAGCACCTACAATTGGAAATAAAGTCCAGAAGCTTGTGATGTTTATACACCTTTATACCAAATTTGGTGTCTCTAGCTTTTATTATAGCTGAGATCTGAGTGTTCACACAGACGCGTGAAGGACAGACGGACAGACAGACGGACATGGCTCAATACCATTTTTGAGAATTTTCAATGATCAAATGGTATAAAAAGAGGATTCAAATTTTATATATTATTTTATATTTGAATGAATTTTATTTGAATGAATTTCTAACTTAATTCAAAGCTGCAAATTATTTTATTCCCAGAATCTGTTTATTTTATGAACAATTTTATGCGCACAAAATAAATTAAATTGTTTAGTATCTTTAAATTTTTAAAAAATATTATTTTAATAATTATAAATAATTTTTTAACTCGATTGAAAAACATTTTCTGCTAACTTTACTATTTTATAGTATTTTTCTTAGATTTATTTGCTTTGCAGTTTTTTTCTATACTTCTTCCACTGCCAATCAACTGTCATCATATGTCGAACAATTTCTGCTCTACAGCAAAAAGCACAACCCAAGCAGAGAAATATTATATTTTATTATACTTTATTTTCATATGATGAGATACTTTTGATACATGTAGCTACCCTCAAGCAGCAATAAAGGCAGCTAAGGCGATTTCAGGCATCAATAGAAACAGAAATTGAGGAAGGGAATCAAATTTGCCTCATTTGATGGCAGCTGCTGTCAATTAGAGTGTGTGTGGGCGCGCTTATGGTGGTGCGTGTTTATATCACTCAAAAGTCACATACAGTGCCACGCCCACGCCCACTCCCACTCCCACACACATACATGCACTTACTTGCTGACTTCCGCTTGGCGCTCGTTAATAAAGCCTCGCGGCAGTTTTTAATGATTTCACGTTGCTGACTTCTCCTTCTCTCTCTCTTTTTCCACTCTCTTTCTCCCACTCTTTCCCTTTCTCTCTGTCCTTTCCCTCTTTCTCTTTTCTCTCTCCCTAGACCGTCTTCATGAACTGGACCGTGGCTGTGGAGAGCCACGTGGACTCATCCTTCTTCTGGGGCTACCTGATCACACAGATACCCGGCGGCTTTATTGCATCCAAGTTTCCGGCTAACAAAATCTTTGGCCTGTCGATTGTCAGCTCCGCCTCGCTGCATCTCATCGTGCCCTTTGCCATGACACTGGCGCATGGACATGTGGTTATCTGTGTGCGTGTGCTCCAAGGACTCTTCGAGGTGAGTTTTTCTGGCATAGAAAGCGAAGAGAGAAATTCGATTTGATTTGAAACAGATCAAAGCCAAGGATTACGCATGTTGTTGAGGAGTTGGATGGGGAAAGTGGGTGAAAGGATTTTGCTTTATGATATGTGAAATGAAAATATCTTTCATGTTGTGGGGGTGGCTTCGGTTGGGGGTAGCCAAAAAAAAAGGGAAGAATAACAAAAAGATTTATTTTAATGCGATTTTCTTTGTGTGCCTGACGAAGTTGCCTCTCTCTCTTCCACTTATTTTTTATCTAACTCTCTCTTTCTCTTACTCTCCCACTCTCCCTTCAAGGGCGTCACATATCCGGCCTGCCATGGTATTTGGCGTTTCTGGGCGCCTCCCATGGAACGCTCCCGTCTGGCCACCTTGGCCTTCTCCGGTTCCTACGCTGGCGTTGTGGTTGGTTTACCCTTATCCGGCTTACTGGCCGATGCCGTAGGCTATCAGGCGCCCTTCTACGCGTACGGCACCTTTGGCATTATCTGGTATATGTTCTGGATCTGGTTGTGTTTCGAGAATCCACGCAAGCATCCCGCCATCAGCATACCCGAGTTGAAGTACATCGAGAAATCGCTGGGTGAATCAGCGCATCCAACGATGCCTTCGTTTAAGACGACCCCGTGGCGTCAAATGATGCGCTCCATGCCGGTGTATGCCATTATTGTGGCCAATTTCTGTCGCTCCTGGAACTTCTATCTGCTGGTGCTCTTCCAATCCTCATTTCTTAAGCACAAGTTCGGCTTCAAGGTGGAAGAGGCGGGCTTTGTGGGTTCACTGCCGCATCTCATTATGACAACGATTGTGCCCTTTGGCGGCATGTTGGCGGATCATCTGCGCAAGAATGGCATCCTATCGACAACGAATGTGCGTAAGCTTTTCAACTGCGGCGGTTTCGGCATGGAGGGACTGTTCTTTCTCTTCGTTGCGCACTCCTCAACGGCGGTAAGTTGGAGGGGGGCGTGGCTAAAATTAAGTTAAAAGTGGGCTAAGATTTCATTCTCATCTCCTTTCAGACGGGCGCCATGTTTGCGCTCACCTGCGGTGTTGCCTTCAGCGGGTTTGCCATCTCTGGCTACAATGTGAATCATTTGGATATAGCTCCACGCTATGCCAGCATATTGATGGGTCTCTCCAATGGCATTGGCACGCTGGCGGGCATCATAGTGCCCTATGCGTTGGACGGGCTCATACAGGCGAATGTGAGTGGCAAGTAGAAGACCCTCTATAAATTCGTTAACTGATATATACTTTTGCCTCTTCGCTAGCCCACTGGCTGCTGGACCACCGTCTTCACGCTGGCCGCCTGCGTGCATCTAATTGGTTGTACCTTCTATGGCATCTTTGCATCGGGTGAACTGCAACCTTGGGCCGAACCCCCGCCAGAGGAGCAGCAGGTGTGGGCACCGCCAGCCGGTGCCATAACCAACGATGATCCCAGCCAGGCGGGCATGATGGGCACGTACATGAAGGAGACCTCATTTGTGAGTAAAAGGGGCAAATCAATTAGAGCCACGCGATGTTATCTCTTCCCATCTTTCTCCCAATCCCTTGCTCATTTGCAGGGCGCACCTGAGTACAATGAGCAGAGCCAAATGCAGCAATCGAATGCCATTAGCTACGGCGCCACCGGACACGTGGCTAACAATCCATTTGCCATGGCAGCCAGTGCACCCCTGGCCGTCGATACTCCGCCTCCTTCGTACGGGGATGTGACCAGCACAGGCTACGCTGACTACACGCAACCACAAGCGGAGTTTCAGCCACAACCGCAGGCCGGCACCACGAATCCCTATCTACAGCAGGCCTATCAGCAGCAGCAGTAAGCACTAAGCAGGAAAGTAAACGCAACTGATCCGATCTACTGATATACATATATATATACAAGTATATGACTATATAGCTTTTAGTTGTAGATGTGTTTATTGTTTACTGAGTTTGGTTCACTTTAGTTTGTAAGATACAATCGGAGAACCTTAGTGAGCTGCGATTTGACAAGAACTAAAAAGAAATATTCAAAGCATACTCCAAGAGGTACTCCGCCCTTAAGTATGCTATGAATATTTCTGCTTGGTACTTGTGAAATCGCAGCTCGCCTCGGTTCATTTAGGTCTGCCCGAGTCTAACGAATTTCCATGCGACACTCACACAGACACTCACTCAGACACTCAGACACACAATGAAACTATGTACCTAACAGAGAGTAAAATACATATGCACACGATTACCGTTACACTTGGCGCAGCATACAACAAAAACGATAGCCTAATTTGCGGCGCCACAGCAGCCAAAAACTCTATTTACAATCGAAACAGGCACAAATCGATATCGAAATCGAAACAGTAGTTGACATTTGTGTATATCATATTGACATAATCCCAGGCAGCAGGCAGTACGTCTCGAAAAAAAAACCGTTAAATCAATATTATTCTAAATAATAATAAATCGAACTATATACGAACATACATACATTATATAGGCAAAAAAATTGTTGTTAACTCTGCAAGTAGCGAAAGAAACTCTGCAAGTTTTATTACCGTTGATGATATTCTTCTGTAAATGACATGGTATGAGTCGACTCACTCGACTCTAAATGTCATTTATGTCTAAGTAAGCATTTTAATCTCAGCAGCACATATTTATTCTATAATTATACTATATAATAAGCAATTGTTGATGTTCGGCACGAATGATAAACACTAAAAAGAGAAAGATTCTTATATAATATATATACAAAATATACCACATATATTAATCTATATATTATGTGTATTTATTAATCCACTTTTTGTGTGTGTTCGGTTTGTTGTTTGCTTTTGCATTTGCATACGACCTGAGCAAGGCATGATAAAGGTACTAAAGCACATTAACACATACATATGCTAAATGACTAGACTTATAAGTAGCTAGCAGTAGGCGCCAATAACCTCAGAATTGGTCTTCATATGCTCTTCACAAAAACAAAATAAAGTTCAAGTTTATTAAAGCACTAATAAAACACTGGCATAATATTGCATGGGGAGTTTTGCTGCGTTTCAAATTGAATGGAAAACTCAACATTTTTTTATATGTCAAAAAATTTTTAGTAGATTTGTTATAAGAACTTTAATAATTAATTATAATTTTTTTTAAATAAATCTCTGCTGTCTTTCGTTCTTATATGCACTGTTAATTTCTTTGGAGCACATTTTAATTTATACTTTTTTATATTATTTCAAACTTTCAGTTGAAGCTAAGCAAAACTCCCCGTGCATATTTTAAACTATTTAATGCACTTTTCATCTCTTATAATATTTATAATATTTATAATATTTATGTATGTCTAAGCACAAAAATTAAACGGATTTTTAATCACACATGAGACTTGAATATAAAAAAATTAGTACACTTTTTAGTATTATTAAATTATTTTTTATATTTTCTTTTATTTGAAATGCACATTAATTGTAATATTTTAAAACTCTGCACATTCTTCCTTCCTTGCCTGATTTGTCCTAATTTTAGAGCACTCTTCAATGTCCTGCACTTTAAAATAATAATTTATATTATTTTTTTTAAATTTTTATTTCATTATTATTTTATCTCTTCTTTTGATGCACTAATTTTCCGTAGTAACCTATTGCACTTATCTCTATCCCTAATTAATAACCGCACTAAATGTATTATAACTAACCCAAAATACATATATATATATTATTATTAATATTAATTAAATTATTCACAATACAAAACAAAAATGTATTAAAAAATGTGAAAATTTTCTAACTAAAAGAGTCAATTCTTATACCGTAATTTGTACAGAGCAGCGAATATTATATACATACACTCACATATATAAATTCAAATATATATATATGCGAAAGAAATTCCATAAAAAAGAATACTACTAAAATATACCATAAAATATGAACTAGAGCATAATACGATCATTTATAAATTTTAAATGTTATTGCAAATTACATTATACTATTTTGGTCAGTTTTAAAAGGTCTGTGCAAAGATGATGAATCGAACACGACAAAACAGAACAACCGCAAACTGCTTGTGAAAGCGACAATACCTAGTTGAATAAGCTTTGTTAATAATAAATAGACTATTGTTTATGTATTAAGAAATTTTTTTTCGATTCGATTTAGACAGAAATTTGCTTTGCTTTCACCCGTTAAAAGGCGAAAGCACAAGTCGAACGTATATAAATTATTCTGGCCATTGGGGCGTATGTGTAATATTAGCATTATCCAAAAAAAAAGTCTGTATATATATGGAAAGCATGCAAACTATAGAAATGCTCTACAAACTATGTAGTTATTATTCAGTATAAAATACAAATACACAACTAAAACAAAGTCACTTAACAGGAGAGATGAACATGGAACGAGGCTCTCCATTACCCATCCCCCTTCCTTTTCCCCCCAACCCTCTTTGTTAACCGTTTTCTTCTCTGAGAGATGCAGAAGCTCTCGAGGCTGTGTGGACAATAATAACGCAAATGTTAACGAAAAGCCACAGTGTTTTTTGTTCCGTTTTAGTAATACATAAATACCGTATATATATAAAATACTTAGTAGTAAAAATCTAGCGAAAAACGCTGATCTAGTTCAGACATTCTGTATATACGATATGTGTATGTAGCATGTGTGTGAAGAGAAGTAGCTAAATATGCCATCATTAAATGCTTTTGTGAGTAATTTAAGTGTACATAAAAAAAAAAAAAAAAAAACAAGTTAAAAGATCATTAAAATGTGTAATAACATAACTAATAAAAGTAAAGACAGCAAACAATACGAACCGGTTACAACTAGGGTACTTCAACTACTCGAATGTGTCTGCATAATTAGCCACGATTATAACTTAATTATCAACTAACCGAATGCAGTAAAATACTACTATACTCATCTGTTGTCAGATATATAGACGCACAAGATCAACGATGTAAAATGAGCTGAGTAAAGCAAAGTAAGATGCGGCATGCCGCAGTTTCGAGTATTCTTCCAAGGCGGAGAATATTCGTTTCAATTTATTCTAGCTATATGTATATATATATATATATATCTTTATGTATTTTTATTGCAATTTCAATCGGAATCTTTGTGTTTTTTTTGTGAGTTCGGTTTGTCAACTAGTAAATGTATAAAAAAAAAAATATATATATATATATAAAATTTAAATACACACAGAAATACATGTATGCATATAAAAAAGAGAGAGCTCCCTTTTCTGGCAACACCCGCCCATGTTGTATAATTTTATCATCTAGTCTTACGATATTCGGCATATAACACGAATATTGCACGAGATGTTTTATGTTTTTAACTTAGTTCTCAACTCTTTATTCATCTGATATCCCGATTATACGAAATACAATATACGAGTACATACATATAAAGGCTTAACAAATTATACCCAATGGAAAAAATGTATTTGGAATTCAATAAACAACAAAAAAAAATGTTACAACAAATTTATGCCTAAAAAAAAAAAAAAAAAAAACTAAACAAAAAGCAAAACAAAGCAAATGTTTTCTCTTTATTTCAACAATTCTAATTCCAGCAATTTTAACTTATAACTTAATGATTAGCTTTAGATTTGTACAAGGCGCGGACATGGGCAACCAGAGAGGGATATATCTTCTTCTTCTCTCTCTCCCAATCAACGATGGCGGCAAATAAAATACGAATAAATACGATTAGGAAACAAACTAAAATCACATGAGTGCTACAACATGAAACGCAAGCAAACTTAGATCACTTATATATAGTACTATATAGAAGTCAGAATTGCGCCATCATCGTCGTCGTACGCCCTGGTATTCCCCGTTCGAGCGCCCCTTGCCGGGAAAGCCGCGCGCAAAGGGCGCCTTCGCATTGGTCGTCACGTAGTAGTTGCCGCGTGCTCTGAAAGGGCATAGGATTTGGATCATATATTCAATCTGGATATATGTATATATATACTCACTTGTTTGAACAGTGCTCTCCCATGAGCACATACTCAGAATCCTTGGGCTCACACCAGCCAATTAGGTAGGTGAAGAGATTAGGGCAGGGTCCGGCATAGAAGCCACGCTTGGTGGTAATGGACTCAATGAAGTAAGGTGTGACCTTGGTGTGATCACAGGCCAGAGTTTCTAGAGGGACAGACAAAAAGAATTAGCTCTAAGCTGCCTACCAATTCCAACTCCCTACACTTACGAAACAACGTGGCAGATCCCACGCACGCTGGCTGCCTGGTGCCGCCATTGACATAGAAGTCCGCATGACCGCTGGAGTGCCACTGGCCCAGGATGCCGGCACCAGTGTGCAGCACATCCACAAAATGTGCATCACTTGTGTCCAGATCGCGTGAGTTATTCGCACCGGCATAGAAGAATATTGTGGGATCCAACGCAGTGATGCGTCCAATCTTTCCCTCCTCGGGCTTTAGGTAGTTGGCCACCAAGCCGGCTATGTGTGCGCCCACGCTATACCCTATAAAGTGCAGATCATCGGGCTGCACGCCACGCGGATGCCTTGCCAGATACTTGACCAGCTGCGAGATGCATAGGCTACCAAAGCGCGGTGCCCATTCCATCTGACTGAGGCAGGGCTCCTTCACCGCATCGCTATAGTCCACAATGATGATGTTGTACTCGCCCACCGTAAAGTAGGCCTCACGCAGATCCGGACTGGGACTGAGCATGCGACCTCCCCCAAAGCCATGTATGATGATTTTCGTGGGATGACGCGGATTGAAGTGCGTGTAGTACAGCGAGTTGGCATCCAACACGTCCAGGAACTCGGGCTGCTCCTGTGTGCGGCGTGTGTACAAATAGAATTGAATCTTCGGATGTGGACAGCGATAGGGCTTCTCTAGGCAAGATTCCGTTACGTAGACCTGCGATTGATTCTGACCCGCAGCGACGGCGGCGGCAACAACTGCTGCATTTTGCGCGGCTGCAAATCAGATCGCAATATTAATAATTGAACAAGGCGAAAAATTTCAACTAGGGATTTCAATAGCGACCCGCAACCCTTTCTGCCTTAACTCTATTTCATGTACCAAGCGTTAAGTGTAGAGAGACAACTAGTTGTGCTTTCAACTTGGCGTTCAATATCAGTTTCAACTACAGCTTCAAGTGGAGTTACCCAACATTCTTCACACTAGGTTCTTCCCTCTCTTTTACCTATCATCCTCTGGTATCACGCCTATTGAAGCAACTAGTTAGACTTTCAATTCCACGTTCAACTTCAACTACAGTTTCAACTGGAGCTACCCCGCATTCTTCACACTGGCTCCTTCTCTCTCTTGATTACTTATCATTCTGTTGTATCACGATCTGAGCTTATTGAAGCAACTAGTTTGACTTTCAATTTCACGTTCAACTTCAATTACAGCTTCAATTAGCCCTTATACCTATATCACCATTGCATCCTAAGGCAATTAGGCTTCAACTAGACCCTGTTACCATCTAAAACTTTATTCTTTTTCTCATGTATTACAATTTGGCTTTCAATTTCGATTCAACCTAAACTACAGTTTCAATCAGCCTACACATTCTTCGCTCTATCCATCTCTCGTTTTTCACTTTCTTACCTATCTCTTTCGTGCATCACGAACCGCGTCTATTAAAACAACTAACTGGGCTTTCAATTTGGCTTTCAATTTCAGTCACAGCTTCAATCAGCCCCCGCAACCGGCTCCGTCTCCCTCTTTGATGTTGAACGGGTTTAGCGTTACATAAGCTGCGGTCGACATTGAATGCCACCACCGACGATGTGCAGCAAATGTCGTGCAACATGCATTTGCAACATTTGAGAGGGAGATAGCAAAGCAGAGATTGGAGAGAGATGGGGCAAGACTAAAGCGCTAAAGAGGTTTCTGCAATTGTGCAAAAGTAAAAGTGAGCCCAATGCGCTCCAAAAACGGAAGTGTGCCTGGCGCAGCTTACACTCGTCTCATTTGTTGTTGTTGTAGTTGTTGCTGGTTGCCTGTTGTTGTTGCCTTTTATCAGACGTGACATAACTAGGCTCACTTCGCACTCGCCAGACTCGCCTCGCTCGACATCGTTAGATATGCATGATTCATGGCATCGGCCATAAGGAAAACCCAACGAGTTTCAATGAGCTCATCTGTTTCGTTTTGTTTTGATATGGGGAAGTGCAAGGCTTTAATTCACATTGAAAGAGCAGGTTCCGAAAATTATGAGCGTTATTTTTAGATCAAACGAGCTTGAAATGTAAAGTGATATGTGTGTGTGTGGCATGCCAAGGGAGGTATTTGCGGCGCGCTTGTTCGTATGAACACGTAGATCTCGAGCTCTGCAATAGCTAGGGTTATTCAATTTGGTGGAGTGAGTGTACTAGAGCGTGTGCAGATCTAGATAGCTTAAAGAGGCTGCTAGACTATGAGCTTATAAAGTTATGAGGCCCAAACTGTTTGCGGTAAGTATATTTCAGCAAGTGAACAAGTAATATCGTTTTAAATTTGAGCAATTTGCAGGTATTTCCATTAACTTTAGATTATATAAATTTTAGAAAAATCCAAAGAGGGTAAATGGTTTAGATTTTGAAAAATTTACTATCTACAAAGTAAAATTTGATATTATAAATTATACAGGGTATCTAACTGTTTGTGTGCTGCCTGAATTACTCAAACCTTTAAGCTAATGTAATGAATTTATTGTCGTCATATTTTTTCATATCATAGAACTGAGTTCGTTAACGCTTTATGACGAAACTGTCTGGCTGGCTTCAGGCTGGTCACACTGTACGCCAAGTGCTCACAAATCTTGCACCGCGCTTTGAATATAAATGGCGGCATTATAAACGATATTCATACGTGTATATGTTACTTTTTCGGCTGAGAATCGGCCTTCGGTTAACTAAGTAAGTTGCCGGTTTCAATTGGCCCACTCAGTCGGCGGTGGCAAATGTTGCAATATGCGACATGGCAACTGGTCGAGCGATCGAGCGATCGAGCGATCGAGCGATCACTTGCAGTAGTTGCAACTTATGTTGCAGCTTAAGTTGTTGTCTGCCATATGATTCGAGCATGATCCGTGGCACCTTTTAGGGCATCCGGCATGACAAACTGTTGCGCTGCGCCTCATGGCACACTGAACAAGCTACAGCTACGGCTTGAATGTGTCTCCAACTTCAGTTACTCCTCCCCCCCGTCTCTGCCCAGCGAGGGAAGTTTGTCATAATATTTTGTACAACATGCTCGGAAATTAAGCATGCAACAAGCGATTGTTTTGCACAACATAATACATAATTCACTTAGGCTGCCCCCTTTTAACTAACCTACCCCTCTCCCTCCCTCTCTCTCTCTGTACTCCCGCATACAATTAGCAATGGGGCGAGTCGAGTTTCTGCCTCAATTGCGACAAGTTATGTTTTCTATTTTGTTTCTTTCGCCGGGTTTCCACAATCGTTGCGCTTATATAAGCCGACCTGGACCTGGGCCTGCTCTGACTTCACGCATGCCAATTAAATTTTCATGTCGCAAGCTTGATAGAGCGCACTCTATATAAATTGCTCTGCCGGAAAACTGCAATCGGAATATCCAAAAAAAATTTGCTAGCCCAAAAATAAAACGAGGTTCCAAAAAAAATGCAAAACAATGCCAAGAAAACAACGGAAGCGCAGGCAAACGCGGAAGACTGCGGCACAGTTGCAATAACCACCAGAAAACCCACTGGCAACGGGCAGCAACAACAACAACAACAACAACAACAAACTTGAAATGTGCTCATCATTCAACTGGTTCGCGTGTTTCTCGTTGTTGTTGTTGTTGTTAATTTCAGTTGGTAAGTGAAAGAGATGTTTGTTGTTTATTTTGCCTTATTGTTTTGTTTCTCTGCACTTGGTTTGCCTGCTCTTTCTTCTCCTACTCCCTCTCCCCCTCACTCCCTTATCGATGGTTTTTCTTGGTTGGTTTTCTTTCCCGTTTAATTATCGTTTTATAGGTTTTTGTGCTGCGCTCTTCTCTCATGCCATGCGTCATGGCTATCATCTCTCGCTTTTTATCGCCATCGACATTTAGCCGTATTATGTGTCTTTAGTGCAGTCACTTCCCTCCCCCTCCCCAAACTCCTCCCCCCCTAGAGGAAATTGCTCAATCCGCACACACATGGCTGTTATTGAACCTTGCAAGCAAATCTGGGAAAGTCGTCGAGTAACGGTTGCTTTTTACGATATACATAAGTATGGTATATCGTAAAGTTAGCTATTATGGGCAAATTACACTGGGCGGCAAATAGTTGCACAAATATTTGCATAAAGAGAGTGAAAAGGGAAGTTTTGTATGTCTAAACATAGATACATATTATTATATATACTATATATATTCTTGATCAATAGAAAAAGATAGAAATGCCCTGTTTCTGAATCGCTTTGATACTAGATAGGAAAGAACTAATAGAGTAAAGAGTGTTAGGGACAGAAATAGAGTAAAATGTAGGGAAAAAGAATGAGGGAGACAAAAGGAATGGGGAAGAAAGAGAGAAGAAGAGACTGAGAAAGACAAAAGAAGAATGAGAATGACAAAAAGAAAGTGGAAGAGAGAAAATAGTGAAAAAGACAGGAGGATAATGGGATACAAAGAAGGAGACTAAGAGGAAGACAAAAAGAGTGTGACAAGCAATAAGAAGGAAACAGAGAGAATGTTGGAAAGAGAAAGAAAAGAAAAATGGACAGATTGAGAGAGACAGAAAAGAAGTAAGAGAGAGAGAAAGAGACATCTCGACCGTGAAGGAATAAAAAGATTTTTATCTTTAAGCAAGAACGTATCTTATGGATACCAAAAACAGTTGGCAGACAGAAAGAGTAAAGCAGGCTAACACAACTTAGCTGAACCTTGTGCTGCAGTGTAATTAGAATGCGCCAAATTATGGCTTCATATTAGAGCTACACCAACGCGGTTTTCAATTCCCAAAGCAAGGCCAACAAGCTGCAGTTGCTTATTAAAAGCCAATCAAATATTTGTTGTACTGAAAAACTATGCCAAGAAATCCAAATTCTAAAGGTGAAGCAAATGGCCTAAAGCAAGCAATTAATATTATTGTTACTCATTAAGAAACTAACTTAGGAGTGTTAATTATTAACTTCACACGTTTATCTTTCAAAGTTAATGGTCCGCAGAACTGTAAATGTTAATACAATAGTTCACTTTCATTGCCAAGCTGCACTTGCAGATTGACCCACTAAACTCGTAACTATTCCATATAAAACATCTTTCAATCCCATATTAAGTGCCAAACAATCCAAATGCTTAACCCCTTTTCTCCCGCCCAGTCAACACCCTGTAGCCTTCGTTGCATTTTAATTAACAACAACTTGACTTTGGCCCTCACATTCGCCTGCAATGACACGCATTTTTGCATTGCGCATACGCCCCGTGGGCCCAGCAGAACTACAACTACATTGTCTACCTTAAGTGTATTCACGCGACTGTCGCGATGACACCCTTCCCTTGACTGTAGCTGAGCTAGCCCTCGCACACAACAATTTTTTAGTTATAACGATTTGCGAAATACCCGCAAAAAAGTCAGCGAAGAGTGTCAAGGTGCTTGGGGCGCCCCTCGTGCATTTCGTGCCTCGTCGAGGCACATTAAAGTCGACTAAAAATTGAAATATTAAATATGATTCGTAGTAATTAAGAGTGCAGTTCAACGGTAGCTGAACTAGCTGCGGCCAATTTATTAACTGTGCCAAGTAGAAGCAGAACAACAACAACGACGGCAACGACAGGTGGCAAGGCAACGCGCCAATGACGAGGCACATTTTAATGGATGAGCAAAAAAAAAGTAACGAACAACGAAAAAGATGCGTAACAAATTTTATGGAATCCGTTTCGAATTGTTGGCACCAAAAACAACAACAACAGCAGCAGCAGCAAAAGAGGTACGGCACAGTATGGTCGGGGTATGTGAAATTATTATAATATTTACAAAATTTGGCAAGGCATAAATAGCGAAATACTTTGATATCTTTGGGCAAACTAAATATTCATAAATAGTTTAAATATTTTAATAAGCTTTATAGTTGATTTTAGGCACATTGTGTCAGTTTTTTTTTTGGGTATGAAGAAAATTTTGCAGTATTTTTTTTTTATCAAGTTTTTTATTTCTCTTTGCTTTGCTTAATATTCGATCTACTGTGCCTGATTTTTGGGAACTTAGAAAATATTGTTTAATTTGTATTTCCAGCTCATTAAACATATATATAATTTTTTGAAATTTTTTTACCACCTTTTTTCTGTATACTCAACCCACTGTGCCTGCTTGTTTTCGGGGGCTTAGCAATGTTTTTTACTTGAGCGCGGCAAAGTGTCGCTGCATTTTGTTATTGGGTCGATCGGACAAGTAGTTATAAATAGTTGTTATAAGTAGCAGTTGCTGTTGTTGTTGTTGTTGTCAGTTGTGTTTGTCTTGTGTCTGCATTGTTGTTATTGTAGCTGGCATTGTACGTGCTATGGAGAGCATCAACCTCAGCCCGCAGCTCAATGGGCAAAGCATAAATATGAAATCGAATTCAAAGCGTCGTGTTGTTGTAGTTGTTGTTGTTGTTGCTCGTGTTGTAGTTGTTGTTGTTGCTGCTGCTGGCGAATATGCTATGACAAGGTCGTCCATGGAAATGGAAATTTTGTCGAAACTAACGCAACATGTCAGCGAGAGATAATTGTGCAATACTTTTTATGCAGTTGACGCAAATTAAAAATGTCAACAGCAGCAGCAGCCATGGCCACGCCTCGACGAGAAGACAGCAACAACAACAACAGCAACGGCAACGGAGACAAGAAAGCCAACGATGACAACGTCAATTCCAGAAGAAAGGCAAAAGCCAAAAAGAAATAAAAGAGTAAATCATTCAGGCATGGCCAAAAAAAACTCAAACCGAAACCAAAACCGACATCGAAAAAAGGTGCCAAGCGAGGGCGAAAGTTGAAGCCGTAGCTAAAGACTTAAATCGGTTTGTTAAGTTATGATCGAATTTCTTTTTAGCACAGAGCGCAAAAAACCCAAAAACAAACCGGCAAAATCCACTTGAGACACAATGCAGCAGCAGCAGGCGACGAGCAGCGGCAGCAGTTGACGTAGAGCTGTGTTGGTACCACTGTGCGGCATGTTTGGCCAAAGTTCGCTTTCAATTTGGGTCAATTGTCGCGTAATTAGTGCGCAATCAAATTGAGTAGTAAAACAATGACACGAAAAACACTCGAAATTTGTACGGAAATTTTCGAAAAAAAAAAAAAATATTTTCAATAATTTTTTTCAAAAATATGTTCACACTTTTTTCTGAACACAGCGACTGGGTCAAGGTGGAAATTATGGAAATGCAATTTTCAATTTATTATTTATTTGTTTCGCTTTTTTTCGGGCTCTGCCGGCACAGCTGCTCACTCTAATCCGTTTCTGGTCATTGGACTCGACGCGCGATCACTCTCGATTTCGTTGCACGACGCCGCATAATTCCGGACCAAAAATGTTATAACGCTTTTTGTTGTTGTTTCGCTTGGTCTTTTTGCGGGCCACGCGCGAACCGCCCAAAATAAACAACAACAACAACAACAACAACGGAGACGTTGACGAAGGCAGCCACTTGATCTTGGCTTTCACGGGAGCGCACGTGTTGCAAAGAGAGCGGGGCAAACTCTGAACGCGAGAGAGAGACAGCGGGTGCGTTTGCGCGAAGCTAAAAGACGTGCGCTACGTTTGCGCGCTGGCAAGCAACTGAAGCACGCGTTCGTGTCTTAAGTCATTCGTTTGTGGAGCGCAACAAAAAGCTCGCTGCTCTGCAAGGCAACAGCTTGCTGGGTCAATAAAGCTCGCGAAGCTTGTTCCCGATTGCCGAAACTGCTTTGGTTATGGAATCGAAAGTGAAAGAAATTTGAAATTGTTATCGATAACTAAATCGATATTAATTATTTCAAGAAACTTAAGAGATAGCAACAAGGGAGGAGTTTAAATAAAATGAATTTAAAATTATAATTCAATAAAAAATAAAATTTAAAAAAAACCAAATTCATTTTTTATGCATTCTTTTGTAAAAAAAATTAATTATTTATATTTTTATTATTATTATAAAAAAATTATTTTTTTCTAATTTAAAAATTAAAAAAATTAAAAAAAAACCAAATATATTTTTTATGCATTCTTCAGTGTAAAAATTAATTTTTTATACGAGGGTCGTTTGATAAGTCCGTGACCTCGTATTATTATTATAAAAAAAATATTATTTTTCTTTTATTTTTCTTTTTTCTTTTTTATGCATTCTTTAGTGTAAAATTTAATTTTTATATTTTTATTCTTAAAAAAAAATATTATTTTTCTAATTTGTAAATTAAAAAAAAAATTTAAAGAAAACCAAATATATTTTTTATGCATTCTTCAGTGTAAAAATTAATTTTTTATACGAGGGTCGTTTGATAAGTCCGTGACCTCGTATTATTATTATAAAAAAAATTTTATTTTCTTTTATTTTTCTTTTTCTTTTTTTTATGCATTCTTTAGTGTAAAATTTAATTTTTATATTTTTATTCTTAAAAAAAAATATTATTTTTCTAATTTGTAAATTAAAAAAAAATTTAAAGAAAACCAAATATTTTTATGCATTCTTCAGTGTAAAAATTAATTTTTTATACGAGGGTCGTTTGATAAGTCCGTGACCTCGTATTATTATTATAAAAAAAATATTATTTTTCTTTTATTTTTCTTTTTCTTTTTTTATGCATTCTTTAGTGTAAAATTTAATTTTTTATATTTTTATTCTTAAAAAAAAATATTATTTTTCTAATTTGTAAATTAAAAAAAAAATTTAAAGAAAACCAAATATATTTTTTATGCATTCTTCAGTGTAAAAATTAATTTTTTATACGAGGGTCGTTTGATAAGTCCGTGACCTCTTCAGTGTAAAAATTAATTTTTTATACGAGGGTCGTTTGATAAGTCCGTGACCTCGTATTATTATTATAAAAAAAATATTATTTTTCTTTTATTTTTCTTTTTCTTTTTTTATGCATTCTTTAGTGTAAAATTTAATTTTTATATTTTTATTCTTAAAAAAAAATATTATTTTTCTAATTTGTAAATTAAAAAAAAAATTTAAAGAAAACCAAATATATTTTTTATGCATTCTTCAGTGTAAAAATTAATTTTTTATACGAGGGTCGTTTGATAAGTCCGTGACCTCGTATTATTATTATAAAAAAAATATTATTTTTCTTTTATTTTTCTTTTTCTTTTTTTATGCATTCTTTAGTGTAAAATTTAATTTATAATTTTTATTTTTAAAAAAAAAATATTATTTTTCTAATTTGTAAATTAAAAAAAAAATTTTAAGAAAACCAAATATATTTTTTATGCATTCTTCAGTGTAAAAATTAATTTTTTATACGAGGGTCGTTTGATAAGTCCGTGACCTCGTATTATTATTATAAAAAAAATATTATTTTTCTTTTATTTTTCTTTTTCTTTTTTTATGCATTCTTTAGTGTAAAATTTAATTTTTTATATTTTTATTCTTAAAAAAAAATATTATTTTTCTAATTTGTAAATTAAAAAAAAAATTTAAAGAAAACCAAATATATTTTTTATGCATTCTTCAGTGTAAAAATTAATTTTTTATACGAGGGTCGTTTGATAAGTCCGTGACCTCGTATTATTATTATAAAAAAAATATTATTTTTCTTTTATTTTTCTTTTTCTTTTTTTATGCATTCTTTAGTGTAAAATTTAATTTTTTATATTTTTATTCTTAAAAAAATATTATTTTTCTAATTTGTAAATTAAAAAAAAAATTTAAAGAAAACCAAATATATTTTTTATGCATTCTTCAGTGTAAAAATTAATTTTTTATACGAGGGTCGTTTGATAAGTCCGTGACCTCTTCAGTGTAAAAATTAATTTTTTATACGAGGGTCGTTTGATAAGTCCGTGACCTCTTCAGTGTAAAAATTAATTTTTTATACGAGGGTCGTTTGATAAGTCCGTGACCTCGTATTATTATTATAAAAAAAATATTATTTTTCTTTTATTTTTCTTTTTCTTTTTTTATGCATTCTTTAGTGTAAAATTTAATTTTTTATATTTTTATTCTTAAAAAAAATATTATTTTTCTAATTTGTAAATTAAAAAAAAATTTAAAGAAAACCAAATATATTTTTTATGCATTCTTCAGTGTAAAAATTAATTTTTTATACGAGGGTCGTTTGATAAGTCCGTGACCTCGTATTATTATTATAAAAAAAATATTATTTTTCTTTTATTTTTCTTTTTCTTTTTTTATGCATTCTTTAGTGTAAAATTTAATTTTTTATATTTTTATTCTTAAAAAAAAATATTATTTTTCTAATTTGTAAATTAAAAAAAAATTTTAAAGAAAACCAAATATATTTTTATGCATTCTTCAGTGTAAAAATTAATTTTTTATACGAGGGTCGTTTGATAAGTCCGTGACCTCGTATTATTATTATAAAAAAAATATTATTTTTCTTTTATTTTTCTTTTTCTTTTTTTTATGCATTCTTTAGTGTAAAATTTAATTTTTTATATTTTTATTCTTAAAAAAAAAATATTATTTTTCTAATTTGTAAATTAAAAAAAAATTTTAAGAAAACCAAATATATTTTTTATGCATTCTTCAGTGTAAAAATTAATTTTTTATACGAGGGTCGTTTGATAAGTCCGTGACCTCGTATTATTATTATAAAAAAATATTATTTTTCTTTTATTTTTCTTTTTCTTTTTTTATGCATTCTTTAGTGTAAAATTTAATTTTTATATTTTTATTCTTAAAAAAATATTATTTTTCTAATTTGTAAATTAAAAAAAAATTTAAAGAAAACCAAATATATTTTTTATGCATTCTTCAGTGTAAAAATTAATTTTTTATACGAGGGTCGTTTGATAAGTCCGTGACCTCTTCAGTGAAAAATATTAATTTTTTATATTATATCTTAAAAAAAATTTTCTAATTTGTAAGAGTTTGATAAGTCCGTGACCTCATTATTATTATAAAAAAAATATTATTTTTCTTTTATTTTTCTTTTTCCTTTTTTATGCATTCTTTAGTGTAAAATTTAATTTTTATATTTTTATTCTATAAAAAAAATATTATTTTTCTAATTTGTAAATTAAAAAAAATTTAAAGAAAACCAAATATATTTTTATGCATTCTTTGTGTAAAAATTTAATTTTTATACGAGGGTCGCTTTTTAGTCAAAATTTTATATTTTATCTTAAAAAAAATATTATTTTTCGTGACCAAACATATTTTTTATGCATTCTTCAGTGTAAAAATTAATTTTTTATACGAGGGTCGTTTGATAAGTCCGTGACCTCGTATTATTATTATAAAAAAATATTATTTTTCTTTTTATTTTTCTTTTTCTTTTTTATGCATTCTTTAGTGTAAAATTTAATTTTTATATTTTTATTCTTAAAAAAAATATTATTTTTCTAATTTGTAAATTAAAAAAAAATTTAAAGAAAACCAAATATATTTTTATGCATTCTTCAGTGTAAAAATTAATTTTTATACGAGGGTCGTTTGATAAGTCCGTGACCTCGTATTATTATTATAAAAAAAATATTATTTTTCTTTTATTTTTCTTTTTCTTTTTTTATGCATTCTTTAGTGTAAAATTTAATTTTTTATATTTTTATTCTTAAAAAAAAATATTATTTTTTCTAATTTGTAAATTAAAAAAAAAAAATTTAAAGAAAACCAAATATATTTTTATGCATTCTTCAGTGTAAAATTAATTTTTTATACGAGGGGTCGTTTGATAAGTCCGTGACCTCGTATTATTATTATAAAAAAAAAATTATTTTTCTTTTATTTTTTTTTTTTTTTTCTTTTTTTATGCATTCTTTAGTGTAAAATTTAATTTTTTATATTTTTATTCTTAAAAAAAATATTATTTTTCTAATTTGTAAATTAAAAAAAAATTTAAAGAAAACCAAATATATTTTTATGCATTCTTCAGTGTAAAATTAATTTTTATACGAGGGTCGTTTGATAAGTCCGTGACCTCGTATTATTATTATAAAAAAATATTATTTTTTCTTTTATTTTTCTTTTTCTTTTTTTATGCATTCTTTAGTGTAAAATTTAATTTTTTATATTTTTATTCTTAAAAAAAATATTATTTTTCTAATTTGTAAATTAAAAAAAATTTAAAGAAAACCAAATATATTTTTTATGCATTCTTCAGTGTAAAAATTAATTTTTTATACGAGGGTCGTTTGATAAGTCCGTGACCTCGTATTATTATTATAAAAAAATATTATTTTTCTTTTTATTTTTTCTTTTTCTTTTTTATGCATTCTTTAGTGTAAAATTTAATTTTTTATATTTTTATTCTTAAAAAAAAATATTATTTTCTAATTTGTAAATTAAAAAAATTTAAAGAAAACCAAATATATTTTTATGCATTCTTCAGTGTAAAAATTAATTTTTATACGAGGGTCGTTTTGATAAGTCCGTGACCTCATATTATTATTATAAAAAAATATTATTTTTCTTTTTATTTTTCTTTTTCTTTTTTTATGCATTCTTTAGTGTAAAATTTAATTTTTTATATTTTTATTCTTAAAAAAAATATTATTTTTCTAATTTGTAAATTAAAAAAAAAATTTAAAGAAAACCAAATATATTTTTATGCATTCTTCAGTGTAAAAATTAATTTTTATACGAGGGTCGTTTGATAAGTCCGTGACCTCGTATTATTATTATAAAAAAAATATTATTTTTCTTTATTTTTCTTTTTCTTTTTTATGCATTCTTTAGTGTAAAATTTAATTTTTTATATTTTTATTCTTAAAAAAAAATATTATTTTTTCTAATTTGTAAATTAAAAAAAAATTTAAAGAAAACCAAATATATTTTTATGCATTCTTCAGTGTAAAACTTAATTTTTTATACGAGGGTCGTTTGATAAGTCCGTGACCTCGTATTATTATTATAAAAAAAAAATGTATTTTTCTTTTATTTTTCTTTTTCTTTTTTTATGCATTCTTTAGTGTAAAATTTAATTTTTTATATTTTTATTCTTAAAAAAAATATTATTTTTCTAATTTGTAAATTAAAAAAAATTTAAAGAAAACCAAATATATTTTTATGCATTCTTCAGTGTAAAAATTTAATTTTTTTATACGAGGGTCGTTTGATAAGTCCATGACCTCGTATTATTATTATAAAAAAATATTATTTTTCTTTTATTTTTCTTTTTTTTTTATGCATTCTTTAGTGTAAAATTTAATTTTTTATATTTTTATTCTTAAAAAAAATATTATTTTTCTAATTTGTAAATTAAAAAAAATTTAAAGAAAACCAAATATATTTTTTATGCATTCTTCAGTGTAAAAATTAATTTTTATACGAGGGTCAGTTTGATAAGTCCGTGACCTCGTATTATTATTATAAAAAAAATATTATTTTTCTTTTTTATTTTTCTTTTTCTTTTTTTATGCATTCTTTAGTGTAAAATTTAATTTTTATATTTTTATTCTTAAAAAAAATATTATTTTTCTAATTTGTAAATTAAAAAAAAAAATTTAAAGAAAACCAAATATATTTTTTATGCATTCTTCAGTGTAAAACTTAATTTTTATACGAGGGTCGTTTGATAAGTCCGTGACCTCGTATTATTATTATAAAAAAATATTATTTTTCTTTTATTTTTTCTTTTTCTTTTTTTATGCATTCTTTAGTGTAAAATTTAATTTTTATATTTTTATTCTAAAAAAAAAATATTATTTTTCTAATTTGTAAATTAAAAAAAATTTAAAAGAAAACCAAATATATTTTTTATGCATTCTTCAGTGTAAAAATTAATTTTTTATACGAGGGTCGTTTGATAAGTCCGTGACCTCGTATTATTATTATAAAAAAATTATTTTTTTCTTTTATTTTTCTTTTTCTTTTTTTATGCATTCTTTAGTGTAAAATTTAATTTTTATATTTTTATTCTTAAAAAAATATTATTTTTCTAATTTGTAAATTAAAAAAAATTTAAAGAAAACCAAATATATTTTTTATGCATTCTTCAGTGTAAAATTAATTTTTATTATAGTGAGGGTCGTTTGATAAGTCCGTGACCTCGTATTATTATTATAAAAAAAATATTATTTTTCTTTATTTTTCTTCTTTTCTTTTTTTATGCATTCTTTAGTGTAAAATTTAATTTTTTATATTTTTATTCTTAAAAAAATATTATTTTCTCAATTTGTAAATTAAAAAAAAAATTTAAAGAAAACCAAATATAATTTTTATGCATTCTTCAGTGTAAAAATTAATTTTTTATACGAGGGTCGTTTGATAAGTCCGTGACCTCGTATTATTATTAAAAAATATTTTATTTTTTTTTATTTTTCTTTTCCTTTTTTTGTATTCTTTTAGTAAAATTTAATTTTTTATTTTTACTAAAAAATATTATTTAATTTAATTAAGACAAATATATTTTTTACATCTTCAGTGTAAAAATTAATTTTATAAGGTCGTTTGATAAGTCCGTGACCTCGTATTATTATAAAAAAATATTATTTTCTTTTATTTTTCTTTTCCTTTTTTATGCATTCTTTAGTGTAAAATTTAATTTTTATATTTTTATTCTTAAAAAAAAATATTATTTTTCTAATTTGTAAATTAAAAAAAAAATTTAAAGAAAACCAAATATATTTTTTATGCATTCTTCAGTGTAAAAATTAATTTTTTATACGAGGGTCGTTTGATAAGTCCGTGACCTCGTATTATTATTATAAAAAAAAATATTATTTTTCTTTTATTTTTCTTTTTCTTTTTTTATGCATTCTTTAGTGTAAAATTTAATTTTTTATATTTTTATTCTTAAAAAAAAATATTATTTTTCTAATTTGTAAATTAAAAAAAAAATTTAAAGAAAACCAAATATATTTTTATGCATTCTTCAGTGTAAAAATTAATTTTTATACGAGGGTCGTTTGATAAGTCCGTGACCTCGTATTATTATTATAAAAAATATTATTTTTCTTTTATTTTTCTTTTTCTTTTTTTATGCATTCTTTAGTGTAAAATTTAATTTTTTATATTTTTATTCTTAAAAAAAAATATTATTTTTCTAATTTGTAAATTAAAAAAAAATTTTAAAGAAAACCAAATATATTTTTATGCATTCTTCAGTGTAAAAATTAATTTTTTATACGAGGGTCGTTTGATAAGTCCGTGACCTCGTATTATTATTATAAAAAAATATTATTTTTCTTTTATTTTTCTTTTTCTTTTTTATGCATTCTTTAGTGTAAAATTTAATTTTTATATTTTTATTCTTAAAAAAAATATTATTTTTCTAATTTGTAAATTAAAAAAAAAATTTAAAGAAAACCAAATATATTTTTTATGCATTCTTCAGTGTAAAAATTAATTTTTTATACGAGGGTCGTTTGATAAGTCCGTGACCTCGTATTATTATTATAAAAAAAATATTATTTTTCTTTTATTTTTCTTTTTCTTTTTTTATGCTTTAGTGTAAAATTTAATTTTTTATATTTTTATTCTTAAAAAAAAAATATTATTTTTCTAATTTGTAAATTAAAAAAAAATTTTAAGAAAACCAAATATATTTTTTATGCATTCTTCAGTGTAAAAATTAATTTTTTATACGAGGGTCGTTTGATAAGTCCGTGACCTCGTATTATTATTATAAAAAAATATTATTTTTCTTTATTTTTCTTTTTCTTTTTTATGCATTCTTTAGTGTAAAATTTAATTTTTTATATTTTTATTCTTAAAAAAAAATATTATTTTTCTAATTTGTAAATTAAAAAAAAAATTTAAAGAAAACCAAATATATTTTTTATGCATTCTTCAGTGTAAAAATTAATTTTTTATACGAGGGTCGTTTGATAAGTCCGTGACCTCGTATTATTATTATAAAAAAAATATTATTTTTCTTTTATTTTTCTTTTTCTTTTTTTATGCATTCTTTAGTGTAAAATTTAATTTTTTATATTTTTATTCTTAAAAAAAAATATTATTTTTCTAATTTGTAAATTAAAAAAAAAATTAAAGAAAACCAAATATATTTTTATGCATTCTTCAGTGTAAAAATTAATTTTTTATACGAGGGTCGTTTGATAAGTCCGTGACCTCGTATTATTATTATAAAAAAAATATTATTTTTCTTTTATTTTTCTTTTTCTTTTTTTATGCATTCTTTAGTGTAAAATTTAATTTTTTATATTTTTATTCTTAAAAAAAAATATTATTTTTCTAATTTGTAAATTAAAAAAAAAATTTAAAGAAAACCAAATATATTTTTTATGCATTCTTCAGTGTAAAAATTAATTTTTTATACGAGGGTCGTTTGATAAGTCCGTGACCTCTTCAGTGTAAAAATTAATTTTTTATACGAGGGTCGTTTGATAAGTCCGTGACCTCGTATTATTATTATAAAAAAAATATTATTTTTCTTTTATTTTTCTTTTTCTTTTTTTATGCATTCTTTAGTGTAAAATTTAATTTTTTATATTTTTATTCTTAAAAAAAAATATTATTTTTCTAATTTGTAAATTAAAAAAAAAATTTAAAGAAAACCAAATATATTTTTTATGCATTCTTCAGTGTAAAAATTAATTTTTTATACGAGGGTCGTTTGATAAGTCCGTGACCTCGTATTATTATTATAAAAAAATATTATTTTTCTTTTATTTTTCTTTTTCTTTTTTTATGCATTCTTTAGTGTAAAATTTAATTTTTTATATTTTTATTCTTAAAAAAAAATATTATTTTCTAATTTGTAAATTAAAAAAAAATTTAAAGAAAACCAAATATATTTTTTATGCATTCTTCAGTGTAAAAATTAATTTTTTATACGAGGGTCGTTTGATAAGTCCGTGACCTCGTATTATTATTATAAAAAAAATATTATTTTTCTTTTATTTTTCTTTTTCTTTTTTTATGCATTCTTTAGTGTAAAATTTAATTTTTTATATTTTTATTCTTAAAAAAAATATTATTTTTCTAATTTGTAAATTAAAAAAATTTAAAGAAAACCAAATATATTTTTTATGCATTCTTCAGTGTAAAAATTAATTATACGAGGGTCGTTTGATAAGTCCGTGACCTCGTATTATTATTATAAAAAAAATATTATTTTTCTTTTATTTTTCTTTTTCTTTTTTTATGCATTCTTTAGTGTAAAATTTAATTTTTTATATTTTTATTCTTAAAAAAATATTATTTTTCTAATTTGTAAATTAAAAAAAAAATTTAAAGAAAACCAAATATATTTTTTATGCATTCTTCAGTGTAAAAATTAATTTTTTATACGAGGGTCGTTTGATAAGTCCATGACCTCTTCAGTGTAAAAATTAATTTTTTATACGAGGGTCGTTTGATAAGTCCGTGACCTCGTATTATTATTATAAAAAAAATATTATTTTTCTTTTATTTTTCTTTTTCTTTTTTTATGCATTCTTTAGTGTAAAATTTAATTTTTTTATATTTTTATTCTTAAAAAAAATATTATTTTTCTAATTTGTAAATTAAAAAAAATTTAAAGAAAACCAAATATATTTTTTATGCATTCTTCAGTGTAAAAATTAATTTTTTATACGAGGGTCGTTTGATAAGTCCGTGACCTCGTATTATTATTATAAAAAAAATATTATTTTTCTTTTATTTTTCTTTTTCTTTTTTATGCATTCTTTAGTGTAAAATTTAATTTTTTATATTTTTATTCTTAAAAAAAAATTATTTTTCTAATTTGTAAATTAAAAAAAAATTTAAAGAAAACCAAATATATTTTTATGCATTCTTCAGTGTAAAAATTAATTTTTTATACGAGGGTCGTTTGATAAGTCCGTGACCTCGTATTATTATTATAAAAAAAATATTATTTTCTTTTATTTTTCTTTTTCTTTTTTATGCATTCTTTAGTGTAAAATTTAATTTTTTATATTTTTATTCTTAAAAAAAATATTATTTTTCTAATTTGTAAATTAAAAAAAAAATTTAAAGAAAACCAAACATATTTTTTATGCATTCTTCAGTGTAAAAATTAATTTTTTATACGAGGGTCGTTTGATAAGTCCGTGACCTCGTATTATTATTATAAAAAAAATTATTTTTCTTTTATTTTTCTTTTTCTTTTTTTATGCATTCTTTAGTGTAAAATTTAATTTTTATATTTTTATTCTTAAAAAAAATATTATTTTTCTAATTTGTAAATTAAAAAAAATTTAAAGAAAACCAAATATTTTTTTATGCATTCTTCAGTGTAAAAATTAATTTTTATACGAGGGTCGTTTGATAAGTCCGTGACCTCGTATTATTATTATAAAAAAATATTATTTTTCTTTTATTTTTCTTTTTCTTTTTTATGCATTCTTTAGTGTAAAATTTAATTTTTATATTTTTATTCTTAAAAAAAATATTATTTTTCTAATTTGTAAATTAAAAAAAAAATTTAAAGAAAACCAAATATATTTTTATGCATTCTTCAGTGTAAAAATTAATTTTTTACACGAGGGTCGTTTGATAAGTCCATGACCTCTTCAGTGTAAAAATAATAATTTTTATACGAGGGTCGTTTGATAAGTCCGTGACCTCGTATTATTATTATAAAAAAAATATTATTTTTCTTTTATTTTTTTTTTTCTTTTTTATGCATTCTTTAGTGTAAAATTTAATTTTTTATATTTTTATTCTTAAAAAAAAATATTATTTTTCTAATTTGTAAATTAAAAAAAATTTAAAGAAAACCAAATATATTTTTATGCATTCTTCAGTGTAAAAATTAATTTTTTATACGAGGGTCGTTTGATAAGTCCGTGACCTCGTATTATTATTATAAAAAAAATATTATTTTTCTTTTTATTTTTCTTTTCCTTTTTTATGCATTCTTTAGTGTAAAATTTAATTTTTTATATTTTTATTCTTAAAAAAAAATATTATTTTTCTAATTTGTAAATTAAAAAAAAATTTTAAGAAAACCAAATATATTTTTTATGCATTCTTCAGTGTAAAAATTAATTTTTATACGAGGGTCGTTTGATAAGTCCGTGACCTCGTATTATTATTATAAAAAAATATTATTTTTCTTTTATTTTTCTTTTTCTTTTTTTATGCATTCTTTAGTGTAAAATTTAATTTTTTATATTTTTATTCTTAAAAAAAAATATTATTTTTCTAATTTGTAAATTAAAAAAAAAATTTAAAGAAAACCAAATATATTTTTATGCATTCTTCAGTGTAAAAATTAATTTATACGAGGGTCGTTTGATAAGTCCGTGACCTCGTATTATTATTATAAAAAAAATATTATTTTTCTTTTATTTTTCTTTTTCTTTTTTTATGCATTCTTTAGTGTAAAATTTAATTTTTTATATTTTTATTCTTAAAAAAATATTATTTTTCTAATTTGTAAATTAAAAAAAATTTAAAGAAAACCAAATATATTTTTATGCATTCTTCAGTGTAAAAATTAATTTTTTATACGAGGGTCGTTTGATAAGTCCATGACCTCTTCAGTGTAAAAATTAATTTTTATACGAGGGTCGTTTGATAAGTCCGTGACCTTATTATTATTTTTTATTAAAAAAAATATTATTTTTCTTTTATTTTTCTTTTTCTTTTTTTATGCATTCTTTAGTGTAAAATTTAATTTTTTATATTTTTATTCTTAAAAAAAAATATTATTTTTCTAATTTGTAAATTAAAAAAAAAATTTAAAGAAAACCAAATATATTTTTTATGCATTCTTCAGTGTAAAAATTAATTTTTTATAGTGATAAGTCCGTGACCTCTCAGTGTAAAATTAATTTTTATACGAGGGGTCGTTTGATAAGTCCGTGACCTCGTATTATTATTATAAAAAAAATTATTTTTCTTTTATTTTTCTTTTTTCTTTTTTATGCATTCTTTAGTGTAAAATTTAATTTTTTATATTTTTATTCTTAAAAAAAATATTATTTTTCTAATTTGTAAATTAAAAAAAATTTAAAGAAAACCAAATATATTTTTATGCATTCTTCAGTGTAAAAATTAATTTTTATACGAGGGTCGTTTGATAAGTCCGTGACCTCGTATTATTATTATAAAAAAATATTATTTTTCTTTTATTTTTCTTTTTCTTTTTTATGCATTCTTTAGTGTAAAATTTAATTTTTATATTTTTATTCTTAAAAAAAAATATTATTTTTCTAATTTGTAAATTAAAAAAAAATTTAAAGAAAACCAAATATATTTTTATGCATTCTTCAGTGTAAAAATTAATTTTTATACGAGGGTCGTTTGATAAGTCCGTGACCTCGTATTATTATTATAAAAAAAATATTATTTTTCTTTTATTTTTTCTTTTTCTTTTTTTATGCATTCTTTAGTGTAAAATTTAATTTTTATATTTTTATTCTTAAAAAAAAATATTATTTTTCTAATTTGTAAATTAAAAAAAAATTAAAGAAAACCAAATATATTTTTATGCATTCTTCAGTGTAAAAATTAATTTTTTTATACGAGGGTCGTTTGATAAGTCCGTGACCTCGTATTATTATTATAAAAAAAATATTATTTTTCTTTTATTTTTCTTTTTCTTTTTTATGCATTCTTTAGTGTAAAATTTAATTTTTTATATTTTTATTCTTAAAAAAAAAATATTATTTTTCTAATTTGTAAATTAAAAAAAATTTAAAGAAAACCAAATATATTTTTATGCATTCTTCAGTGTAAAAATTAATTTTTATACGAGGGTCGTTTGATAAGTCCGTGACCTCGTATTATTATTATAAAAAAAATATTATTTTTCTCTTTTATTTTTCTTTTTCTTTTTTTATGCATTCTTTAGTGTAAAATTTAATTTTTTATATTTTTATTCTTAAAAAAATATTATTTTCTAATTTGTAAATTAAAAAAAAATTTAAAGAAAACCAAATATATTTTTATGCATTCTTCAGTGTAAAAATTAATTTTTATACGAGGGTCGTTTGATAAGTCCGTGACCTCGTATTATTTATTATAAAAAAATATTATTTTCTTTTATTTTTCTTTTTCTTTTTTATGCATTCTTTAGTGTAAAATTTAATTTTTTATATTTTTATTCTTAAAAAAATATTATTTTTCTAATTTGTAAATTAAAAAAAATTTAAAGAAAACCAAATATATTTTTTATGCATTCTTCAGTGTAAAAATTAATTTTTTACGAGGGTCGTTTGATAAGTCCGTGACCTCTTCAGTGTAAAAATTAATTTTTTATACGAGGGTCGTTTGATAAGTCCGTGACCTCGTATTATTATTATAAAAAAATATTATTTTTCTTTTATTTTTCTTTTTCTTTTTTTATGCATTCTTTAGTGTAAAATTTAATTTTTTATATTTTTATTCTTAAAAAAATATTATTTTTCTAATTTGTAAATTAAAAAAAAATTTAAAGAAAACCAAATATATTTTTTTATGCATTCTTCAGTGTAAAAATTAATTTTTTATACGAGGGTCGTTTGATAAGTCCGTGACCTCGTATTATTATTATAAAAAATATTATTTTTCTTTTATTTTTCTTTTTCTTTTTTATGCATTCTTTAGTTAAAATTTAATTTATATTTTTATTCTTAAAAAAATATTATTTTCTAATTTGTAAATTAAAAAAAAATTTAAAGAAAACCAAATATATTTTTAGGCATTCTTCAGTGTAAAAATTAATTTTTTATACGAGGGTCGTTTGATAAGTCCGTGACCTCGTATTATTATTATAAAAAAAATTATTTTTCTTTTATTTTTTTTTTTTTCTTTTATGCATCTTTAGTGTAAAATTTAATTTTTATATTTTTATTCTTAAAAAAAAATATTATTTTTCTAATTTGTAAATTAAAAAAAATTTAAAGAAAACCAAATATATTTTTTATGCATTCTTCAGTGTAAAAATTAATTTTTATACGAGGGTCGTTTGATAAGTCCGTGACCTCGTATTATTATTATAAAAAAAATATTATTTTCTTTTATTTTTCTTTTTCTTTTTTATGCATTCTTTAGTGTAAAATTTAATTTTTTATATTTTTATTCTTAAAAAAATATTATTTTCTAATTTGTAAATTAAAAAAAAATTTAAAGAAAACCAAATATATTTTTTATGCATTCTTCAGTGTAAAAATTAATTTTTATACGAGGGTCGTTTGATAAGTCCGTGACCTCAGTATTATTATTATAAAAAAATATTATTTTTCTTTTATTTTTCTTTTTCTTTTTTATGCATTCCTTTAGTGTAAAATTTAATTTTTATATTTTTATTCTTAAAAAATATTATTTTTCTAATTTGTAAATTAAAAAAATTTAAAAAAAAACCAAATATATTTTTTATGCATTCTTCAGTGTAAAAATTAATTTTTATACGAGGGTCGTTTGATAAGTCCATGACCTCGTATTATTATTATAAAAAAATATTATTTTTCTTTTATTTTTCCTTTTTCTTTTTATGCTTCTTTAGTGTAAAATTTAATTTTTATATTTTTATTCTTAAAAAAATATTATTTTTCTAATTTGTAAATTAAAAAAAAAATTTAAAGAAAACCAAATATATTTTTATGCATTCTTCAGTGTAAAAATTAATTTTTATACGAGGGTCGTTTGATAAGTCCGTGACCTCGTATTATTATTATAAAAAAATATTATTTTTCTTTATTTTTCTTTTTCTTTTTTATGCATTCTTTAGTGTAAAATTTAATTTTTTATAAATTTTATTCTTAAAAAAAAATATTATTTTTCTAATTTGTAAATTAAAAAAAATTTAAAGAAAACCAAATATATTTTTATGCATTCTTCAGTGTAAAAATTAATTTTTATACGAGGGTCGTTTGATAAGTCCGTGACCTCTAGTATTATTATAAAAAAAATATTATTTTTCTTTTATTTTTTCTTTTCCTTTTTATGCATTCTTTAGTGTAAAATTTAATTTTTTATATTTTTATTCTTAAAAAAAATATTATTTTTCTAATTTGTAAATTAAAAAAAATTTAAAGAAAACCAAATATATTTTTATGCATTCTTCAGTGTAAAAACTTAATTTTTTATACGAGGGTCGTTTGATAAGTCCAGTGACCTCATATTATTATTATAAAAATATTATTTTCTTTTATTTTTTCTTTTTCTTTTTTATGCATTCTTAGTGTAAAATTTAATTTTTTATTTTTATTCTTAAAAAAATTATTTTCAAATTTGTAAATTAAAAAAATCAAAGAAAACCAAATATATTTTTATGCATCTTCAGTGTAAAAATTAATTTTTATACGAGGGTCGTTTGATAAGTCCCTGACCTCGTATTATTATAAAAAAAATATTATTTTTCTTTTATTTTTTCTTTTCTTTTTTTGCATGTCTTTAGTGTAAAATTTAATTTTTTATATTTTTATTCTTAAAAAAAAATATTATTTTTCTAATTTGTAAATTAAAAAAAAATTTAAAGAAAACCAAATATCTTTTTATGCATTCTTCAGTGTAAAAATTAATTTTTTATACGGGTCGTTTAAAGTCCGTGACCTCGTATTATTATTATAAAAAAAATATTATTTTTCTTTTATTTTCCTTTTCTTTTTTTATGCATTCTTTAGTGTAAAATTTAATTTTTATATTTTTATTCTTAAAAAAATATTATTTTTCTAATTTGTAAATTAAAAAAAATTAAAGAAAAACCAAATATATTTTTATGCATTCTTCAGTGTAAAAATTAATTTTTATACGAGGGTCGTTTGATAAGTCCGGGACCTCGTATTATTATTATAAAAAAATATTATTTTTCTTTTATTTTTCTTTTTCTTTTATGCATTCTTTAGTGTAAAATTTAATTTTTATATTTTTATTCTTAAAAAAATATTATTTTTCTAATTTGTAAATTAAAAAAAAATTTAAAGAAAACCAAATATATTTTTATGCATTCTTCAGTGTAAAAAT
Organism: Zaprionus ghesquierei; assembly: GCA_018904095.1. Taxonomy (NCBI): domain Eukaryota; kingdom Metazoa; phylum Arthropoda; class Insecta; order Diptera; family Drosophilidae; genus Zaprionus; species Zaprionus ghesquierei. The sequence goes on along the minus strand of JAEIGP010000806.1, from coordinate 13,648,062 downwards.
TAATTTTTATACGAGGTCGTTTGATAAGTCCGTGACCTCGTATTATTATTATAAAAAAAATATTATTTTCTTTTATTTTTCTTTTTCTTTTTTTTATGCATTCTTTAGTGTAAAATTTAATTTTTATATTTTTATTCTTAAAAAAAATATTATTTTCTAATTTGTAAATTAAAAAAAAAAATTTAAAGAAAACCAAATATATTTTTATGCATTCTTCAGTGTAAAAATTAATTTTTTATACGAGGGTCGTTTGATAAGTCCGTGACCTCCATTATTATTTCATAAAAACATCTATTTTCTTTTATTTCTTCTTTCTTTTTTGCATCTTTAGTGTAAAATTTAATTTTATATTTTTATATTTTTTCATTTGTAAATTAAAAATATTTACACCAACATCTTTTCAATTTTTATTTAAAAAATTATATTCTATTTTTATGCATTTTTAGTGTAAAATTTAATTTTTATATTTTTATTCTTCAAAATATTTTTAATTGTAAATTAAAAAAATTTAAAGAAAACCAAATTTTTCAGTGTAAAAATTAATTTTTATACGAGGGTCGTTTGATAAGTCCGTGACCTCGTATTATTATTAAAAAAAATATTATTTTTCTTTTATTTTCTTTTTCTTTTTTTATGCATTTTTTAGTGTAAAATTTAATTTTTTATATTTTTATTCTTAAAAAAATATTATTTTTCTAATTTGTAAATTAAAAAAAATTATTTAAAGAAAACCAAATATATTTTTATGCATTCTTCAGTGTAAAAATTAATTTTTATACGAGGGTCGTTTGATAAGTCCGTGACCTCATTATTATTATAAAAAAAATATTATTTTTCTTTTATATTTTCTTTTTCTTTTTTTATGCATTCTTTAGTGTAAAATTTAATTTTTTATATTTTTATTCTTAAAAAAAAATATTATTTTTCTAATTTGTAAATTAAAAAAATTTAAAGAAAACCAAATATATTTTTATGCATTCTTCAGTGTAAAAATTAATTTTTATACGAGGGTCGTTTGATAAGTCCATGACCTCGTATTATTATTATAAAAAAAATATTATTTTCTTTTATTTTTTCTTTTCTTTTTTTATGCATTCTTTAGTGTAAAATTTAATTTTTATATTTTTATTCTTAAAAAAAATATTATTTTTCTAATTTGTAAATTAAAAAAAAATTTTTAAGAAAACCAAATATATTTTTATGCATTCTTCAGTGTAAAAATTAATTTTTATACGAGGGGTCGTTTGATAAGTCCGTGACCTCGTATTATTATTATAAAAAAATATTATTTTCTTTTATTTTTCTTTTTCTTTTTTTTTGCATTCTTTAGTGTAAAATTTAATTTTTATATTTTTATTCTTAAAAAAAAATATTATTTTTCTAATTTGTAAATTAAAAAAAAATTTAAAGAAAACCAAATATATTTTTTATGCATTCTTCAGTGTAAAAATTAATTTTTATACGAGGGTCGTTTGATAAGTCCGTGACCTCGTATTATTATTATAAAAAAAATATTATTTTCTTTTATTTTCTTTTTCTTTTTTTTTATGCATTCTTTAGTGTAAAATTTAATTTTTATATTTTTATTCTTAAAAAAAATATTATTTTTCTAATTTGTAAATTAAAAAAAATTTAAAGAAAACCAAATATATTTTTATGCATTCTTCAGTGTAAAAATTAATTTTTTATACGAGGGTCGTTTGATAAGTCCGTGACCTCGTATTATTATTATAAAAAAAATATTATTTTTCTTTTATTTTTCTTTTTCTTTTTTATGCATTCTTTAGTGTAAATTTAATTTTTATATTTTTATTCTTAAAAAAAAAATATTATTTTTCAATTTGTAAATTAAAAAAAAATTTAAAGAAAAACCAAATACATTCTTTATGCACCTTCCTCTTCAGTGTAAAAATTAATTTTTATACGAGGGTCGTTTGATAAGTCCGTGACCTCGTATTATTATTATAAAAAAATATTATTTTTCTTTATTTTTCTTTTTCTTTTTTATGCATTCTTTAGTGTAAAAATTTAATTTTTATATTTTATTCTTAAAAAAAATATTATTTTTCTAATTTGTAAATTAAAAAAAAAATTTAAAAAAACCAAATATATTTTTATGCATTCTTCAGTGTAAAATTAATTTTTATACGAGGGTCGTTTGATAAGTCCGTGACCCTTGTATTATTATAAAAAAAATATTATTTTTCTTTTATTTTTCTTTTCTTTTTTTTATGCATTCTTTAGTTAAAATTTAATTTTTTATATTTTTATTCTTAAAAAAAAAATATTATTTTTCTAATTTGTAAATTAAAAAAAATTTAAAGAAAACCAAATATATTTTTATGCATTCTTCAGTGTAAAATTAATTTTATACGAGGGTCGTTTGATAAGTCCGTGACCTCGTATTATTATTATAAAAAATATTATTTTTCTTTTATTTTCTTCTCTCTTTTTTATGCATTCTTTAGTGTAAAATTTAATTTTTATATTTTTATTCTTAAAAAAATATTATTTTTCTAATTTGTAAATTAAAAAAAAAAAAAAAAATTTAAAGAAAACCAAATATATTTTTATGCATTCTTCAGTGTAAAAATTAATTTTTTATACGAGGGTCGTTTGATAAGTCCGTGACCTCGTATTATTATTATAAAAAAAATATTATTTTTCTTTTATTTTTCTTTTCTTTTTTTATGCATTCTCTTAGTGTAAAATTTAATTTTTTTTATTTTTGTTCTTAAAAAAAATATTATTTTTCTAATTTGTAAATTAAAAAAAATTAAAAGAAAACCAAATATATTTTTATGCATTCTTCAGTGTAAAAGTTAATTTTTATACGAGGGTCGTTTGATAAGTCCACGTAGACCTCGTATTATTATTATAAAAAAATATTATTTTCTTTTATTTTTTTCTTTTTCTTTTTTGTAAGCATTCTTTTGAGTGTAAAAAATTTAATTTTTTATATTTTTATTCTTAAAAAAAATATTATTTTTCTAATTTGTAAATTAAAAAAATTTAAAGAAAACCAAATATATTTTTATGCATTCTAACAGTGTAAAAATTAATTTTTTTTATACGAGGGTCGTTTGATAAGTCCGTGACCTCGTATTATTATTATAAAAAATATTATTTTTCTTTTATTTTTTTTTTCTTTTTTTTATGCATTCTTTAGTGTAAAATTTAATTTTTATATTTTTATTCTTAAAAAAAAATATTATTTTTCTAATTTGTAAATTAAAAAAATTTAAAAGAAAACCAAATATATTTTTATGCATTCTTCAGTGTAAAAATTAATTTTTTATACGAGGGTCATTTGATAAGTCCGTGACCTCGTATTATTATTATAAAAAAAATATTATTTTTCTTTTATTTTTCTTTTTCTTTTTATGCATTCTTTAGTGTAAAATTTAATTTTTATATTTTTATTCTTAAAAAAAATATTATTTTTCTAATTTGTAAATTAAAAAAAAAATTAAAGAAAACCAAATATATTTTTATGCATTCTTCAGTGTAAAAATTAATTTTTATACGAGGTCGTTTGATAAGTCAGTTACCTCGTATTATTATAAAATATTATTTTCTTTTTATTTTTCTTTTCTTTTTATGCATTTCTTTAGTGTAAAATTTAATTTTTTTATATTTTTATTCTTAAAAAAATATTATTTTTCTAATTTGTAAAATTAAAAAAAATTTAAAGAAAACCAAATATATTTTTATGCATTCTTCAGTGTAAAATTAATTTTTAATGAGGGTCGTTTGATAAGTCCCAAGTGACCTCGTATTATTATAAAAAAACTATTATTTTTCTTTTTTTTTTCTTTTTCTATATGCATTCTTTAGTGTAAAATTTAATTTTATATTTTTATTCTTAAAAAAAATATTACTTAATTTGTAAATCAAAAAAATTTAAAGAAAACCAAATATATTTTTATGCATTCTTCAGTATAAAAATTAATTTTATTTTATACGAGGGTCGTTTGATAAGTCCGTGACCTCGTATTATTATTATAAAAAAATATTATTTTCTTTTATTTTTCTTTTTCTCTTTTACGCATTCTTTAGTGTAAAATTTAATTTTTATATTTTTATTCTTAAAAAAAATATTATTTTTCTAATTTGTAAATTAAAAAAAAATTTAAAGAAAACCAAATATATTTTTTATGCATTCTTCAGTGTAAAAATTAATTTTTTATACGAGGGTCGTTTGATAAGTCCGTGACCTCGTATTATTATAAAAAAAAAATTATTTTTCTTCGAATTTTCGTTTGATAGGTTTTGACCTCGTTTATTATTATAAAAAAAATATTATTTTCTTTTATTTTCTTTTTCTTTTTTTTTTATGCATTCTTTAGTGTAAAATTTAATTTTTTATATTTTTATTCTTAAAAAAAAATATAATTTTTCTAATTTGTTTTAATTTGTAATTTAAAAAAAATTTAAAGAAAACCAAATATATTTTTTATACATTCTCCAGTGTAAAATTAATTTTTTATACGAGGGTCGTTTGATAAGTCCATGACCTCGTATTATTATTATAAAAAAAATATTATTTTTCTTTTATTTTCTTTTCTTTTTTTTATGCATTCTTTAGTGTAAAATTTAATCTTTTTTATATTTTTATTCTTAAAAAAAATATTAGTTCTGTAATTTGAATATAAAAAAAAATTTAAAGAAAACCAAATATATTTTTTATGCATCTTCAGTGTAAAAATTAATTTTTATACGAGGGTCGTTTGATAAGTCCGTGACCTCGTAATTATTATAAAAAATATTATTTTCTTTTATTTTCTTTTTCTTTTTTTATGCATTCTTTAGTGTAAAATTTAATTTTTTATATTTTTATTCTTAAAAAAAATATTATTTTTCTAATTTGTAAATTAAAAAAAATTTAAAGAAAACCAAATATATTTTTATGCATTCTTCAGTGTAAAAATTAATTTTTATACGAGGGTCGTTTGATAAGTCCGTGACCCTCGTATTATTATAATAAAAAAATATTATTTTCTTTTATTTTTCTTTTCTTTTTTTATGCATTCTTTAGTGTAAAATTTAATTTTTTATATTTTTATTCTTAAAAAAAAAATATTATTTTTTCTAATTTGTAAATTAAAAAAATTTAAAGAAAACCAAATATATTTTTTATGCATTCTTCAGTGTAAAAATTAATTTTTTATACGAGGGTCGTTTGATAAGTCCGTGACCTCGTATTATTATTATAAAAAATATTATTTTTCTTTTATTTTTCTTTTTCTTTTTATGCATTCTTTAGTGTAAAATTTAATTTTTTATATTTTTATTCTTAAAAAAAAATATTATTTTTCTAATTTGTAAATTAAAAAAAATTTAAAGAAAACCAAATATATTTTTATGCATTCTTCAGTGTAAAAATTAATTTTATACGAGGGTCGTTTGATAAGTCCGTGACCTCATTATTATAAAAATATTATTTTTCTTTTATTTTTCTTCTTCCTTTTTTATGCATCCTTTAGTGTAAAATTTAATTTTTTATATTTTTATTCTTAAAAAATATTATTTTTCTAATTTATAAATTAAAAAAAATTTAAAGAAAACCAAATATATTTTTATGCATTCTTCAGTGTAAAAATTAATTTTTTATACGAGGGTCGTTTGATAAGTCCGTGACCTCGTATTATTATTATAAAAAAAATATTATTTTTCTTTTATTTTTCTTTTCTTTTCTTTTTTTATGCATTCTTTAGTGTAAAATTTAATTTTTTATATTTTTATTCTTAAAAAAATATTATTTTTCTAATTTGTAAATTAAAAAAAAATTTAAAGAAAACCAAATATATTTTTTATGCATTCTTCAGTGTAAAAATTAATTTTTATACGAGGGTCGTTTGATAAGTCCGTGACCTCGTATTATTATTATAAAAAATATTATTTTTCTTTTTATTTTCTTTTTCTTTTTTTATGCATTCTTTAGTGTAAAATTTAATTTTTATATTTTTATTCTTAAAAAAATATTATTTTCTAATTTGTAAATTAAAAAAAAATTTAAAGAAAACCAAATATATTTTTTATGCATTCTTCAGTGTAAAAATTAATTTTTATACGAGGGTCGTTTGATAAGTCCGTGACCTCGTATTATTATTATAAAAAAAATATTATTTTTCTTTTATTTTTCTTTTCTCTTTTTTTTTATGCATTCTTTAGTGTAAAATTTAATTTTTATATTTTTATTCTTAAAAAAATATTATTTTTCTAATTTGTAAATTAAAAAAAAAATTTAAAGAAAACCAAATATATTTTTTTATGCATTCTTCAGTGTAAAACTTAATTTTTATACGAGGTCGTTTGATAAGTCCGTGACCTCATTATTATTATTATAAAAAAACATTATTTTTCTTTTATTTTTCTTTTTCTTTTTTTATGCATTCTTTAGTGTAAAATTTTAATTTTTATATTTTTATTCTTAAAAAAAATATTATTTTTCTAATTTGTAAATTAAAAAAATTTAAAGAAAACCAAATATATTTTTTATGCATTCTCAGTGTAAAAATTAATTTTTATACGAGGGTCGTTTGATAAGTCCGTGACCCCTCAAAGTATTATTGATAAAAAAAATATTATTTTTCTTTTATTTTTTCCTTTTTTTTTTTTATGCATTCTTTAGTGTAAAATTTAATTTTTTATATTTTTATTCTTAAAAAAAAAATATTATTTTCTAATTTGTAAATTAAAAAAAAATTTAAAGAAAACCAAATATATTTTTATGCATTCTTCAGTGTAAAAATTAATTTTTATACGAGGGTCGTTTGATAAGTCCGTGACCTTGCTAAAAATTAATTTTTATACGAGGGTCGTTTGATAAGTCCAGGACCTCGTATTATTATTATAAAAAAAAATATTATTTTTCTTTTATTTTTCTTTTCTTTTTTATGCATTCTTTAGTGTAAAATTTAATTTTTATATATTTTTATTCTTAAAAAAAATATTATTTTTTTTTTCTAATTTGTAAATTAAAAAAATTTAAAGAAAACCAAATATATTTTTATGCATTCTTCAGTGTAAAAATTAATTTTTATACGAGGGTCGTTTGATAAGTCCGTGACCTCGTTTTAGAATTATTATATAGAAAAAATATTATTTTTCTTTTATTTTCTTTTTCTTTTTTTATGCATTCTTTAGTGTAAAATTTAATTTTTTATATTTTTATTCTTAAAAAAATATTATTTTTCTAATTTGTAAATTAAAAAAATTTAAAGAAAACCAAATATATTTTTTATGCATTCTTCTAGTGTAAAAATTAATTTTTTACGAGGGTCGTTTGATAAGTCGTTACCTTATTATAAAAAAATATTATTTTTCTTTTATTTTTCTTTTTCTTTTTTGATGCATTCTTTAGTGTAAAATTTAATTTTTTATATTTTTATTCTTAAAAAAAATATTATTTTTCTAATTTGTGAAATTAAAAAAAATTTAAAGAAAACCAAATATATTTTTTATGCATTCTTCAGTGTAAAAATTAATTTTTTTATACGAGGGTCGTTTGATGAAGTCCGTGACCTCGTATTATTATTAAAAAAATATTATTTTTCTTTATTTTTCCTTTCTCTTTTTTATGCATTCTCTTAATGTAAAATTTAATTTTTTATATTTTTATTCTTAAAAAAATATTATTTTTCTAATTTGTAAATTAAAAAAATTTAAAGAAAAACCAAATATATTTTTATGCATTCTTCAGTGTAAAAATTAATTTTTTATACGAGGGTCGTTTGATAAGTCCGTGACCTTATTATTATTATAAAAATATTATTTTTCTTTATTTTCTTTTTTCTCTTTTTTTTATATCTCTTTTAGTGTAAAATTTAATTTTATATTTTTATTCTTAAAAAATATTATTTTTCTAATTTGTAAATTAAAAAAAATTAAAGAAAACCAAATATATTTTTATACATCTTCAGTGTAAAAATTAATTTTTATACGAGGGTCGTTTGATAAGTCCGTGACCTCGTATTATTATTATAAAAAATATTATTTTCCTTTATTTTCTTTTTTTCTTTTTTTTATGCATTCTTTAGTGTAAAATTTAATTTTTTATATTTTTATTCTTAAAAAAATATTATTTTTCTAATTTGTAAATTAAAAAAAAAAAATTTAAAGAAAACCAAATATATTTTTATGCATTCTTCAGTGTAAAAATTAATTTTTTATACGAGGGTCGTTTGATAAGTCCGTGACCTCGTATTAAAATTTATTATAAAAAACCTATTTTTCTTTTATTTTTCTTTTTCTTTTTTTGTGCATTCTTTAGTGTAAAATTTAATTTTTTATATTTTTATTCTTAAAAAAATATTATTTTTCTAATTTGTAAATTAAAAAAATTTAAAGAAAACCAAATATATTTTTTATGCATTCTTCAGTGTAAAAATTAATTTTTTATACGAGGGTCGTTTGATAAGTCCGTGACCTCGTATTATTATTATAAAAAATATTATTTTTCTTTTTATTTTTTCTTTTTCTTTTTTATGCATTCTTTAGTGTAAAATTTAATTTTTATATTTTTATTCTTAAAAAAAAAATATTATTTTTCTAATTTGTAAATTAAAAAAAATTTAAAGAAAACCAAATATATTTTTATGCATTCTTCAGTGTAAAATTAATTTTTTATACGAGGGTCGTTTGATAAGTCCGTGATCCTCGTATTATTATTATAAAAAAATATTATTTTTCTTTTATTTTTCTTTTTTCTTTTTTTATGCATTCTTTAGTGTAAAATTTAATTTTTATATTTTTATTCTTAAAAAAAAATATTATTTTCTAATTTAAAAATTTAAAGAAAAAAATAAATTTAAAAATTTTTAAAAAAAAATATTTTTTATGCATTCTTCAGTGTAAAAATTAATTTTTATATTATCTATTAATTAAAAAATTAAGAAAACCAAAATATTTTTTATGACCTCTTCAGTGTAAAAATTAATTTTTATACGAGGGTCGTTTGATAAGTCCGTGACCTCGTATTATTATTATAAAAAAATATTATTTTTTTTTTATTTTTCTTTTCCTTTTTTATGCATTCTTTAGTGTAAAATTTAATTTTTATATTTTTATTCTTTTAAAAAAAAAATATTATTTTCTAATTTGTAAATTAAAAAAAAATTTAAAGAAAACCAAATATATTTTTATGCATTCTTCAGTGTAAAAATTAATTTTTATACGAGGGTCGTTTGATAAGTCCGTGACCTCGTATTATTATTATAAAAAAAATATTATTTTTCTTTTATTTTTCTTTTCTTTTTTTATGCATTCTTTAGTGTAAAATTTAATTTTTTATATTTTTATTCTTAAAAAAATTATTATTTTTCTAATTTGTAAATTAAAAAAATTTTAAGAAAAACCAAATATATTTTTTATGCATTCTTCAGTGTAAAACTTAATTTTTATACGAGGGTCAAAAGTTTGATAAGTCCGTGACCTCGTATTATTATTATAAAAAAAATATTATTTTTCTTTTATTTTTTCTTTTCTCTTTTTTATGCATTCTTTAGTGTAAAATTTAATTTTTATATTTTTATTCTTAAAAAAATATTATTTTCTAATTTGTAAATTAAAAAAAAATTTAAAGAAAACCAAATATATTTTTATGCATTCTTCAGTGTAAAAATTAATTTTTATACGAGGGTCGTTTGATAAGTCCGTGACCTCGTATTATTATTATAAAAAAATATTATTTTTCTTTATTTTCCTTTTTCTTTTTTATGCATTCTTTAGTGTAAAATTTAATTTTTTATATTTTTATTCTTAAAAAAATATTATTTTTTCTAATTTGTAAATTAAAAAAAATTTAAAGGAAAACCAAATATATTTTTATGCATTCTTCAGTGTAAAAATTAATTTTTATACGAGGGTCGTTTGATAAGTCCATGACCTCGTATTATTATTATAAAAAAAATATTATTCTTTTATTTTTCTTTTTCTTTTTTATGCATTCTTTAGTGTAAATTTAATTTTTATATTTTTTTATTCTTAAAATAAAAATATTATTTTTCTAATTTAAAATTAAAAAAATTTAAAAAAAAACCAAATATATTTTTATGCATTCTTCAGTGTAAAAATTAATTTTTTATAACGAGGGGGTCGTTTGATAAGTCCCGTGACCTCTATTATTATAAAAAAATATTTTTCTTTTTTTTTCTTTTTCTTTTTTATCATTCCTTAGTGTAAATTTAATTTTTATATTTTTATTCTTAAAAAAAATATTATTTTTCTAATTTGTAAATTAAAAAATTTAAAGAAAAACCAAATATATTTTTATGCATTCTTCAGTGTAAAAATTAATTTTTTATACGAGGGTCGTTTGATAAGTCCGTGACTCGTATTATTATTAAAAAAAATATTATTTTTCTTTTATTTTTTCTTTTTCTTTTTTATGCATTCTTTAGTGTAAAATTTAATTTTTATATTTTTATTCTTAAAAAAAATATTATTTTTCTAATTTGTAAATTAAAAAAAAAAAATTTAAAAGAAAACCAAATATATTTTTTATGCATTCTTCAGTGTAAAAATTAATTTTTTATACGAGGGTCGTTTGATAAGTCCGTGACCTCGTATTATTATTATAAAAAAAAATATTATTTTTCTTTTATTTTCCTTTTTCTTTTTTTATGCATTCTTTAGTGTAAAATTTAATTTTTTATATTTTTATTCTTAAAAAAAAATATTATTTTTCCTAATTTGTAAATTAAAAAAAAAATTTAAAGAAAACCAAATATATTTTTTATGCATTCTTCAGTGTAAAATTAATTTTTATACGAGGGTCGTTTGATAAGTCCGGGACCTCGTATTATTATTATAAAAAATATTGTTTTTCTTTTATTTTTTCTTTTTCTTTTTTTTATGCATTCTTTAGTGTAAAATTTAATTTTTTATATTTTTATTCTTAAAAAAATATTATTTTTCTAATTTGTAAATTAAAAAAAATTTAAAGAAAACCAAATATATTTTTTATGCATTCTTCAGTGTAAAAATTAATTTTTTATACGAGGGTCGTTTGATAAGTCCGTGACCTCGTATTATTATTATAAAAAAAATATTATTTTTCTTTATTTCTTTCTTTTTTATGCATTCTTTAATGTAAATTTAATTTTTATATTTTTATTCTTAAAAAAAATATTATTTTTAATTTAAATAAAAAAAAATTAAAAAAACCAAATATATTTTTTTCAGTGTAAAATTAATTTTTATACGAGGGTCGTTTGATAAGTCCGTGACCTCAGTATTATTATAAAAAAATATTATTTTTCTTTTATTTTTCTTTTTCTTTTTTTATGCATTCTTTAGTGTAAAAATTTAATTTTTTATATTTTTATTCTTAAAAAAAATATTATTTTCTAATTTGTAAAATTAAAAAAAAAAAAATTTAAAGAAAACCAAATTTTTTTGCATTTTTTTGCTTTCTTTTGTAAAAAATTTATTTTTTTTCCAGAGGTCGTTTGATAAGTCCAGACCCTCTTCAGTGTAAAAATTAATTTTTTATACGAGGGTCGTTTGATAAGTCCGTGACCTCGTATTATTATTATAAAAAAATATTATTTTTCTTTATTTTTCTTTTTCTTTTTATGCATTCTTTAGTGTAAAATTTAATTTTTATATTTTTATTCTTAAAAAAAAATATTATTTTTCTAATTTGTAAATTAAAAAAAAATTTAAAGAAAACCAAATATATTTTTTATGCATTCTTCAGTGTAAAATTAACTTTTTATACGAGGGTCGTTTGATAAGTCCGTGACCTCGTATTATTATTATAAAAAAAATATTATTTTTCTTTTTATTTTTCTTTTTCTTTTTTTATGCATTCTTTAGTGTAAAATTTAATTTTTTATATTTTTATTCTTAAAAAAAAATATATATTTTCTAATTTGTAAATTAAAAAAATTTTAAAGAAAACCAAATATATTTTTATGCATTCTTCAGTGTAAAAATTAATTTTTATACGAGGGTCGTTTGATAAGTCCAGACCCGTATTATTATTATAAAAAAAAATATTATTTTTCTTTTATTTTTCTTTTTCTTTTTTTATGCATTCTTTAGTGTAAAATTTAATTTTTATATTTTTATTCTTAAAAAAAATATTATTTTTCTAATTTGTAAATTAAAAAAATTTAAAGAAAACCAAATATATTTTTTATGCATTCTTCAGTGTAAAATATATTTTTATACGAGGGTCGTTTGATAAGTCCGTGACCTCGTATTATTATTATAAAAAAATATTATTTTTTCTTTTTTTTTTTTTTTTCTTTTTTATGCATTCTTTAGTGTAAATTTAATTTTTTATATTTTTATTCTTAAAAAAAATATTATTTTCTAATTTGTAAATTAAAAAAAAAATTTGAAAACCAAATATTTTTTATGCATTCTTCAGTGTAAAAATTAATTTTTATACGAGGGTCGTTTGATAAGTCCGTGACCTCGTATTATTATTATAAAAAATATTATTTTCTTTTATTTTTCTTTTTCTTTTTTTATGCATTCTTTAGTGTAAAATTTAATTTTTATATTTTTATTCTTAAAAAATATTTTTCTAATTTTTAAAAAAAAATTAAAAAAACCAAATATTTTTATGCATTCTTCAGTGTAAAAATTAATTTTATACGAGGGTCGTTTGATAAGTCCGTGACCCTCTTGGAATTTAATTTTAAAAAATGTGATAACTCCTTTTTTTTATTATAAAAAAATATTATTTTTCTATTTTATTAAAAAATAATTTTTTTTTTTTTTTAATTTTTTTTCTTTTTTTATGCATCTCCTTAGTGTATAATTTTTATATTTTTATTCTTAAAAAATATTATTTTTCTAATTTGTAAATTAAAAAAAATTTAAAGAAAAACCAAATATATTTTTTATGCATTCTTCAGTGTAAAAATTAATTTTTATACGAGGGTCGTTTGATAAGTCCGTGACCTCGTATTATTATTATAAAAAAAATATTATTTTTCTTTTATTTTTCTTTTTCTTTTTTTATGCATTCTTTAGTGTAAAATTTAATTTTTATATTTTTATTCTTAAAAAAAAAATTATTTTTCTAATTTGTAAATTAAAAAAAAAATTTAAAGAAAACCAAATATATTTTTTATGCATTCTTCAGTGTAAAATTAATTTTTTATACGAGGGTCGTTTGATAAGTCCGTGACCTCGTATTATTATTAATAAAAAATATTATTTTTCTTTTATTTTTCTTTTTCTTTTTTATGCATTCTTTAGTGTAAAATTTAATTTTTTATATTTTTATTCTTAAAAAAAAATATTATTTTTCTAATTTGTAAATTAAAAAAATATTAAAGAAAACCAAATATATTTTTTATGCATTCTTCAGTGTAAAAATTAATTTTTTATACGAGGGTCGTTTGATAAGTCCGTGACCTCGTATTATTATTATAAAAAAATATTATTTTCCTTTTATTTTTCTTTTTCTTTTTTATGCATTCTTTAGTGTAAAATTTAATTTTTTATATTTTTATTCTTAAAAAAAATATTATTTTTCTAATTTGTAAATTAAAAAAATTTAAAGAAAACCAAATATAATTTTTATGCATTCTTCAGTGTAAAAATTAATTTTTTATACGAGGGTCGTTTGATAAGTCCGTGACCTCGTATTATTATTATAAAAAAAATATTATTTTTCTTTTTCTTTTTTTATGCATTCTTTAGTGTAAAATTTAATTTTTTATATTTTTATTCTTAAAAAAAAATATTATTTTTCTAATTTGTAAATTAAAAAAAAAATTTAAAGAAAACCAAATATATTTTTTATGCATTCTTCAGTGTAAAAATTAATTTTTTATACGAGGGTCGTTTGATAAGTCCGTGACCTCGTATTATTATTATAAAAAAAATATTATTTTTCTTTTTCTTTTTTTATGCATTCTTTAGTGTAAAATTTAATTTTTTATATTTTTATTCTTAAAAAAAAATATTATTTTTCTAATTTGTAAATTAAAAAAAAAATTTAAAGAAAACCAAATATATTTTTTATGCATTCTTCAGTGTAAAAATTAATTTTTTATACGAGGGTCGTTTGATAAGTCCGTGACCTCGTATTATTATTATAAAAAAAATATTATTTTTCTTTTTCTTTTTTTATGCATTCTTTAGTGTAAAATTTAATTTTTTATATTTTTATTCTTAAAAAAAAATATTATTTTTCTAATTTGTAAATTAAAAAAAAAATTTAAAGAAAACCAAATATATTTTTTATGCATTCTTCAGTGTAAAAATTAATTTTTTATACGAGGGTCGTTTGATAAGTCCGTGACCTCGTATTATTATTATAAAAAATATTATTTTTCTTTTATTTTTCTTTTTCTTTTTTTATGCATTCTTTAGTGTAAAATTTAATTTTTATATTTTTATTCTTAAAAAAAATATTATTTTTCTAATTTGTAAATTAAAAAAAAAATTTAAAGAAAACCAAATATATTTTTTATGCATTCTTCAGTGTAAAAATTAATTTTTTATACGAGGGTCGTTTGATAAGTCCGTGACCTCGTATTATTATTATAAAAAAAATTTTATTTTTCTTTTATTTTTCTTTTTCTTTTTTATGCATTCTTTAGTGTAAAATTTAATTTTTTATATTTTTATTCTTAAAAAAATATTATTTTTCTAATTTGTAAATTAAAAAAAAAATTTAAAGAAAACCAAATATATTTTTTATGCATTCTTCAGTGTAAAAATTAATTTTTTATACGAGGGTCGTTTGATAAGTCCGTGACCTCGTATTATTTTTCTTTTTCTTTTTTTATGCATTCTTTAGTGTAAAATTTAATTTTTTATATTTTTATTCTTAAAAAAAAATATTATTTTTCTAATTTGTAAATTAAAAAAAAAATTTAAAGAAAACCAAATATATTTTTTATGCATTCTTCAGTGTAAAAATTAATTTTTTATACGAGGGTCGTTTGATAAGTCCGTGACCTCGTATTATTATTATAAAAAATATTATTTTTCTTTTTATTTTTCTTTTTCTTTTTTTATGCATTCTTTAGTGTAAAATTTAATTTTTATATTTTTATTCTTAAAAAAAAATATTATTTTTCTAATTTGTAAATTAAAAAAAAAATTTAAAGAAAACCAAATATTTTTTATGCATTCTTCAGTGTAAAAATTAATTTTTTATACGAGGGTCGTTTGATAAGTCCGTGACCTCGTATTATTATTATAAAAAAAATATTATTTTTCTTTTATTTTTCTTTTTCTTTTTTTATGCATTCTTTAGTGTAAAATTTAATTTTTTATATTTTTATTCTTAAAAAAAAATATTATTTTTCTAATTTGTAAATTAAAAAAAAAATTTAAAGAAAACCAAATATATTTTTTATGCATTCTTCAGTGTAAAAATTAATTTTTATACGAGGGTCGTTTGATAAGTCCGTGACCTCGTATTATTATTATAAAAAAATATTATTTTTCTTTTATTTTTCTTTTCTCTTTTTATGCATTCTTTAGTGTAAAATTTAATTTTTTATATTTTTATTCTTAAAAAAATATTATTTTTCTAATTTGTAAATTAAAAAAAATTTAAAGAAAACCAAATATATTTTTTATGCATTCTTCAGTGTAAAAATTAATTTTTTATACGAGGGTCGTTTGATAAGTCCGTGACCTCGTATTATTATTATAAAAAAAATATTATTTTTCTTTTATTTTTCTTTTTCTTTTTTTTATGCATTCTTTAGTGTAAAATTTAATTTTTTATATTTTTATTCTTAAAAAAATATTATTTTTCTAATTTGTAAATTAAAAAAAAAATTTAAAGAAAACCAAATATATTTTTTATGCATTCTTCAGTGTAAAAATTAATTTTTATACGAGGGTCGTTTGATAAGTCCGTGACCTCGTATTATTATTATAAAAAAATATTATTTTTCTTTTATTTTTCTTTTTCTTTTTTTATGCATTCTTTAGTGTAAAATTTAATTTTTTATATTTTTATTCTTAAAAAAAAATATTATTTTTCTAATTTGTAAATTAAAAAAAATTTAAAGAAAACCAAATATATTTTTTATGCATTCTTCAGTGTAAAAATTAATTTTTTATACGAGGGTCGTTTGATAAGTCCGTGACCTCGTATTATTATTATAAAAAAATATTATTTTTCTTTTTATTTTTCTTTTCTTTTTTTTATGCATTCTTTAGTGTAAAATTTAATTTTTTATATTTTTATTCTTAAAAAAAATATTATTTTTCTAATTTGTAAATTAAAAAAAAAAATTTAAAGAAAACCAAATATATTTTTATGCATTCTTCAGTGTAAAAATTAATTTTTTATACGAGGGTCGTTTGATAAGTCCGTGACCTCGTATTATTATTATAAAAAAATATTATTTTTCTTTTATTTTTCTTTTTCTTTTTTATGCATTCTTTAGTGTAAAATTTAATTTTTTATATTTTTATTCTTAAAAAAAATATTATTTTTCTAATTTGTAAATTAAAAAAAATTTAAAGAAAACCAAATATATTTTTTATGCATTCTTCAGTGTAAAAATTAATTTTTTATACGAGGGTCGTTTGATAAGTCCGTGACCTCGTATTATTATTATAAAAAAAATATTATTTTTCTTTTATTTTTCTTTTTCTTTTTTTATGCATTCTTTAGTGTAAAATTTAATTTTTTATATTTTTATTCTTAAAAAAAATATTATTTTTCTAATTTGTAAATTAAAAAAATTTAAAGAAAACCAAATATATTTTTTATGCATTCTTCAGTGTAAAAATTAATTTTTTATACGAGGGTCGTTTGATAAGTCCGTGACCTCGTATTATTATTATAAAAAAAATATTATTTTTCTTTTATTTTTCTTTTTCTTTTTTTATGCATTCTTTAGTGTAAAATTTAATTTTTTATATTTTTATTCTTAAAAAAAAATATTATTTTTCTAATTTGTAAATTAAAAAAAAAATTTAAAGAAAACCAAATATATTTTTTATGCATTCTTCAGTGTAAAAATTAATTTTTATACGAGGGTCGTTTGATAAGTCCGTGACCTCGTATTATTATTATAAAACAATATTATTTTTCTTTTATTTTTCTTTTTCTTTTTTTATGCATTCTTTAGTGTAAAATTTAATTTTATATTTTTATTCTTAAAAAAATATTATTTTTCTAATTTGTAAATTAAAAAAAATTTAAAGAAAACCAAATATATTTTTTATGCATTCTTCAGTGTAAAAATTAATTTTTATACGAGGGTCGTTTGATAAGTCCGTGACCTCGTATTATTATTATAAAACAATATTATTTTTCTTTTATTTTTCTTTTTCTTTTTTTATGCATTCTTTAGTGTAAAATTTAATTTTTTATATTTTTATTCTTAAAAAAAAATATTATTTTTCTAATTTGTAAATTAAAAAAAAAATTTAAAGAAAACCAAATATATTTTTTATGCATTCTTCAGTGTAAAAATTAATTTTTTATACGAGGGTCGTTTGATAAGTCCGTGACCTCGTATTATTATTATAAAAAAATATTATTTTTCTTTTATTTTTCTTTTTCTTTTTTTATGCATTCTTTAGTGTAAAATTTAATTTTTATATTTTTATTCTTAAAAAAAATATTATTTTTCTAATTTGTAAATTAAAAAAAAATTTAAAGAAAACCAAATATATTTTTTATGCATTCTTCAGTGTAAAAATTAATTTTTATACGAGGGTCGTTTGATAAGTCCGTGACCTCGTATTATTATTATAAAAAAATATTATTTTTCTTTTATTTTTCTTTTTCTTTTTTATGCATTCTTTAGTGTAAAATTTAATTTTTTATATTTTTATTCTTAAAAAAAATATTATTTTTCTAATTTGTAAATTAAAAAAAAATTTAAAGAAAACCAAATATATTTTTTATGCATTCTTCAGTGTAAAAATTAATTTTTTATACGAGGGTCGTTTGATAAGTCCGTGACCTCGTATTATTATTATAAAAAAATATTATTTTTCTTTTATTTTTCTTTTTCTTTTTTATGCATTCTTTAGTGTAAAATTTAATTTTTTATATTTTTATTCTTAAAAAAAAATATTATTTTTCTAATTTGTAAATTAAAAAAATTTAAAGAAAACCAAATATATTTTTTATGCATTCTTCAGTGTAAAAATTAATTTTTATACGAGGGTCGTTTGATAAGTCCGTGACCTCGTATTATTATTATAAAAAAAATATTATTTTTCTTTTATTTTTCTTTTTCTTTTTTTTATGCATTCTTTAGTGTAAAATTTAATTTTTTATATTTTTATTCTTAAAAAAAAATATTATTTTTCTAATTTGTAAATTAAAAAAAATTTAAAGAAAACCAAATATATTTTTTATGCATTCTTCAGTGTAAAAATTAATTTTTTATACGAGGGTCGTTTGATAAGTCCGTGACCTCGTATTATTATTATAAAAAATATTATTTTTCTTTTATTTTCTTTTTCTTTTTTATGCATTCTTTAGTGTAAAATTTAATTTTTTATATTTTTATTCTTAAAAAAAATATTATTTTTCTAATTTGTAAATTAAAAAAATATTAAAGAAAACCAAATATATTTTTTATGCATTCTTCAGTGTAAAAATTAATTTTTTATACGAGGGTCGTTTGATAAGTCCGTGACCTCGTATTATTATTATAAAAAAAATATTATTTTTCTTTTATTTTTCTTTTTTTTTTTTTATGCATTCTTTAGTGTAAAATTTTAATTTTTATATTTTTATTCTTAAAAAAATTATTATTTTCCTAATTTGTAAATTAAAAAAAAATTTAAAGAAAACCAAATATATTTTTTATGCATTCTTCAGTGTAAAAATTAATTTTTTATACGAGGGTCGTTTGATAAGTCCGTGACCTCGTATTATTATTATAAAAAAAAATATTATTTTTCTTTATTTTTCTTTTCCTTTTTTATGCATTCTTTAGTGTAAAATTTAATTTTTTATATTTTTATTCTTAAAAAAATATTATTTTTCTAATTTGTAAATTAAAAAAAAAAATTTAAAGAAAACCAAATATATTTTTATGCATTCTTCAGTGTAAAAATTAATTTTTTATACGAGGGTCGTTTGATAAGTCCGTGACCTCGTATTATTATTATAAAAAATATTATTTTTCTTTTATTTTTCTTTTTCTTTTTTTATGCATTCTTTAGTGTAAAATTTAATTTTTTATATTTTTATTCTTAAAAAAAATATTATTTTTCTAATTTGTAAATTAAAAAAAATTTAAAGAAAACCAAATATATTTTTATGCATTCTTCAGTGTAAAAATTAATTTTTTATACGAGGGTCGTTTGATAAGTCCATGACCTCTTCAGTGTAAAAATTAATTTTTATACGAGGGTCGTTTGATAAGTCCGTGACCTCGTATTATTATTATAAAAAAAATATTATTTTTCTTTTATTTTCTTTTTCTTTTTTTTATGCATTCTTTAGTGTAAAATTTAATTTTTTATATTTTTATTCTTAAAAAATATTATTTTCCCAATTTGTAAATTAAAAAAAAATTTAAAGAAAACCAAATATATTTTTTATGCATTCTTCAGTGTAAAAATTAATTTTTATACGAGGGTCGTTTGATAAGTCCGTGACCTCGTATTATTATTATAAAAAAAATATTATTTTTCTTTTATTTTTCTTTTTCTTTTTTTATGCATTCTTTAGTGTAAAATTTAATTTTTTATATTTTTATTCTTAAAAAAAAATATTATTTTTCTAATTTGTAAATTAAAAAAAATTTAAAGAAAACCAAATATATTTTTATGCATTCTTCAGTGTAAAAATTAATTTTTTATACGAGGGTCGTTTGATAAGTCCGTGACCTCGTATTATTATTATAAAAAAATATTATTTTTCTTTTATTTTTCTTTTTTCTTTTTTATGCATTCTTTAGTGTAAAATTTAATTTTTTATATTTTTATTCTTAAAAAAAATATTATTTTTCTAATTTGTAAATTAAAAAAAATTTAAAGAAAACCAAATATATTTTTTATGCATTCTTCAGTGTAAAAATTAATTTTTTATACGAGGGTCGTTTGATAAGTCCGTGACCTCGTATTATTATTATAAAAAAATATTATTTTTCTTTTATTTTTCTTTTTCTTTTTTTATGCATTCTTTAGTGTAAAATTTAATTTTTTATATTTTTATTCTTAAAATTTTTTATTATTATAAAAAAAATATTATTTTTCTTTTATTTTTCTTTTTCTTTTTTTATGCATTCTTCAGTGTAAAAATTAATTTTTTATACGAGGGTCGTTTGATAAGTCCGTGACCTCGTATTATTATTATAAAAAAAATATTATTTTTCTTTTATTTTTCTTTTTCTTTTTTTATGCATTCTTTAGTGTAAAATTTAATTTTTTATATTTTTATTCTTAAAAAAAATATTATTTTTCTAATTTGTAAATTAAAAAAAATTTAAAGAAAACCAAATATATTTTTTATGCATTCTTCAGTGTAAAAATTAATTTTTTATACGAGGGTCGTTTGATAAGTCCGTGACCTCGTATTATTATTATAAAAAAATATTATTTTTCTTTTATTTTTCTTTTTCTTTTTTTATGCATTCTTTAGTGTAAAATTTAATTTTTATATATTTTTATTCTTAAAAAAATATTATTTTTCTAATTTGTAAATTAAAAAAATTTAAAGAAAACCAAATATATTTTTTATGCATTCTTCAGTGTAAAAATTAATTTTTATACGAGGGTCGTTTGATAAGTCCGTGACCTCGTATTATTATTATAAAAAAATATTATTTTTCTTTTATTTTTCTTTTTCTTTTTTTATGCATTCTTTAGTGTAAAATTTAATTTTTTATATTTTTATTCTTAAAAAAAAATATTATTTTTCTAATTTGTAAATTAAAAAAAAAATTTAAAGAAAACCAAATATATTTTTTATGCATTCTTCAGTGTAAAAATTAATTTTTTATACGAGGGTCGTTTGATAAGTCCGTGACCTCGTATTATTATTATAAAAAAAATATTATTTTTCTTTTATTTTTCTTTTTCTTTTTTTATGCATTCTTTAGTGTAAAATTTAATTTTTTATATTTTTATTCTTAAAAAAAATATTATTTTTCTAATTTGTAAATTAAAAAAAAAATTTAAAGAAAACCAAATATATTTTTTATGCATTCTTCAGTGTAAAAATTAATTTTTTATACGAGGGTCGTTTGATAAGTCCGTGACCTCTTCAGTGTAAAAATTAATTTTTTATACGAGGGTCGTTTGATAAGTCCGTGACCTCGTATTATTATTATAAAAAAAATATTATTTTTCTTTTATTTTTTTTTTTCTTTTTTTATGCATTCTTTAGTGTAAAATTTAATTTTTTATATTTTTATTCTTAAAAAAAAATATTATTTTTCTAATTTGTAAATTAAAAAAAAAATTTAAAGAAAACCAAATATATTTTTTATGCATTCTTCAGTGTAAAAATTAATTTTTTATACGAGGGTCGTTTGATAAGTCCGTGACCTCGTATTATTATTATAAAAAAAATATTATTTTTCTTTTTATTTTTCTTTTTCTTTTTTATGCATTCTTTAGTGTAAAATTTAATTTTTTATATTTTTATTCTTAAAAAAAATATTATTTTTCTAATTTGTAAATTAAAAAAAAATTTAAAGAAAACCAAATATATTTTTTATGCATTCTTCAGTGTAAAAATTAATTTTTTATACGAGGGTCGTTTGATAAGTCCGTGACCTCGTATTATTATTATAAAAAAAATATTATTTTTCTTTTATTTTTCTTTTTCTTTTTTTATGCATTCTTTAGTGTAAAATTTAATTTTTTATATTTTTATTCTTAAAAAAATATTATTTTTCTAATTTGTAAATTAAAAAAAAAATTTAAAGAAAACCAAATATATTTTTTATGCATTCTTCAGTGTAAAAATTAATTTTTTATACGAGGGTCGTTTGATAAGTCCGTGACCTCGTATTATTATTATAAAAAAAATATTATTTTTCTTTTATTTTTCTTTTTCTTTTTTTATGCATTCTTTAGTGTAAAATTTAATTTTTTATATTTTTATTCTTAAAAAAAATATTATTTTTCTAATTTGTAAATTAAAAAAAAATTTAAAGAAAACCAAATATATTTTTTATGCATTCTTCAGTGTAAAAATTAATTATACGAGGGTCGTTTGATAAGTCCGTGACCTCGTATTATTATTATAAAAAAAATATTATTTTTCTTTTATTTTTCTTTTTCTTTTTTTATGCATTCTTTAGTGTAAAATTTAATTTTTTATATTTTTATTCTTAAAAAAAAATATTATTTTTCTAATTTGTAAATTAAAAAAAAATTTAAAGAAAACCAAATATATTTTTTATGCATTCTTCAGTGTAAAAATTAATTTTTTATACGAGGGTCGTTTGATAAGTCCGTGACCTCGTATTATTATTATAAAAAAAATATTATTTTTCTTTTATTTTTCTTTTTCTTTTTTTATGCATTCTTTAGTGTAAAATTTAATTTTTTATATTTTTATTCTTAAAAAAAATATTATTTTTCTAATTTGTAAATTAAAAAAAAATTTAAAGAAAACCAAATATATTTTTATGCATTCTTCAGTGTAAAAATTAATTTTTTATACGAGGGTCGTTTGATAAGTCCGTGACCTCGTATTATTATTATAAAAAAAATATTA
The DNA here is from genome assembly GCA_018904095.1 of Zaprionus ghesquierei. Lineage (NCBI taxonomy): Eukaryota > Metazoa > Arthropoda > Insecta > Diptera > Drosophilidae > Zaprionus > Zaprionus ghesquierei. Next base: position 13,625,417 of record JAEIGP010000806.1, on the reverse strand, counting down.
TTTTTCTTTTATTTTTCTTTTTCTTTTTTTTATGCATTCTTTAGTGTAAAATTTAATTTTTTATATTTTTATTCTTAAAAAAAATATTATTTTTCTAATTTGTAAATTAAAAAAAATTAAAGAAAACCAAATATATTTTTATGCATTCTTCAGTGTAAAAATTAATTTTTTATACGAGGGTCGTTTGATAAGTCCGTGACCTCGTATTATTATTATAAAAAAAATATTATTTTTCTTTTATTTTTCTTTTTCTTTTTTTATGCATTCTTTAGTGTAAAATTTAATTTTTTATATTTTTATTCTTAAAAAAAATATTATTTTTCTAATTTGTAAATTAAAAAAAATTTAAAGAAAACCAAATATATTTTTATGCATTCTTCAGTGTAAAAATTAATTTTTATACGAGGGTCGTTTGATAAGTCCGTGACCTCGTATTATTATTATAAAAAAATATTATTTTTCTTTTATTTTTCTTTTTCTTTTTTTATGCATTCTTTAGTGTAAAATTTAATTTTTTATATTTTTATTCTTAAAAAAATATTATTTTTCTAATTTGTAAATTAAAAAAAAAATTTAAAGAAAACCAAATATATTTTTTATGCATTCTTCAGTGTAAAAATTAATTTTTTATACGAGGGTCGTTTGATAAGTCCGTGACCTCGTATTATTATTATAAAAAAATATTATTTTTCTTTTATTTTTCTTTTTCTTTTTTTATGCATTCTTTAGTGTAAAATTTAATTTTTTATATTTTTATTCTTAAAAAAAATATTATTTTTCTAATTTGTAAATTAAAAAAAAAAATTTAAAGAAAACCAAATATATTTTTTATGCATTCTTCAGTGTAAAAATTAATTTTTTATACGAGGGTCGTTTGATAAGTCCGTGACCTCGTATTATTATTATAAAAAAATATTATTTTTCTTTTATTTTTCTTTTTCTTTTTTTATGCATTCTTTAGTGTAAAATTTAATTTTTTATATTTTTATTCTTAAAAAAAATATTATTTTTCTAATTTGTAAATTAAAAAAAAAATTTAAAGAAAACCAAATATATTTTTTATGCATTCTTCAGTGTAAAAATTAATTTTTTATACGAGGGTCGTTTGATAAGTCCGTGACCTCGTATTATTATTATAAAAAAATATTATTTTTCTTTTATTTTTCTTTTTCTTTTTTTATGCATTCTTTAGTGTAAAATTTAATTTTTTATATTTTTATTCTTAAAAAAAATATTATTTTTCTAATTTGTAAATTAAAAAAAAATTTAAAGAAAACCAAATATATTTTTTATGCATTCTTCAGTGTAAAAATTAATTTTTTATACGAGGGTCGTTTGATAAGTCCGTGACCTCGTATTATTATTATAAAAAAAATATTATTTTTCTTTTTCTTTTTTTATGCATTCTTTAGTGTAAAATTTAATTTTTATATTTTTATTCTTAAAAAAAAATTTATTTTTCTAATTTGTAAATTAAAAAAAAATTTAAAGAAAACCAAATATATTTTTATGCATTCTTCAGTGTAAAAATTAATTTTTTATACGAGGGTCGTTTGATAAGTCCGTGACCTCGTATTATTATTATAAAAAAATATTATTTTTCTTTTATTTTTCTTTTTCTTTTTTTATGCATTCTTTAGTGTAAAATTTAATTTTTTATATTTTTATTCTTAAAAAAAATATTATTTTTCTAATTTGTAAATTAAAAAAAAAATTTAAAGAAAACCAAATATATTTTTTATGCATTCTTCAGTGTAAAAATTAATTTTTTATACGAGGGTCGTTTGATAAGTCCGTGACCTCGTATTATTATTATAAAAAAATATTATTTTTCTTTTATTTTTCTTTTTCTTTTTTTATGCATTCTTTAGTGTAAAATTTAATTTTTTATATTTTTATTCTTAAAAAAAAAATTATTTTTCTAATTTGTAAATTAAAAAAAAATTTAAAGAAAACCAAATATATTTTTTATGCATTCTTCAGTGTAAAAATTAATTTTTTATACGAGGGTCGTTTGATAAGTCCGTGACCTCGTATTATTATTATAAAAAAATATTATTTTTCTTTTATTTTTCTTTTTCTTTTTTTATGCATTCTTTAGTGTAAAATTTAATTTTTTATATTTTTATTCTTAAAAAAAAATATTATTTTTCTAATTTGTAAATTAAAAAAAAAAATTTAAAGAAAACCAAATATATTTTTTATGCATTCTTCAGTGTAAAAATTAATTTTTTATACGAGGGTCGTTTGATAAGTCCGTGACCTCGTATTATTATTATAAAAAAATATTATTTTTCTTTTATTTTTCTTTTTCTTTTTTTATGCATTCTTTAGTGTAAAATTTAATTTTTTATATTTTTATTCTTAAAAAAAAATATTATTTTTCTAATTTGTAAATTAAAAAAAAAAATTTAAAGAAAACCAAATATATTTTTTATGCATTCTTCAGTGTAAAAATTAATTTTTTATACGAGGGTCGTTTGATAAGTCCGTGACCTCGTATTATTATTATAAAAAAAATATTATTTTTCTTTTATTTTTCTTTTTCTTTTTTATGCATTCTTTAGTGTAAAATTTAATTTTTTATATTTTTATTCTTAAAAAAAAATATTATTTTTCTAATTTGTAAATTAAAAAAAAATTTAAAGAAAACCAAATATATTTTTATGCATTCTTCAGTGTAAAAATTAATTTTTTATACGAGGGTCGTTTGATAAGTCCGTGACCTCGTATTATTATTATAAAAAAAATATTATTTTTCTTTTATTTTTCTTTTTCTTTTTTTATGCATTCTTTAGTGTAAAATTTAATTTTTTATATTTTTATTCTTAAAAAAAATATTATTTTTCTAATTTGTAAATTAAAAAAAAAAATTAAAGAAAACCAAATATATTTTTTATGCATTCTTCAGTGTAAAAATTAATTTTTTATACGAGGGTCGTTTGATAAGTCCGTGACCTCGTATTATTATTATAAAAAAATATTATTTTTCTTTTATTTTTCTTTTTCTTTTTTTATGCATTCTTTAGTGTAAAATTTAATTTTTTATATTTTTATTCTTAAAAAAAATATTATTTTTCTAATTTGTAAATTAAAAAAAAAATTTAAAGAAAACCAAATATATTTTTTATGCATTCTTCAGTGTAAAAATTAATTTTTTATACGAGGGTCGTTTGATAAGTCCGTGACCTCGTATTATTATTATAAAAAAATATTATTTTTCTTTTATTTTTCTTTTTCTTTTTTATGCATTCTTTAGTGTAAAATTTAATTTTTTATATTTTTATTCTTAAAAAAAATATTATTTTTCTAATTTGTAAATTAAAAAAAAAATTTAAAGAAAACCAAATATATTTTTTATGCATTCTTCAGTGTAAAAATTAATTTTTATACGAGGGTCGTTTGATAAGTCCGTGACCTCGTATTATTATTATAAAAAAAATATTATTTTTCTTTTATTTTTCTTTTTCTTTTTTTATGCATTCTTTAGTGTAAAATTTAATTTTTTATATTTTTATTCTTAAAAAAAAATATTATTTTTCTAATTTGTAAATTAAAAAAAAATTTAAAGAAAACCAAATATATTTTTTATGCATTCTTCAGTGTAAAAATTAATTTTTTATACGAGGGTCGTTTGATAAGTCCGTGACCTCGTATTATTATTATAAAAAAAATATTATTTTTCTTTTATTTTTCTTTTTCTTTTTTTATGCATTCTTTAGTGTAAAATTTAATTTTTTATATTTTTATTCTTAAAAAAAAATATTATTTTTCTAATTTGTAAATTAAAAAAAAATTTAAAGAAAACCAAATATATTTTTTATGCATTCTTCAGTGTAAAAATTAATTTTTTATACGAGGGTCGTTTGATAAGTCCGTGACCTCGTATTATTATTATAAAAAAAATATTATTTTTCTTTTATTTTTCTTTTTCTTTTTTTATGCATTCTTTAGTGTAAAATTTAATTTTTTATATTTTTATTCTTAAAAAAAAATATTATTTTTCTAATTTGTAAATTAAAAAAAAAATTTAAAGAAAACCAAATATATTTTTTATGCATTCTTCAGTGTAAAAATTAATTTTTTATACGAGGGTCGTTTGATAAGTCCGTGACCTCGTATTATTATTATAAAAAAAATATTATTTTTCTTTTATTTTTCTTTTTCTTTTTTATGCATTCTTTAGTGTAAAATTTAATTTTTTATATTTTTATTCTTAAAAAAAAATATTATTTTTCTAATTTGTAAATTAAAAAAAAAATTTAAAGAAAACCAAATATTTTTTATGCATTCTTCAGTGTAAAAATTAATTTTTTATACGAGGGTCGTTTGATAAGTCCGTGACCTCGTATTATTATTATAAAAAAAATATTATTTTTCTTTTATTTTTCTTTTTCTTTTTTTATGCATTCTTTAGTGTAAAATTTAATTTTTTATATTTTTATTCTTAAAAAAAATATTATTTTTCTAATTTGTAAATTAAAAAAAAAATTTTAAGAAAACCAAATATTTTTTATGCATTTTTCAGTGTAAAAATTAATTTTTTATACGAGGGTCGTTTGATAAGTCCGTGACCTCGTATTATTATTATAAAAAAAATATTATTTTTCTTTTATTTTTCTTTTTCTTTTTTTATGCATTCTTTAGTGTAAAATTTAATTTTTTATATTTTTATTCTTAAAAAAAATATTATTTTTCTAATTTGTAAATTAAAAAAAAATTTAAAGAAAACCAAATATATTTTTTATGCATTCTTCAGTGTAAAAATTAATTTTTTATACGAGGGTCGTTTGATAAGTCCGTGACCTCGTATTATTATTATAAAAAAAATATTATTTTTCTTTTATTTTTCTTTTTCTTTTTTTATGCATTCTTTAGTGTAAAATTTAATTTTTTATATTTTTATTCTTAAAAAAAAATATTATTTTTCTAATTTGTAAATTAAAAAAAAATTTAAAGAAAACCAAATATATTTTTTATGCATTCTTCAGTGTAAAAATTAATTTTTTATACGAGGGTCGTTTGATAAGTCCGTGACCTCGTATTATTATTATAAAAAAAATATTATTTTTCTTTTATTTTTCTTTTTCTTTTTTTATGCATTCTTTAGTGTAAAATTTAATTTTTTATATTTTTATTCTTAAAAAAAATATTATTTTTCTAATTTGTAAATTAAAAAAAAAAATTTAAAGAAAACCAAATATATTTTTTATGCATTCTTCAGTGTAAAAATTAATTTTTTATACGAGGGTCGTTTGATAAGTCCGTGACCTCGTATTATTATTATAAAAAAAATATTATTTTTCTTTTATTTTTCTTTTTCTTTTTTTATGCATTCTTTAGTGTAAAATTTAATTTTTTATATTTTTATTCTTAAAAAAAAATATTATTTTTCTAATTTGTAAATTAAAAAAAAATTTAAAGAAAACCAAATATATTTTTTATGCATTCTTCAGTGTAAAAATTAATTTTTTCGTTTGATAAGTCCGTGACCTCGTATTATTATTATAAAACAATATTATTTTTCTTTTATTTTTCTTTTTCTTTTTTATGCATTCTTTAGTGTAAAATTTAATTTTTTATATTTTTATTCTTAAAAAAAATATTATTTTTCTAATTTGTAAATTAAAAAAAAATTTAAAGAAAACCAAATATATTTTTTATGCATTCTTCAGTGTAAAAATTAATTTTTTCGTTTGATAAGTCCGTGACCTCGTATTATTATTATAAAAAAAATATTATTTTTCTTTTATTTTTCTTTTTCTTTTTTTATGCATTCTTTAGTGTAAAATTTAATTTTTTATATTTTTATTCTTAAAAAAAATATTATTTTTCTAATTTGTAAATTAAAAAAAAATTTAAAGAAAACCAAATATATTTTTTATGCATTCTTCAGTGTAAAAATTAATTTTTTATACGAGGGTCGTTTGATAAGTCCGTGACCTCGTATTATTATTATAAAAAAATATTATTTTTCTTTTATTTTTCTTTTTCCTTTTTTATGCATTCTTTAGTGTAAAATTTAATTTTTTATATTTTTATTCTTAAAAAAATATTATTTTTCTAATTTGTAAATTAAAAAAAATTTAAAGAAAACCAAATATATTTTTTATGCATTCTTCAGTGTAAAAATTAATTTTTTATACGAGGGTCGTTTGATAAGTCCGTGACCTCGTATTATTATTATAAAAAAATATTATTTTTCTTTTATTTTTCTTTTTCTTTTTTTATGCATTCTTTAGTGTAAAATTTAATTTTTTATATTTTTATTCTTAAAAAAAATATTATTTTTCTAATTTGTAAATTAAAAAAAAATTTAAAGAAAACCAAATATATTTTTTATGCATTCTTCAGTGTAAAAATTAATTTTTTATACGAGGGTCGTTTGATAAGTCCGTGACCTCGTATTATTATTATAAAAAAAATATTATTTTTCTTTTATTTTTCTTTTTCTTTTTTTATGCATTCTTTAGTGTAAAATTTAATTTTTTATATTTTTATTCTTAAAAAAAAATATTATTTTTCTAATTTGTAAATTAAAAAAAAATTTAAAGAAAACCAAATATATTTTTTATGCATTCTTCAGTGTAAAAATTAATTTTTTATACGAGGGTCGTTTGATAAGTCCGTGACCTCGTATTATTATTATAAAAAAATATTATTTTTCTTTTATTTTTCTTTTTCTTTTTTATGCATTCTTTAGTGTAAAATTTAATTTTTTATATTTTTATTCTTAAAAAAAAATATTATTTTTCTAATTTGTAAATTAAAAAAAAATTTAAAGAAAACCAAATATATTTTTTATGCATTCTTCAGTGTAAAAATTAATTTTTTATACGAGGGTCGTTTGATAAGTCCGTGACCTCGTATTATTATTATAAAAAAATATTATTTTTCTTTTATTTTTCTTTTTCTTTTTTTATGCATTCTTTAGTGTAAAATTTAATTTTTTATATTTTTATTCTTAAAAAAAAATATTATTTTTCTAATTTGTAAATTAAAAAAAATTTAAAGAAAACCAAATATATTTTTTATGCATTCTTCAGTGTAAAAATTAATTTTTTATACGAGGGTCGTTTGATAAGTCCGTGACCTCGTATTATTATTATAAAAAAAATATTATTTTTCTTTTATTTTTCTTTTTTCTTTTTTTTATGCATTCTTTAGTGTAAAATTTAATTTTTTATATTTTTATTCTTAAAAAAAATATTATTTTTCTAATTTGTAAATTAAAAAAAATTTAAAGAAAACCAAATATATTTTTTATGCATTCTTCAGTGTAAAAATTAATTTTTTATACGAGGGTCGTTTGATAAGTCCGTGACCTCGTATTATTATTATAAAAAAATATTATTTTTCTTTTATTTTTCTTTTTCTTTTTTTATGCATTCTTTAGTGTAAAATTTAATTTTTTATATTTTTATTCTTAAAAAAAATATTATTTTTCTAATTTGTAAATTAAAAAAAAATTTAAAGAAAACCAAATATATTTTTTATGCATTCTTCAGTGTAAAAATTAATTTTTTATACGAGGGTCGTTTGATAAGTCCGTGACCTCGTATTATTATTATAAAAAAAATATTATTTTTCTTTTTATTTTTCTTTTTCTTTTTTATGCATTCTTTAGTGTAAAATTTAATTTTTTATATTTTTATTCTTAAAAAAAATATTATTTTTCTAATTTGTAAATTAAAAAAAAATTTAAAGAAAACCAAATATATTTTTATGCATTCTTCAGTGTAAAAATTAATTTTTTATACGAGGGTCGTTTGATAAGTCCGTGACCTCGTATTATTATTATAAAAAAATATTATTTTTCTTTTATTTTTCTTTTTCTTTTTTTATGCATTCTTTAGTGTAAAATTTAATTTTTTATATTTTTATTCTTAAAAAAATATTATTTTTCTAATTTGTAAATTAAAAAAAAAATTTAAAGAAAACCAAATATATTTTTTATGCATTCTTCAGTGTAAAAATTAATTTTTTATACGAGGGTCGTTTGATAAGTCCGTGACCTCGTATTATTATTATAAAAAAATATTATTTTTCTTTTATTTTTCTTTTTCTTTTTTATGCATTCTTTAGTGTAAAATTTAATTTTTTATATTTTTATTCTTAAAAAAATATTATTTTTCTAATTTGTAAATTAAAAAAAAATTTAAAGAAAACCAAATATATTTTTTATGCATTCTTCAGTGTAAAAATTAATTTTTTATACGAGGGTCGTTTGATAAGTCCGTGACCTCGTATTATTATTATAAAAAAATATTATTTTTCTTTTATTTTTCTTTTTCTTTTTTATGCATTCTTTAGTGTAAAATTTAATTTTTTATATTTTTATTCTTAAAAAAAAATATTATTTTTCTAATTTGTAAATTAAAAAAAAAATTTAAAGAAAACCAAATATATTTTTTATGCATTCTTCAGTGTAAAAATTAATTTTTATACGAGGGTCGTTTGATAAGTCCGTGACCTCGTATTATTATTATAAAAAAATATTATTTTTCTTTTATTTTTCTTTTTCTTTTTTATGCATTCTTTAGTGTAAAATTTAATTTTTTATATTTTTATTCTTAAAAAAATATTATTTTTCTAATTTGTAAATTAAAAAAAAAATTTAAAGAAAACCAAATATATTTTTTATGCATTCTTCAGTGTAAAAATTAATTTTTTATACGAGGGTCGTTTGATAAGTCCGTGACCTCGTATTATTATTATAAAAAAATATTATTTTTCTTTTATTTTTCTTTTTCTTTTTTTATGCATTCTTTAGTGTAAAATTTAATTTTTTATATTTTTATTCTTAAAAAAAATATTATTTTTCTAATTTGTAAATTAAAAAAAAAATTTAAAGAAAACCAAATATATTTTTTATGCATTCTTCAGTGTAAAAATTAATTTTTTATACGAGGGTCGTTTGATAAGTCCGTGACCTCGTATTATTATTATAAAAAAAATATTATTTTTCTTTTATTTTTCTTTTTCTTTTTTTATGCATTCTTTAGTGTAAAATTTAATTTTTTATATTTTTATTCTTAAAAAAAAATATTATTTTTCTAATTTGTAAATTAAAAAAAAAATTTAAAGAAAACCAAATATATTTTTTATGCATTCTTCAGTGTAAAAATTAATTTTTTATACGAGGGTCGTTTTTATAAAAAAAATATTATTTTTCTTTTATTTTTCTTTTTCTTTTTTTATGCATTCTTTAGTGTAAAATTTAATTTTTTATATTTTTATTCTTAAAAAAAAATATTATTTTTCTAATTTGTAAATTAAAAAAAAAATTTAAAGAAAACCAAATATATTTTTTATGCATTCTTCAGTGTAAAAATTAATTTTTTATACGAGGGTCGTTTGATAAGTCCGTGACCTCGTATTATTATTATAAAAAAAATATTATTTTTCTTTTATTTTTCTTTTTCTTTTTTTATGCATTCTTTAGTGTAAAATTTAATTTTTTATATTTTTATTCTTAAAAAAAATATTATTTTTCTAATTTGTAAATTAAAAAAAAAATTTAAAGAAAACCAAATATATTTTTTATGCATTCTTCAGTGTAAAAATTAATTTTTTATACGAGGGTCGTTTGATAAGTCCGTGACCTCGTATTATTATTATAAAAAAATATTATTTTTCTTTTATTTTCTTTTTCTTTTTTATGCATTCTTTAGTGTAAAATTTAATTTTTTATATTTTTATTCTTAAAAAAAATATTATTTTTCTAATTTGTAAATTAAAAAAAATTTAAAGAAAACCAAATATATTTTTATGCATTCTTCAGTGTAAAAATTAATTTTTATACGAGGGTCGTTTGATAAGTCCGTGACCTCGTATTATTATTATAAAAAAAATTATTTTTCTTTTATTTTTCTTTTTCTTTTTTTATGCATTCTTTAGTGTAAAATTTAATTTTTTATATTTTTATTCTTAAAAAAAAATATTATTTTTCTAATTTGTAAATTAAAAAAAAATTAAAGAAAACCAAATATATTTTTTATGCATTCTTCAGTGTAAAAATTAATTTTTATACGAGGGTCGTTTGATAAGTCCGTGACCTCGTATTATTATTATAAAAAAATATTATTTTTTCTTTTATTTTTCTTTTTCTTTTTTTATGCATTCTTTAGTGTAAAATTTAATTTTTTATATTTTTATTCTTAAAAAAAATATTATTTTTCTAATTTGTAAATTAAAAAAAAATTTAAAGAAAACCAAATATATTTTTATGCATTCTTCAGTGTAAAAATTAATTTTTTATACGAGGGTCGTTTGATAAGTCCGTGACCTCGTATTATTATTATAAAAAAAAATTATTTTTCTTTTATTTTTCTTTTTCTTTTTTTATGCATTCTTTAGTGTAAAATTTAATTTTTTATATTTTTATTCTTAAAAAAATATTATTTTTCTAATTTGTAAATTAAAAAAAAATTTAAAGAAAACCAAATATATTTTTATGCATTCTTCAGTGTAAAAATTAATTTTTTATACGAGGGTCGTTTGATAAGTCCGTGACCTCGTATTATTATTATAAAAAAAATATTATTTTTCTTTTATTTTTCTTTTTCTTTTTTTATGCATTCTTTAGTGTAAAATTTAATTTTTTATATTTTTATTCTTAAAAAAAAATATTATTTTTCTAATTTGTAAATTAAAAAAAATTTAAAGAAAACCAAATATATTTTTATGCATTCTTCAGTGTAAAAATTAATTTTTTATACGAGGGTCGTTTGATAAGTCCGTGACCTCGTATTATTATTATAAAAAAAATATTATTTTTCTTTTATTTTTCTTTTTCTTTTTTTATGCATTCTTTAGTGTAAAATTTAATTTTTTATATTTTTATTCTTAAAAAAAAATATTATTTTTCTAATTTGTAAATTAAAAAAAATTTAAAGAAAACCAAATATATTTTTTATGCATTCTTCAGTGTAAAATAATTTTTTTATACGAGGGTCGTTTGATAAGTCCGTGACCTCTTCAGTGTAAAAATTAATTTTTTATACGAGGGTCGTTTGATAAGTCCGTGACCTCGTATTATTATTATAAAAAAAATATTATTTTTCTTTTATTTTTCTTTTTCTTTTTTTATGCATTCTTTAGTGTAAAATTTAATTTTTATATTTTTATTCTTAAAAAAAAATATTATTTTTCTAATTTGTAAATTAAAAAAAATTAAATTTAACCAAATATATTTTTATGCATTCTTCAGTGTAAAAATTAATTTTTTATACGAGGGTCGTTTGATAAGTCCGTGACCTTTTTAAGGGTCGTTTATAAGTACATAATTATAATTATTTTTCTTTTATTTTTCTCTTTTCTTTTTTATGCATTCTTTTAGTGTAGTAAATTTAATTTTTATACGAGGGTCGTTTGATAAGTCCGTGACCTCGTATTATTATTATAAAAAAATATTATTTTTCTTTTATTTTTCTTTTTCTTTTTTTATGCATTCTTTAGTGTAAAATTTAATTTTTATATTTTTATTCTTAAAAAAAAATATTATTTTTCTAATTTGTAAATTAAAAAAAAATTTAAAGAAAACCAAATATATTTTTTATGCATTCTTCAGTGTAAAAATTAATTTTTTATACGAGGGTCGTTTGATAAGTCCGTGACCTCGTATTATTATTATAAAAAAAATATTATTTTTCTTTTATTTTTCTTTTTCTTTTTTTATGCATTCTTTAGTGTAAAATTTAATTTTTTATATTTTTATTCTTAAAAAAAAATATTATTTTTCTAATTTGTAAATTAAAAAAAACATTTAAAGAAAACCAAATATATTTTTATGCATTCTTCAGTATATATAAAAATATGCATTCTTTAGTGTAAAATTTAATTTTTTATATTTTTATTCTTAAAAAAAATATTATTTTTCTAATTTGTAAATTAAAAAAAATTTAAAGAAAACCAAATATATTTTTTATGCATTCTTCAGTGTAAAAATTAATTTTTTATACGAGGGTCGTTTGATAAGTCCGTGACCTCGTATTATTATTATAAAAAAAATATTATTTTTCTTTTATTTTTCTTTTTCTTTTTTTATGCATTCTTTAGTGTAAAATTTAATTTTTTATATTTTTATTCTTAAAAAAAAATATTATTTTTCTAATTTGTAAATTAAAAAAAACATTTAAAGAAAACCAAATATATTTTTTATGCATTCTTCAGTATATATAAAAATATGCATTCTTTAGTGTAAAATTTAATTTTTTATATTTTTATTCTTAAAAAAAAATATTATTTTTCTAATTTGTAAATTAAAAAAAAAATTTAAAGAAAACCAAATATATTTTTTATGCATTCTTCAGTGTAAAAATTAATTTTTTATACGAGGGTCGTTTGATAAGTCCGTGACCTCGTATTATTATTATAAAAAAAATATTATTTTTCTTTTATTTTTCTTTTTCTTTTTTTATGCATTCTTTAGTGTAAAATTTAATTTTTTATATTTTTATTCTTAAAAAAAAAATATTATTTTTCTAATTTGTAAATTAAAAAAAAAATTTAAAGAAAACCAAATATATTTTTTATGCATTCTTCAGTGTAAAAATTAATTTTTTATACGAGGGTCGTTTGATAAGTCCGTGACCTCTTCAGTGTAAAAATTAATTTTTATAGAGGGTCGTTTGATAAGTCCGTGACCTCGTATTATTATTATAAAAAAATATTATTTTTCTTTTATTTTTCTTTTTCTTTTTTATGCATTCTTTAGTGTAAAATTTAATTTTTTATATTTTTATTCTTAAAAAAAAATTATTTTTCTAATTTGTAAATTAAAAAAAAATTTTTAAAGAAAACCAAATATATTTTTATGCATTCTTCAGTGTAAAAATTAATTTTTATACGAGGGTCGTTTGATAAGTCCGTGACCTCGTATTATTATTATAAAAAAAATATTATTTTTCTTTTATTTTTCTTTTTCTTTTTTTATGCATTCTTTAGTGTAAAATTTAATTTTTTATATTTTTATTCTTAAAAAAAAATATTATTTTTCTAATTTGTAAATTAAAAAAAAAATTTAAAGAAAACCAAATATATTTTTTATGCATTCTTCAGTGTAAAAATTAATTTTTTATACGAGGGTCGTTTTTATAAAAAAAATATTATTTTTCTTTTATTTTTCTTTTTCTTTTTTTATGCATTCTTTAGTGTAAAATTTAATTTTTTATATTTTTATTTTTAAAAAAAATATTATTTTTCTAATTTGTAAATTAAAAAAAAAATTTAAAGAAAACCAAATATATTTTTTATGCATTCTTCAGTGTAAAAATTAATTTTTATACGAGGGTCGTTTGATAAGTCCGTGACCTCGTATTATTATTATAAAAAATATTATTTTTCTTTTATTTTCTTTTTCTTTTTTATGCATTCTTTAGTGTAAAATTTAATTTTTTATATTTTTATTCTTAAAAAAAATATTATTTTTCTAATTTGTAAATTAAAAAAAATTTAAAGAAAACCAAATATATTTTTTATGCATTCTTCAGTGTAAAAATTAATTTTTTATACGAGGGTCGTTTGATAAGTCCATGACCTCGTATTATTATTATAAAAAAAATATTATTTTTCTTTTATTTTTCTTTTCCTTTTTTATGCATTCTTTAGTGTAAAATTTAATTTTTTATATTTTTATTCTTAAAAAAAATTATTTTTTTCTAATTTGTAAATTAAAAAAAAAATTTAAAGAAAACCAAATATATTTTTTATGCATTCTTCAGTGTAAAAATTAATTTTTTATACGAGGGTCGTTTGATAAGTCCGTGACCTCGTATTATTATTATAAAAAAAATATTATTTTTCTTTTATTTTTCTTTTTCTTTTTTATGCATTCTTTAGTGTAAAATTTAATTTTTTATATTTTTATTCTTAAAAAAAAATATTATTTTTCTAATTTGTAAATTAAAAAAAAAATTTAAAGAAAACCAAATATATTTTTATGCATTCTTCAGTGTAAAAATTAATTTTTTATACGAGGGTCGTTTGATAAGTCCGTGACCTCGTATTATTATTATAAAAAAAATATTATTTTTCTTTTATTTTTCTTTTTCTTTTTTTATGCATTCTTTAGTGTAAAATTTAATTTTTTATATTTTTATTCTTAAAAAAAATATTATTTTTCTAATTTGTAAATTAAAAAAAAATTTAAAGAAAACCAAATATATTTTTATGCATTCTTCAGTGTAAAAATTAATTTTTTATACGAGGGTCGTTTGATAAGTCCGTGACCTCGTATTATTATTATAAAAAAATATTATTTTTCTTTTATTTTTCTTTTTTCTTTTTTATGCATTCTTTAGTGTAAAATTTAATTTTTTATATTTTTATTCTTAAAAAAATATTATTTTTCTAATTTGTAAATTAAAAAAAAAAATTTAAAGAAAACCAAATATATTTTTTATGCATTCTTCAGTGTAAAAATTAATTTTTATACGAGGGTCGTTTGATAAGTCCGTGACCTCGTATTATTATTATAAAAAAAATATTATTTTTCTTTTATTTTTCTTTTTCTTTTTTATGCATTCTTTAGTGTAAAATTTAATTTTTTATATTTTTATTCTTAAAAAAAAATATTATTTTTCTAATTTGTAAATTAAAAAAAAAATTTAAAGAAAACCAAATATATTTTTTATGCATTCTTCAGTGTAAAAATTAATATTTTATTTTTTATTATTATTATAAAAAAAATTATTATTTTTCTAATTTGTAAATTTAAAAAAAAATTTAAAAAAAACAAATATATTTTTTATGCATTCTTTAGTTTAAAAATAATATTTTATATTTTTATTAATTAAAAAAAATTATTATTTTTCTATTTTGTGCCTAAGTTCTCTGAGAGCCAATCAACTTTGGTAGATTATGATTTCTAGTAGTTGGAATCCTTGACAATTTCCTCTCTTGGCCTTCCAAAAGCTTCTTATTCCCTGCCAGAGATCCTTTAGAGCTCGGCGACCTCAATGACTACATCAACAAGTGGTCCCTTGGCAAAGGGATGCGTCTCGTGCGTGCTGAGAAAATACGCACCCGAAGCGCTGCAAATAAGTTGAGAAAATATTAGAGTAAACCCATTGAGTAATCCTGCTAATCCTCACTCACTTCTCGGAGACATGGTAGCCCATCTGTGTGTTGGGCATATGCGAGTAGAGACCGCAACGCTGCGAGAAGAACTGCAACCATCCGCCGCATTGCTGCGCCCAGAAACCGCGCTGACTCACAATGGATTCGCCATAGTAAACGGCAGCGCGATAGTGATTGCAATTGTAGAATCTCCACTGAGTGACATAGCTGCAGCCACGCTGATTGAAGTGCTCCAGATTGGGATAGAAGTCTGCATGCCCCATGGCCGGCAGCATGGAGAAGAAGAAGGGATCTGTGTGAATCACATCGACAAAGTCCGCATCGCTGCTGTCGAGTTTCCGATGTGTCCAGCTGCCCATGAAGCCCGGCCCAGCAGGATCCAGGCCCGTGATGCGTGCCAGCGGCTGCTGCACATAATTGGCCACCATGCCAGCCACTTGCGCGCCCAGGCTGAAACCAATCAGATGAATTTGCTCGCGACTGTAAATGCCCGCTTGGATCAGGTTGTCGATGAACTGCGCCAGACACTTGGATACAATGGGCGCATTCTGCACGGCCCACGGATAGTAACAGGGCCAACGCACTAGACTCTCATAATCCACTGAAACCACATGCACAGGCTGCGTCTGGAGCAGCACATCGCGCACCTCTAGGTTAGGTGTCAAGCTGCGATTGCCAATGAAGCCATGTATGAGTATCTTTAGCGGCAAGCGTGGCTCAAAGAGCTGCGACTGCGGTGCAAGTGGATCCAGTTGAACAGGTGCATCACGTGTGTTGCTGCAAAGGAAGCAGAAGAGGATTAGGGACAAGGGATTGGGATTATCCTTTGCAACCCACTTGGTGTAGAGCCAAAAAGTAATGCGCGAATTGGGACACTGCGACTCGGCGAAGATGCACAACTCGGGCAGAAAGTCGCGCAGTTCCATTTCGCAGGCGCAGCTGCTCAGCAGGAGCAGAAGGAGCAGCAGCACACAGGTTGCTCTTGGCACTGGCTTCATGCGATATTCGCACATGGTGAGAGTTGGGCGTGCTCTGTATGGCGTAGGCAATAGAAATCTCCATTTAATGTAGCTCCAGCTGACCGTGAAAATGCCTAGGGCATTGGGGAGCCCCCATCTGCCATAGACGGGGCCATGGCGCAAAGCAAACTCTTTCCTGATAAGCTATCAAGGTTCTAATGCCAACTCAAGGTCAACGCCTACGCTGAGCTGCGACTTCTCTAACGCGCTGCAATTGTGCGGGCTGCGCAATAGATTTCCCCTTCGCAGCGGAAAACAAGTAGCCAAAAGCTACAGTCAAGCATATACGACTGCTGGATACCCTTCGCGCAACTTTCTTTCAACAAAGTCTTCTAATTCTAATTTGGAATATAGATGCATATAGGATATATCTTTATCTATGTTGAAGCAAGAAGAAGAACCTTCAATACTTTTGTTCATTACCAATAAAAAAATTAATATATCAATTTACAAAGGCGGTGGGCGTGGCATTTAAAATGTGAAATACTCGTTTGAAGCACACAAACTACAGAAATCTTTGTGCCAAATTTGGTGTCTCTAGCTTTTATAATAGCTGAGATCTGTGTGTTCACACAGACAGACAGACAGACGGACAGATATGACTCAATCGACTCGGATAGGAATCCTGAGTAAGATCAGATATATTTGTGGGGTTTATCATGCTTTCTTATGCCTGTCACATTCTTTTACCCTTCTTTGAGCATTCTTCATGTTTGAAGGGTATAAGAGATCCCCCCAATCCCAAACAGAAATGGCTTTAAAGACTCGCCTAGTGGAACTTGGATTAATTTGATGTCTTATTAAATGATTACAATAAATAATGAAACTCTACATAAGGATTAATGATATTATCACAAGGTTAACTGTTAGCCTAAGGCAGTGGCTCATCCAGGGCCTCCTTCTCGCTCCAGATCAACTGCTGTTCCAGCTGATCGATATCCACATCGTTGTCCTCCAGATCTGGAATGGATTCCCCCAGTTGTGGCTCAAAGTCTGAATCGATTTCATTGTGCTTGGGATTCAATCGGAACTTGGCCAGGTATTTGCTATTGTCCTCCTCCTCCTCGAGCTTGCCCAAGGCATAAGGCGTCATGTTGCTTGTCTTTAGGAAGAAGGCACCCCTAAGCTCCTCGGTCACGCGATAACCCATCAAAGCTTGTGGTGCACGTGTCGAGCAGAGGCCAAAGAGATAGATCAACCAACTGGAACACTGACGACCCCAGAAACCCACGTCGGAGTCAATGGATCTGGCATAGAAGCGCGAGGCACGCTCGTGATTACAGCTGCCCGGATCACTGGGATTCTCCTCCATGCAGCCGGGCTGCAGTGGCCCGAAGTTGGGATAGAAGTCCACATGGCCCATGGGACGCAACATGCCACGACCTAGGGTATCTGTGTGAATGACATCCACGAAATCCGCATCGCCAGCATCCAAGCGACGCGTATTGCTGCCGAGTATGAAAAGCGGCTTGGCGGGATCCAGTCCCGTGATGCGTTTCAGCTTGCGCTTCAGGTGATTCGCCGTCTGTCCAGCCACCTGACCGCCCAGGCTGAAGCCAATGATGTGCAACAACTCGTGCTGCACTATGCCGCGCTCCAGTAGATTATTGATCAGCTGCGCCAGGCACTTGCTGACCAGAGGGAGATTCTGCACTGCCTGCACGTAGCAAGGATAACGCACAAGCGGACCGTAGTCAATGGACACCACATAGACATCCTCCTTGTTCAGCAGCGCCGGACGTATTTGATCATTGGGCGCAAAGTCGCGATCTCCTGTATAACCATGGAGCAGTATCTTCACCGGGCGTGGCGGCTGAAAGTCCCAGGGATTGAGATCGAGTGGATTCAGTCGCACGGGTGCATCACGTGTGGCGCTGCAAGAGATGCGTAAGGTGAGTAAGGTAAGGAAATTCGTGAGCTGCAGCCAACCCACTTGCTGTACAGCCAAAAGGTCACGTTCTCGTTGGGACAGTCCACATTGCCAACCACAAAGCAGGCGGGATCCACCAGGCCGAGCAGAGGATTTCCACCGGCGTAACCAAATCCGAGCAGCGCCAGCAGCAGCAGCGTCGCCTTTGTCATGTTGGCAAACTTCTAAGTCGACTGTGCGTCGAGTAGCGAAAGTAACCGCTATTTAAGCTGCCAACTTGGCAACTTGTCGCCCTATCAATGACATCGATCTGCCTGACGACGACGACGACGACGCAACCGGCGGCGGCGGCGGCGGCGGTGGCGAACTGATTGACAGCAATGTATGTACATACATACATATGTAAGCACCCACACGCAGTGTTGCGGTGGTTCCACCCATTGCTAATTCGCACTTTTGTGCGGTGTGCTAAGTGGGCCAAAAAAGAATGAAATTTCGTCATGGAGTTTCTCGAGATTTTAATTTTCAAATGTTTTTCGAAGTGCACGCGTGGCGCCATCTATGTGCCAACGGTGTAACTTAAGCATGCGGTGCCAAGCAGCTTGTTATAACAATCAGCTTTTGGTCGCTTAAGAAGTGTGAAAAACTGCTTGCAAGCAGTGCTGCTAAGGATGATTGTTGGGCAGCGATACTGCTGCTTATTGTGAATGAACGACTTATTAGTAATAAATTAAAAACTATGTAAATTTTGTTGAAATTATTCTAGCACTTACTTAGCTAGTTACTTTTATAAATTTTGTATATTTTGAAAGTAATTTAAAAATAAATTGTGCACGCGGGCTTTCGAATTCGAAGCTGGCGATAGTTGTTGCAGCACGATAGTTGTGTGCGCGGAACAGCTGTTTCTTGAGCTGCCGCCAGATATGTGTTGCTGCCTTGTCAAGTCAGCTGCAGATTAAACGATTTTCGGCAATAAAAGCAAATAGCTAGACTGGAAAAAAGCCAGTTTTGACGGGAAATAAGCTGCGCTGGCAGCACTGCAACTGTTGCGTTCACCTACAAATTTGACCTGGCAGCAGATTTTGATTGCGATAAGTTGCTGAAAAGTATTTGTTATTCACTTAATTTTCATTCAGGAAAGGTAAGTAACAAGTGCAGTAATATAAAATATGCTATTTGCATAAAAAAATCGTGTTTTGTTGCAGATTTTATCATTGTAAATACAACCGGCATTTTGCATTTTTGGATGCTGCCTCTGAAAGTGTAAACAAAAGGGTAAATATTGTGTATTATATAAATAAGTGTATAACTAACATAGTATATATTCCTATAGTTGTGATATATATAAAATGGCCAAGCGACAGCTGTGGGAGCACATGCGGCAGGTCTTTCAACAGGCTGTCGGCGCGGTGCATCCGGAGAGGATTTTCGTGGACTACACAAACTTCGATTTGCGACCACGGGAGGAGAATCAACGTGTATATATAAAACTGGCCGGACAGCAGCATGATATAACAGGCAAAACCTGTCACGTTGTGGGCTTTGGCAAGGCTGTGCTCAGCATGGCCACAAAGGTGCAACAGGATCTGGGCGAATACTCTGCCGGCGGCGTGCTGAGCGTGCCCGTCAACAGTTTGCGGCAGTTCAAGCAGCCCATAAGCGACAAGTTGACCGTACACGAGGGCGCAGCTAACAATCTGCCCGACGAGACGGCACTCAAGGCGGCACAGGCCATCAAGAAGCTGGCCGGCAGCATGACTCACAACGATGTGCTCATTGTCTTCATCTCTGGCGGCGGATCGGCACTGCTGCCGTTGCCCAAGCCACCGCTGACGCTGCAGGACAAGCGCAACATTGCGGATAAGCTGATGAAGGGCGGTGCCAGTATACAGGAAATAAACACAGTGCGCATTGCCTGCTCGGACATCAAGGGCGGTCGCCTGGCACTGGCCGCTTGCCAGGCTAATCTGTTAGTCACCTTTGTGCTGAGCGACATTATCGGAGATCCCCTAGAGCTGATTGCATCCGGACCCACTGTACAGCCATGCGAGGCAGGAGCCAGTGCAGTGGAAGTGCTCAAGAAATACCAAGTGTGGGATGACTTGTCGGCGCCAGTGCAGCAGCTCTTTGAGGCAACAGAACAAGTTGACAAGCAACTGCCTGGCAACAGCAAAATCTTTGTGGTGGGCAGCAATGCCATAGCCACCACAACAGCTGCCGAGGAGGCTGCCAAACTGGGCTACATACCCTGTGTACTGAGTTGCGCCGTGCAGGGCGAAGTGCACAACGTGGCAGCGGATTATCAGCGACTGCTGCAGGCCATACATGAGTTCAAGCAGCGCTCCATAACAAAGGATGCGCTGCGAGAGAAATTTGCATTTGGAGAGCAAAGTTTTGCGGCTTTCTATGAGGCACTTGAGCAACACATTGCCAGCCAGGCGCCGCTGTTCATCATCTGCGGCGGCGAGCCTGTCATCAAGGTGAGTTGAGTTGGCTCGATTTCTGGTAAAGCTAATCCCCATGCCTTCGCCCCTCAGGTCACTGGACAAGGCTTGGGCGGTCGCAGCCAGCATCTGGCGCTGCTCATGTCGCAGATGCTGCATCGCGATGAATCCCTCGCTGGCTGCACCTTTCTTAGCGCCGGCACAGATGGCATCGATGGACCCACCGATGCGGCGGGCGCCTTTGGCGACAGCTCTGTGATAGATGCCTATCTGGGCAGCCACACGCTGGACGAGCTGGCCGAGGTGTTGCGCAACTCGGATAGTTACAATTTCTACAGGCAACTGCAGGATGGAGCTTATCATCTGATCACTGGACACACGGGCACCAATGTCATGGATCTGCACTTTCTGCTCGTGCCGTAGTCACTTAATGAAGTTGCTCTTGAAAGGGAGGGGGAAGTGCGGGGGTACAGAGAAATAGTTTCAATTTGGTTTAATAAGTGTTCAGACATTTTTTACGATTTTCCTGCTTAATGTTCCGCCTAAATTTTAACGACTAGTTTCATTAACATTTTTAATATGCATTTAAATGCGAACAGCAAAATGTGTGTGTTCGGTATTTCGTATACCTTCCCGGTTCCGTATTCCCTTATGCTCAAGTGACAAAAAAAAAAAAAAAAAAACATAAAATGTCAATTAGCTTTTTCCTCTCCATAAAACAATAATTGTGCAATAAGTAGAATAGTTTCTTATTTCTGCTTGATTCTCTTTTGTGATAAATCAAATGTTATATTCCACATATCTATCTATATACCAGATGTATATATACATTGTGAAGCATAAATATTTGTCATGTATTTCACGCTATTGTTTTATTGTTATTGTTTTCTTCTGTGGCCTGTGCGCCTCATAAAAATGCGCTGCTAATAAATCATCTTAATTGTTTAAGACCCCAAAGGCAAACAGTAGCAGCAGCAGCGGCGGCAGCGGCAGCAACAACAATGGACAGCGATAATTGCAATTAAAAATGTAAATTTATTTGTTTAGTTTTATTTTTAGCAACAACAACAGCAAATGGCAAATAAAATAAAATCTAGTGGAACAACAAAAAAAAAAACGAAGCAAACGCGTCGCGCGCGCCCAGTTGCAATTTACAATTTTACAACTGACACTTCGCTTGCATATTTCTCTAATTGCGTTTGTTTTTGTTGTCTTCCTTCTGAAATACCCTAACCAAGGAGTGGGCATTGCGAATTGTGCAGGAATTATGTAAACAAGCAGGTTAAATCTAACATTCTTAAATTTTTTATTAATTTTTTATGAATTCAACTTTAGTTTTACTTTTTGTTTATTTTGTAAAATGTTTTATATTAAATATTTTACAAAAATAAATAATTTAATTATCTACAATATATTTAATAATTTTATTTAATATTTTTATTATTAAAAAATATTTTTTTAAATATTTATTTAATTTTCCTCGAAAAATCTTCTCTCTTTTCTAGCGCATTAAATCGTCGATAATCTTTGTAAACATTAGCGATCTTTCTTGCATTCATTGTTTAATGCACAATAGACACTTTTGTTGCTATTGTTGTTGTGCTGCTGCGGCTGCTGCTGCTATTGTTGTTGTTTCTTGTTGCTGCTGCCGCAATGGAATAATTATTTTGCCGCGCATTTGGCACAATTATTAAATAATCACATTCGCGCGCTCGCGTCTCTGTGTGTGCTATTTTCGCTTGATTAACTTTGTTATTAACTATATAAATGTCCATTTTTAAAATCAACAACAAATTGCAGCTGCAGCCCGTTCCCAGCAGCGGTGATTCAGTGCACAGTTCCATGGAATAATGCGACTTGCGATAAATCGCACTATCTAATTGCAGTTCATTAAGATCGCAGTTTACATTCAACGGAATATGAGGAGGGGCTAACTAAGAGAGAAGCACAGTGGATGGAGAGAGTAGGAGTGGGAGGAGAGGGGGGAGGGGGTAGAAACTAAATGTTGTTCCAATTCACATATGTTTTGACAAAGCACAAAGTAGTGAATGGTTATGGAGTATGTTCAGGCGAAAACTCCTCAATAATGTCATTGATTTCGAATGGAAACAGCTGAAGAAACCTATTAATGAGTTTCGAAAAAAATATGGAACAATTTAAAGAGAATTATTATAGATAATTATTTCGAAAATATAAAGCTCTGTTCATCATTAAAATCCAAGAAAGTCATGTATATGGAATAAGCTTTGAAAACAGCTGCAAGAACTATAAATGATTCTTGAAAAAATATAAAGATTTTTATTGGAGTAGTATAAGGCATGAACCTCTAAGAGGATGGATAGTTTATGGTATATAGTATATACAAATATTCAGGAAATTTAGATTATATTCTGTACTCCCTTTTTCTTCATAAATGGAAGAATTCAAAAAGCAAATCAAAAGATTTTGAAATCTTTTTGAAAGATTTTTCAATCGATCTCTGTGAATATTCTCTGTGACCACGCCCCTTTACCCCACTCTACCCTACTGCCTACCTCCTACTATATTTATACTAAGTCTACATTATACTCATTAAGGCAAGTGCATGTAATTAGCTCTCCAAGTCCGCCCACATGGCATGGCCACGGCCCACGCCAAGATCTGTGCGCGGCGATTAGAAGCATTTCCGCTTCCGTTCGACTCTGCATGGCGCTGGTCAGCAGCTATATTTAACATTATACTTATGGTATGGCATGGGGTAAGTTGGGGGCAGCCAACCCCCAAAAGCGGCAGCAGAGCAGAGCAGAGCGAGCAGCGTCTCCGCCAGCTGTGGAATGTCGCGTCAATTTGTCTGCCTCGTTTGCCAGCGCTGGCGTAGCAACAATCTCGGAGA
The DNA here is from genome assembly GCA_018904095.1 of Zaprionus ghesquierei. Classification (NCBI taxonomy): domain Eukaryota; kingdom Metazoa; phylum Arthropoda; class Insecta; order Diptera; family Drosophilidae; genus Zaprionus; species Zaprionus ghesquierei. The sequence goes on along the minus strand of JAEIGP010000806.1, from coordinate 13,602,131 downwards.
GGCGAGACGAACATCTGCTGCCGCTGCTGATGCTGCTGCTGCTGCTCTTCTGGATGCTCTTCACGATAATTATGGGCAGAGTGTGATGCCTCGTTTTGTTGCCGCTGTTGTTGTTGTTGCCGCGGCCATTGAGTGCAAGTGTCGCGTTGATTTATTAATTAAGCATTGGAGAGAGCTGCGCGTGGCAACTGCGTGGCCGACGGCGAAGCTAATGAAGTACTCGGACTCGGACTCAGACTCGGTTTCGGTCTTGGATCGCGCACTGGCAATTTTAATTAACGATCCGATACGATGAGCTTGTTGCCTTGCTCCGATCTGATCGCCCCCTTGTTCCATCCCGCGCTGCTGCGTAAACATCAAATAGACTTTTTGGGGCAGCTGCTATGTTGACTTATGACATCACACCCATTTGGACAGCAGCTGCCATCGGCCAGACAAGCTGACGACGCTTATCATGCACGCACACACACACACAGCTGAAGACACATTGCGCATACGCCGCGTGGCCGCTGCGCAGCGCAGAAGTCAGCAAACAATTGGAAGCTGTGCGACATCAATTTGCTTTGTGCTTAATTTGTCTAGACAATGGCAAAGTTCATCCACAGTGCCATAGTATCACACACACACACACACACATTCACATATTATCGCATCTATCACACACAAGTTCAATTAATGCCTTTGTCACATGTTAGCTGGAAATGTGGCAAGTTTGCTTGTAAAATTTGCATGCGACGCACTCAGCACTTCAGCTGCCGCGTGGCTTGGCCATGATTCACACGGCGCAAACTGTGGAATGTCTTAATTTGAAGCATCTGTCTTTGAACATGTTTGGTGGGGTGGCGTGGGAGGAAACGCTCGCCTCGGCGACAAGTGCAACGAACCGCTGTGAATGCCCGACTTGGGTTGTCAAATTTGAACGGCTTAGCATAAAGTTAAAGTGGGAGTAGGAGATATGGAATAAGGCTGAAAGAGGTTTATAAACATTAATCATTATTGGTTATTTTTTTTTTAAGAATTTTCTATGCGTTTTTCTATACAAAAAAAGTAAGCCAATTACGAGTATGTTTATATGTTTTGCATAAAATACAGTTAAATGCAGTACATGAAAAAATATACAATAAATTCGTGATTATTTATAGATATTTTGTAGACATTTTTATGGCACATATTTGCTATAAAAAAGGAAGCATTTTAAAATTTTTTTTACTTTCGTCCTAAATATATTTTCTGTTAAATTAAGCCTTCAATACAGTTAAATAAAGTAAATATAAATATAAATAAAATATATACATTATTATATACATATATACTTTTGATAATACATACGGAGTAAGAGAGTAGGAGACATGGAATAAGGCTAAAAGAGGTTTATAAACATTAATCATTATTGGTTATTCTTTTAAAAGAATTTCTATACTTTTTTCTATACAAAAAAAGTGAGCCAATTACGAGAATGTTCAACTGAGAACGTTTTGCATAAAATACAGTTAAATGTAATACATGGAAAAGTATATAACAAATTCGTGAATATTTATAGATATTTTGTAGAAATTTTATGGCACATATTTGACATAAAAAAGGAAGCATTTTTAGATTTTATTTGACTTTCATTATTAACATTTTTTCTGTCAAATTAAGCCTTCAATACAGTTAAATAAAGTAAATATAAATATAAATAAAATATATAAATTATTATATATATCTTTTTGATAATATATACGGAGAGGAAAGAGGTTTATAAACATTAATTATTATTGGCATTTTTTTTTAAAGAATTTTCTATACTTTTTCTTATTTCCAACTTCTTATTATTATTAAACAAGTTCTTAACATTTTGTTTAATTTATCATTTCATTTTTGAGTTTAATTCTCGAATTATTTGGCATAAAATTTGTGATTTCTCTAAAAATGTTAAAATTTATTTTTAAATAATTTATTTTAATATTTATTTAAAGATTTTTCTAATTTTAAGTCTCAGTTTCCAGCTTTCAACCTACATAACTTAGCCAAAACTCAAGCGATTTTCGATTTGTATGTCATTTTGTCTTTAGTTTGACTTCTATATTAAAGCGACATACAAATTTAATTGCTTTGGAAATGTAAAATTTTTTGCACTTTTTCCATGCTACCCCCTTGCAAAAATTTGCAAAATTTTTTAAAAATTAAAAATTGAATTTTTCGCTTGAAATCGATTACGCTTATTAAAATTAATAAAAAAATTGTTTCTAAAACATTTTCCCCGTCAAAATGTAAATATTTTCAGCCTATTTTAACCTATAAAGCAGGTACAAAAAATAAAAATAATTTATAATAACAAGTGTTTTATAATCGATATATAGGCCTGTACAGTCTAGTCCATATATCATATAATAACTTTAAAATTGTTATTTGTAGCACATCTGCTGTTTTTGTTGCAGTATTTCTCAATCACGCGCTCTCTTTATAATTTTCTGTCTTATCAGCCAAAGATTTTCATATTTCCCGCTCCAAGGTGAGTTGCATGCAATCCAAAGTTATCTAAAGCTTTCAAAAAGGTTTTTCTTTCAAAATAACAAAAAAAAATCTTATTCAAAGGCAATTAAAGCATTTGCGCAACGGGGTCGCTGCTAATGCGGCCTGCAGCTTGCAGCTTGCCGCTTGCCATTTATCAAATGCATCTTCATCTCCAATTGAGGTGGCCCTGCGCTTCATGGCCACAGCCACATCCACAGCCACAGCCCGGGGGTGGGGGGCAAGGCTTAATGTCAATCTGAGCTGGGCTGCAATTGCTGCACAGCCTCTTGGACGGCTATTAATGCATTACAAATAGGTGCGCCAGACCACAGCAACAACAACAACAACAGCAACAACAGCAACAAAGCAGCCACAACTGGCCGCATAGACGCATCGGTGCCGTTGACCAATGCCAGGCAGAAGTCGACTCCAAGTAGCAGACGACCTCAAGTGGCAGCAGCAACAATCGCTGTTGCCTGTTGCCTGCCTGCCTGCCTGCTGCACGCTTGGCCGCAATAGCCGCACTTAAGTGAGGCAGCAACAGCAGCGGTGGCGGCGGTGGCAACAGAAGCAGTTCAAGTTTGCACTGAGGAATTCCTTGCCGCTGAAATAATTAAGCATTGCAACATTGTTTATTGTTGTTCCTGTTGTTGTTGTCGTTGTTGTTGTTGGGGTGTTGCAGGCTCGTTTAACAAGGCAGTCTTCGTAACAAGTGCCTCTGCCTCTCTGCCTCGAGAGCAGTTCGACAACTTTTTTTGTGCGCTCTACGCTCCTCGCATAGTTTGTTTTTGTTGCTGTTGTTTGCGCCAAGGAATTTCCATTTTATTTACATTTAGAATGTGACGCGACAGCCTGCGATCCAAATCGAAAGCTATTTGGCCCATTTGCATACGCTGTATGCCAGCCAGGCTGGCAACAATGTGCCTGGCAACAATGTTGCCAGCAACAAAAAAAAAAAAAAAAGTGAGCCAATTACGAGAATGTTCAACTGAGAACGATTTGCATAAAATACAGTTAAATGCAGTACATGAAAAAATATACAATAAATTCGTGAATATTTATAGATATATTGCAGACATTTTATGGCACATATTTGCTATAAAAATGGGAGCAATTTTAGTTTTTATTTGCCTTTCGCCCTAAACATATTTTCTCTTACAGTTTAATAAAGTATATATAAATAATAATATAAATAAATAATAATAAATATAAATAAAATATATAAATTATTATATATATCTTTTTAATAATTTGTAGACATCTTAAAGAAATTTTTTGCTATAAAATGTTATTTTTTTCTTGATTTTATTGCAGTGTCCTATAAACAGCTCGAATACATTTTCTGCTGAGCTTAGCTCAAGTTACAGTTAAATTTAGCACATAAAAAATAAAAAAAAATTTATAAATATTAATAGATATGAGTAAACTGTATAAGTATATTTTATAGCAAATATTTGCCATAAAAGTGTGCGCTTTCTTTGATTTCATTTAAGTTTCTACTAAGCTTAAAGACATTTTCTGCTATGTTAAGCTCAAAATGCAACTTAATAATTTACTTAAAAATATAAATAAATTATGTATATAATTTAAAATATATTATTTACTAAGTATACGTTTTATAGCATATATTTGCTATAAAAATAAACACTTTCTTTGATTTAATTTGGCTTACCGCCCAGCATCTTCTGCATATTTTGCTGCTGCTTATGCAAACAGCAGCACAAGCTATAAGCTCGACATAATATATCGTATGAAAATAACAAATATTTTTAACATAATAATTGAATTAAAGCAAAAAGTTGTTTTTCCGCTTTGTTTGTTGACCGTGTGGAAGCAGCGAAGCAGCTCGTAAAAATGGCAGACAAATCGTGATATGTTTCGCCAGCTACTTAACTTAGTTTGCCGCAATATTGCATAATTAGCGTGTCAGTCACAAGTGACAGCTCGGCCACGCCCCTGTGGCCGCCCCCCGGAAACGCTGCTGCTGCGGTCCGGAAATGCAGCTTGTCAATGCGTGAAAGTGTTGCAATTGCTGCCGTTGCCGTTGCTGTTGCTGCCTTACAGACTTGTTGTTGCTGTTGCTGCTGCCGTTGCTTGTCAACAAGTTACAAAAACTTTTCCATAACCTCAAAAAAAATAATGTGTCCAGCTATTTTTATAATGCGCAATCTTAGAGCAATGCGTCGCGATGTCGCTCTGCTGCCGCCAGCTGTGTGCCATGCAGGCCGTTCTCTGCGCGCCAACCCCCTCCTCCCGTTGGCTGCCCGCAGCCCACTGGCTCAAACAGCATCTTCGCTGGTATTCGCCCCACTCCCCCTCTCCGCCTCTCTACAACAAGCACACACTCACAATGTGTTGTCTGCGTTTATTGATTTATTAGAAAATTCCAATGAACAAGTTTTAATACACGACGACGACGTCGACAACGTGCGCAGTGTTGGTTGTTGTTGTTGTTGTTTTTGTTGAGGCAAAAACAATGTAGGAAAGAGCAACAGCAACAAGAGCAGCAGCAACAGCAGCAGAAGCAGCGGCAGCAACAACAACAACAACGCGTAGAACTGCTGCGACTGGCGAAAAAAAATCGTAGCAAGTGCAATATTTTAATTACGCTACCAACAGCAGCAGCAACAACAACAACAACAGCTGTCAAACAACAACAACTGGCAACATGCCGCATTGATTTGATCAACAGCGTTGCCAGACTGTGCAACTTGTAGCACACAGCGGCAGCCGGCTGACGTTTCGTATGCGTAATGTGCAGTTGGCTTGGATTAAGAAGAAATATATTTCTATTTAAAAAAAAACTATTAAAAAAATAATTAATAAATGTTTACAAATTATTAGCAATAGTTTTAGCAACTTTAAGTTTTTTTGAAATTTTTTTTGTTTTTTTTTTTGTATATTTTTAAAAATGTCAAAAAGGATTTTAATATTTTAATTAATTTTAATTTTGCTTTTAATTAAACTTTAACGTATTTTTTATTTTTATTTTTTCTATTTTTAAATATTTAATATTTAATAAAATTAAAATATTAATTATTTAACTTTTTTTCTTTATTTAAATTAATTTAATTATTTTTCTTTAGAGTTTTTCTTTAAACTTTTTAAGTATTTCTTATTATTATTATTATGTATTTCTTTTTTTTTGTATATTTTTAAAAATGTTAAAAAGGATTTTAATATATGACTTCATTTCATTTTTGTTTTTTAGTGTTTTTATTTTAATTTTTAAAGTATTTTTTATTTTTTATTACTTAACTTTTTTCTTGTTTTGAAATAATTTAATTATTTTTCTTTAGTATTTTTATTTATTCTTTTAAAGTATTTTTTATTTTCATTTATTTAATTTCTTTTCTTTAGTTTTTTACTATAAGCAATTTGAAGCTACCGTTTTTTATGCTATTAGTTTTTTTTTTATTCATATAACTTGAATTTATTATTAATATGAATTTTAAACTTAAGATTTTTATTTAATTTTTTATTTGTTTCATTTCACACACATTTGCATCTGCCCCACTTGCCTAGCTCAGCTGCAGTCTCAATCTCAGCCTTCCCTCTCTTCCCCACTACGCTGGTCAATCTGCCGCACCGAACGGTCTGGCAACGCTGCCGCCGTCAATCCACATGGCGTATAATGAATACGCTCAGCCTTTAAACATTTTGCAATCAATTTAGATTTACATTTTGTTGCACTTCGCCCGAGCTGTTGTTGTTGTCGATGTTGTTGTTGTTGTTGTTGCAGTTGCTGCATGCCGAATGCCGAATCCAACCAGTTGAGATGCTGATGCTGATTTCGGCAGCAACAACAACAACAAAAACAACAACAACTGCGGCGAGCGCAAGAAAGATCTATAACTTGCAGCGGCAAAGAAAGTCGCGCACTTAAAGCAGCTGAGCGGAGCGAGCGGAGTGCGAAGAGAGGAGTGCGGAGCGTGCAGAGCGGAGTCGAGCGGAGCTTGAAGCTGCTCGCTGCTCGCTGTTCGCTGCGATCTGCTCGCCGAGAGAGTTGAATATTTGTAATTGTCTGGCTGACAGACAGACGGACTTGTTTGTTTGTTTGTTGCTGCTGCTGTTGTTGTTGTTGTTTTTGGGGCTTGATTAATAATTAATCGCAGGCACACACACACACACAGACAGGCAGAGTCGCGCACACACATGCAAATCGCTGCTTGTTTTAATTACTCAACTTAAATGGCGCTTGAGCTTGAGCGACTTAAGCAACTTGATATGTGCGCCAGTGTGCGTGACTGTGTGCGTGTGTGTGCGCATGTGTGTGTGTGTGTGTGCGTCTTGATCGACTCTCACTACTACGCGCTCAAACTAAGTAACTAACTAGCTCGCCAGCGCTGCGTCTGCTGCGCTGCTGCCGTCGCTGTCGCAGCAGCAACTGCGCTGGCTTTGTAGCTGAGGCTGTCGCTGCCGTCGTCGCCGTCGCTGCTGCGACTGTGTCTGTGGCTTGGGCTGTGTGGCTGTGCCGCCTGTTTGCCTTGCCCGGCCGCTTTGGCCGCTCATTCAGTTTTTTGCGCTCAGCGCTCGTTGTACGGAACCGAAAGATTCGTCGTTGTCGCCAGTCGTTGTCGTTGTTGTGGTCTGTCCAAAAAAAAATACAAAAAAAAAATACAAAAAAAAAGTATATAAAGTAAAAAAAAGAAATACACATACAAATGCGAAATCACGCACACATACAGACAAAACCAAAACCAAACGAAACGAAGCACAGCAACGCGGCAAGCGGAGCGCTTACAAGCCAAGGCATTACAACAACCAAGACAACAGCAACAGCAACAACAACAACAACAGCAAGTTGTCATAACTTGATCTAACTCGCAGCAGGCAGGCAGGCAGGCAGGCGCAGAAAATAAATCTGCATATATCTTTTATGTATATTTATTATTTTTCGTCGGTTTTACTGTTTTTTTTTTGTTGTTTTTTTTTGCTGTTTTTCTGTTTCTGTTTCGCAGTTCGTACGTTTTTTTTTTCTGTTCTGTAATAATTTGCGGCTATAGAAACAACAACAAGCCGTCACAGTGGATGCTGTGCATCAACATCAACAACAACAACAGCAACAACAGCAGGAGCAACGGCTATCGCAGATAGCACAGCTGAGCTGAGCTCAAGAACTGTAAACAGCTTCCCCCCCCTCGCCGCCTCGCCGCCTCTCCACGCCGCCTCATCTCGCTGCCTCGGCTGCTTCAGTGCGCGATTGTTGACGTCGCCAATTCCGATACCGATACCGATACCAATACGATTGCTGACTACGTGTGTCTCTCTCTCACTCTCACTCGCGTGTGCCTCTCTCTCTCTGTCTCTCTGTTTCTTTGCGTGTGTGTGTGTGCGTGAGTGCTTGGTGAGGCAATAAGCCGCCCCGCTGTAAGCCAAGAAGCCAAAGCCACAGCACTTGGCCAACATGTGAAGTGCTAAGTGATTTGTTCCGCCCAGCGATATAAATATATATATATATATATATATATATAGAAAGTATACTGCTAGCTGATCGAAGGATCGTCACATATATATGCACACGTATCTACATAAATATAATGTATGCTACGTTCGCGAACTGCCAGAATTGGTTGTTGTTGCATTTGCAGCCAAAGGATTTGTGGATTTTAGAACGTTTGTGAGCGGTGGTGGTGCAGCAGGTGCACAAGGTAAGTGAACTCTACTCATATACAACAGCTTCTCCGTGTGTGTGTGTGTGTGTGCTCGATAATGCGCATACGACATGGTGGCCGCGTGTCAAATTCTCTTAAGGGCAAACGTTGGCGTAGATCTAAAGCACTTGATTTATTTCAGCTGATTTTTTTACAGCTGAAAGTAAAAGGTAAATTTGAACTAGTTCACGTGAAGAACTAAGGGAGTTTTGGGCTTATTTTCAGTGCTAGTAAAAGATTTTGCTATGGGGAAAAATTTGAAAAAATATGTGTGAAGTTGATCGACTTTTTTAAAAGGTAACAAAATTTCTAGCAAATTCTTTAATAATATTAAAATTATTTTAAATAATATATTTATTTATTATATGTCAAGAAATTAAAACAAATTGACATTTACAATTTTAATAGAAATTTCTACATTTTTTTGAACTCATAGAGAGAGTTCGAGTTGTCACTTCTTAGAGGTGTTTGAGGAGGTCCAAAAGAAGGAGTTGAAATTTTAATAATTATCTTGGCATATATGCAACATCTTAGGATTATATTATTAACCAATCTATTTACTATCTTCATCTCGAAAAACATTTCCAAATTCTTTCCGAAATATTCTTTTTTTTTGTATATTTCTTACTTCACCCTAGCCTAGCTGGAACTGCACTTATAGAACTTACAATTGTGCAGTTTTGCATAGCATAAAGAAGGAATGATGAAATTGAAATGAAAAACAAGTGAAATTCAAAACTAAAACTAAAGTAACACTCTACCTATAGAGAGTGCTAGATTGATCGCATATGCATGAGCAGAAATGACAAACTAAATCGAACTGCATTCCTCACACTTGGAAATTGACACTGACATTGGTAGCAGAATAGGAAACGTAATCGAAATTGTAGAGGAAGTGCTATATGCGGAGGGGGATTCCGGGCTCAGACTTGATCTGCAGGTTGGCTGGGTAACTAATGATTGGCCCTTATAGATCTGTCATATGGTCGTAGAGTCGATAATTTATGACGCCATTTGGCTAATTGAATAATTGCATGTGACTGACTGACTAACTGACTGAGTGACTGACTTGGTTGGCTTTGGGCGTGCCATGATTATCGTTATAGCCATCGGTTATGGCAATCGTTATAGTTGTTCTTGGGTATTTATAGCTAGTTTATGGTTTGCATAAGCCCAAGACGAGTGCTCCACATTCTCATTTGACTCTGACAATCTATGGCCCTATCGTATTACCCAGCCCTCCGCCACCGGCTCGATTTGGTTTGCAAATCGCTTGGCATTTATAACAGTTAAGAGTCGTGCCTGGGCAATGGGCGATCCTGTAGTCGATTGTCTTGGCAGCCTCATCATCGTGTTCATCATGAGCATCGGCAGCAGATCTGAGCTAATGATATGCTGCGTATCTCACACGCTCGATTTAGAAACTCGTTGGCTTAGGTGTGAAATTGATAGCCACAAATGAAGCGGGGCCCCAAACCTGATAACAAACCAAGCAGCAACAACAAGTGGAGACTCGCAGACTCGCAGCGTAGCGAAACGAAGGTCTTCCACTTTCGGAAATTCGACAAAAAGCACAACAAAAACAAAAACAAAATACAAAACGTAGCCGAAGTCGAAGCGGGTTCAGTTCGCTCAATTGTGGCTCAAAATGTTGATGTGGCTCCATCTCCGGCTCGGGGCAAATCACAAGGTGGTTGCTGCTGTTGTTGTTGTGGCCGCTGCCGCCTCTGATAACAACACGCCAGCAATGCGGCAATAATTTGCTGCAGCTGTAAGTTGTAAGTGGCTACTGGTCATCAGCAGCAGCGGCTGAGGCAGAGGCAGCGGCAGCAACAGGCTTAGGCCAGGCCAACATTTTATCAAAAGTGGTGGCATTAGCTGAGCTCCCCCCACCCCTTCTTGCTGCCCGTGCCCAAGCAAACTGGTCACACTGGGCACACACACTCACGCACACACACCTGCCGAGACAGGCGCACAGCCGGCAGCAGCTTCCAATAGTTTCACTTATTTTACACACATTTTCTTAACGATAAATAAATTCCACAAGCAGATGCGGCTGCGGCAGCGACTGCGGCTCCTGCCTGCTCTGCATCGAGCCAGGCCAACAACAACAGCAACAACAACTCCAGCAAACAACAACAACTTTTGCTATCACGTTTCCATGCAAAAATTTCCTTGGTATTCCGCATGTACTTGAATAATACCCTAGGCATTGGCAGGCCACAAGCGGCTGTTCGAGCTGCTTAGCTTAGGCTGTGCACATTTTCAGCCAACAGATGGCGCTCTATTTTTATTCAATTGAAGTTCTCTTTGTCTCTTAAAGCCCAAGGCCTGCAGTTGGAGTGTAAAGTTTCTTCTTTGACAAATGGGTCAATGTTGATAGGATTAGTGGGTATAGATATCAGTCTACTGTCTACAGTGGGATGAATCACATGCAAGCATGTGAGTCATAGCTGCACACATACTCGAGCATATCACATACTATATCTTCAATACATGACCTTCTCTGCTTTATTTCATAATTTTGCTAATTAATCTTAAGTTTCAATGTGATCAAAGTTAGCTAGAATTAGTTGCAAGGTTTTTGACTTTGGAGATTTATAGCTAAAATTTTTTTGAGATTTTTTTAAGAACTTAGTAAAGTTCGTATATTCAGAAAATGGATTTATTTCTAAATTTATGTATTTCTTTAAATTTAATTATTAATAAATAAAATAAATTTGGTTCAGGTTACTCAAAGAAGAATTTTGACTTTAGAGATGTGTAGCTTAAATTTCATGGAGTTTTTTTAAGAGCTATATAAAATTCTTAGCTATTAAAAAATAAAAATAATATTATACTTTGAAAAAATAAATATTAAATGTTAAATAAATATTTTTATTATTATTATTAATATTATTATTAAAACTTTTATTTAGAAGTAACTTTACAGAAATTACTTAGGTTATGTTTACGTTTGAAATAAATTTTAAATTATTATCAATAAATTATAATAAATATTTTAAAATTGAAATGCATAAAATTTTGTTTAAAATATACTTAATAACAATTTTTTGTAGGTTATGTTATGTTTAGAATATATTTTAATTTTAGTTATAGAGTATTTTGCTCCTCCAAACATGATTTATTATAATAGTTATTTATAATGCCAAAAGTCCCACTATATAAATTACGCTGAGCATGTTGAGTGAAGTATATGAGTTAACTCACTTCTCCAATGACCCCACATAATACTCCCCCTTCTTAGACCGCACCTTAGACCCTAGACCCATCCAAGTTGTTATGTGTCGTGTGGCTGCGCTAACGGTGCCATTCTTCCTCTTTTGCCTTTAAGCTAATACTCGCACTATCTCAGATTTCAAACCTCAACCTCAACTCGACACACACACACACACATGATATATGGCATATATATATGTGTATATGTGTCTGTGTGCATATATAGCTGACTATATAGTTAGCACACAAATGGCCTTCGGCTGTTCCACTCGCTCTGCTGCTGCTACTGCTGTCGCTTTCCTGTGCCGCCTTGTTATCACTTCCAACTCTTTATATAATGGGTATATAGTATAGCATACTCATACTATATATATTCTATATGCTATATAGTATGCTAAACTACGCTGAACTAAATTCAGGCGATGAAAGAAATGTCGAACTATGTCGACAAGCGGAGGCGGCGCAGGCGTGGCTAATCGCAAGCAAAGAGGCCTGCGTTTGTGTGTGTGTGTGTGTGTAGCTGATTAAGTGTCGCCTTCTTTTGACTAAGAATCAAGAAGAAGACGAAGCAGAAGAGGAAGAAGAGGAAAATAAAGATTTGCTCTGTCGTTGCTTTTATCGTGTTGCTGTCGCTGCCTTTTGTTTTCACAAGCGAATTTCAAGTTCGTTCAACGAAATCGCAGCCAACAGCTGATTCCGTAGCTGCTGGCAAGCAAACAAACAAAAATCCGCGCAGCTGCTGTTGCTATAGCGCATATAGTACACACACACACACACACACACACACACATGACTCGTACACATAACTGTAAATGTAAATTGTGTCTCCATTTGAAGCTTATCGAAATGAACGCGCGCAAAAATAACGCATAAATAAATAATTAATATGGAATACACACACACACACACACGCACACACAGACATACGTACGCACTGCTAAATGTGTGTGTGCATGTGTGTGTGTGTGTGTGCGAGAGTGCCAAGTGATTTGAACTTTGAAGGCAAGACAAGTTGAGTTTGAGTTATGAATTTATCTAAAATCACAGCATGTTGTCGCTATCGTTGTTGCTGCTGCTGCTGCTGCTGTTGTTGTTGTTGTTGTCTTAGCTGTTGTTATTGTTCTCGTTTGCCTGGCCATTTGACAAGTGGTTTGGCCCAAGTGTCAGACATGATAAATCATGTTTGTATAATAAATACAAATCGACGGAGAAATGGCACAGGCAGAGGCAGGACAGGGAAAGGAAAGCGAAATGCCAACTGACCCGTTAAGCATACGCAGCGTGGGCCGGTCGGGAAAGTAGCTGAAAGAGATTGGCTAAAGCTTGTTTCGACTTGGCCATTGAATACGTCAGAAGAAATGCGTTCTTAAGTTTAGCTTTACTTGTTGAATACGTGAATAAAGTCTTTGGGGGAGAAGAAGAAAGAAAAGAAAGATATAAACTGTCAATAAATTGCTAAATAAATAGCTTATAAATTTATTTAACGGCAACTATGAACAGTTAATTCAAAGATAAAAATATTATAAATTTATTAAATAATACAAATTGAATAACAAATATTAGAATTAAGTAATTAAACAAGTATAATGCAAATTATTAAAGTAAAATGGTCGAAAAGTAAAATTTTAAGAATATATTTTATAAAAATTTTAAATAATTAAAAAAAATATTTATTTTATTAACAATTAAAGGTTTTTTAGTATATTTTCAAAGGAGAAGCAAAACTAATTTTTACAGCTTAGGATTATGAAGAAACCTAAGAATTTGGGCTCAATTTAAAATATTTATATTATAAATTTTAATAATAATTTTTAAAATGTAACCCAAATATTTCCCACTTTCCCCCTACGCAACTCTCTGTAATCTATCTATTACTAACTTCCATTCAATTATGTACACTTTTGGCACTTCAGCTACAGATAGACACATCATCCATAAACAATTAGCACAATGCTGACAAGTAAAAAAAATATGTGTATATAAACCAAAAACGCGGCACGTAGATTGGATTACAAGAAATCGACAGCATTTGACTTTGAAAACACGTTTCCAAGCAGCTTTGACTACTGTGACTACTACTACTACTACTAGTTGTTGTTGTTGCTACTGTTGTTGTTGTTGTTGTTGTTAGAGAGACGCACAGCGTTACAAGCGTAACCCTCACAGTTAGCTGGATACGCCAGTTTGAACCACTTTCGGTTGGATTAAAAGAGTTGAAACCAGGCTCAAAAATGAAATTCAGAAGCTAAGCCATTGTATCTATTCATTTGTACCGGTTAGTTGTATCTGTATCTCATGGCTAACTGAGTGCACTCGCAACCACAGTAGTAACTGAGCAGTTTGAACTGCCAATGTGCCTCTAGGTCAACCCAAAATCAAAGTTGACTTCAAGCAGGAGTTGGGCAGGGCAAATAAAGCATTAACAAATATGTTCAATAATTTCTATAATCAAGCAAAAAATGCTGGAAAATTTACATGGCATTTAATGGAAGGGCTACATATATAAGTATGTGGTGGTATACCCTGTAGCCTTTTGGGTGAGTAGTTTGTTTGAGAGGTGAGCAGAAGGAGAACTTCATTTAGGGACGATTTCTTATGGAACCACAGCTGATGCAAATGTTTTCTGTTATTTTTTTGTTACATAATATATTTATAATATATATTTTTTATAAAATATAGTATATCTTTATCTATATTTTATCATTCAATAGTATCGCAATTTTGCACATTTTCTGCTTCAGCTCTCAAGCTCTGCTTAAAGTAAACTTTACAAAATTTTTCTTTTAATTTCTTCAAAGTTTTCTTTAGCCTTTCTTTGGTTTAAATCTTTATAAAATCATAACCCAGTTTAGTTCTATATATAGCCTGCAGTCTGTAGCTCAAATCTATTCGATATATATATATATATCTATACTTGACCCACATGTTCTTCCACCAGGGTATAGACGCTTCGTCTACCCTCAGTCAAGCCTTGTTCTGCTTGCTTGTTATTGTTGTAATTATCATAATTACAATGAGTGCACACACACACACACACATATACACATGCACACAGTGCCTGTCTGCGTGTGTGTGCGTGACAAGTCAACATCCTTTGGTGCATTCACATGCAACTCTCTCGCACTCTCTCACTCTCACACATCGCTCTAAAACGTTCCATTTTCGTTGATGCAAATCGCTTATCAAGACAAGAAAGTGCCACGCACTGGTATGCGAGTATGTGTGCGTGCGTGTGTGTGTGTGCAAGAGAGTGACTAAGTTAGTGACACACGTTGCGGTTGCCCAGCGACAGGCCAGGCACAACCACAGCCGGAGCCACAGCTGGGCAGCTATCACTGGCGAGGCGAGGCGAGGCGAGTCGCGTCTACGTCGCGTCGCGTCGCATCGAGTTCACTTGGCAGCCTCGCAGTCTCCTCCGGCAAAGAAACTGCAACTTCGGCCCCTGATAAGATGCCGATGCCGCGGCTGCAGTCGCTGCCGGTGTCGGCGTCGGCATCGGCGTCGTTGCAAAAGGTCTTCTTTGTTGCTTCTCACTGAGAAGAGAAAAAGCAGCACGAGGTTTGCCGAGGCGGCGCCGACGATTGCTGCAGCAATTTACAATAACAGCAGCAGCAGCAACAACAACTACTACTATGCATATAACAGCAGCAGCAACAACAACAACAACGAGCGTCATCGTCGTAGTCAACGACGACGTTGATTGCCCCGGAATGCCGTCAAACAGGTTAAAAATGTAGGTAGAAATTCAATTAAAAATTGGTTATTTATTTATTTAGCTTGCACCGAGACATGCAGAGCGAGAGAGAGAGAGAGAGAGAGGAGAGCAACGAGTTTCAACGAGTCCCTCAACCTAGCAAGCATACCAAGCCTCCCCTTACCCCACTCCCCATGGTGCAGCATAATCTAACTAATTTAATTAAGTTTCATTTCATGTGTCGCGGCTGTCAAACTGAAAACTCGCAACTTGCGACTGTCAATCAAATTGCCCCAGTGCCAATTTGAAAGTGAAAACTCACCAAAGCGAGTTGCCTGAGTATCTTGAATACTATGAGTGCCCGTTTGAGTGCGCGAGTATGAATATGCAATATGCAAGTGGAAAGGAGGCAGGGTGAGGGGGGGCACTGTTTGGTGGGAAGAAATGGTAATAAAAGCTAATATGGCAAGGAAATCAATCAACAGTTGCAGCTCGGCTGCTCGGGTAGTCGACTTGCGCATACCCTGTAAATGATAAAGTGCAGCAGATTCAAATTAAACACTGCTGCTTGTTTGAATATCCATAAATGTTGCTTGACACAGCGGGTAGTCGACTTGCGCATACCCTGTAATTGCGAAAGTGAATGTGGAAGAGTAGCTGTGTATTACTTTACTTTGTAATTAT
This sequence comes from Zaprionus ghesquierei, assembly GCA_018904095.1. Lineage (NCBI taxonomy): Eukaryota > Metazoa > Arthropoda > Insecta > Diptera > Drosophilidae > Zaprionus > Zaprionus ghesquierei. Next base: position 13,586,384 of record JAEIGP010000806.1, on the reverse strand, counting down.
TCTATATTTGTTGATTTTAATGAGTAGTCGACTTGCTTATACCCTGTAAGTGCTTAAGCTTGGGTTGGGTTGGAAGCTAAGGCGTATAAAAGCTTCAAAGTTAGATAACTTTAGTACTTAGTGAACAACTGCTCGCTTAAATAGGTACTCAATTTGCATATACCCTGTAATTGAGATGCAACCAGCTTAATAGATCATAAGTCGAGTGAGAAGACAAATAAGGTAGTTAAGTTTGCTTGCTTATCAATCAAAATTTTGTTTTGTTTTCATTGCATAGTCGACTAACACATACCCTGTAAATAAAGCATGAACACTTTAACAGGAAATGCCATAAAACTTGATATGGCAGTAAAATTAATCAACATTTGTCAATGCAGTGCGGTAGTCGACCTTAAGATACCCTGTGATTAGCAACCATTTGCATAAAATGCATTATTTAGTCACTTTCTTATCTTAAAAGTATTTTGCCATCTAGTTAGCGTACAATCGCTTCTGGCACAGTTTCACAGCATTACAGGGTATGCAAAAACTTGTACCAGTTAAATCCAATTGTATTTGCTTTTATTATTATTATGCACATTTGCTGGCAAACCGCAAAAGTTAAATTTAGCGCAGCTATTTATAACCCCCTAAGCGGCCCGATAGCGCATGATCGAGCGAGCCTTATACGATACGCTACGTAAGCCCAGATATAGTTACTGCCACCCAGACCCAGTTCGCCTTTCTCGCTCTTTCCCTCTCACTCTCACTCTCTCTCCCACTGGCTGATTTGATGGATCGTTGCAATTTGTGGCCGTGACATGCCGTGATAAAGTTACTAATACGATCGATTTGGCGATCAGCTGCAACGGCTGCTGCTGGAAGCTGTCAGTCCACTTGGCGATCTTCTTCGCGATCGGCAGCCCGAAAAATTCCTACTTTAAATTCTGCTGAAACATTCGTTTTCAGTGTTTACTTATTATAATTATGGCCCCCATTGAAAGCGAATTTCGCTTTCCAGGAAGTATCCGGCGATCCCACAGCGATCACCACTCGTTCCGTTTGATATACTTACTCGATATATTTGCTTATCCATATGATGGAAAAGTTTTGATTATGGCCTTGTGTAAAAAACATTTGTGGCTATGAGATGATCGGTATGTCTGCTGCGGCTGCTAGGGGGGCGGGGGGAAATCTTAAAGAATTTGAGAATTCATTATTCTCGGTTCTCTCCAGCGAATTTACGAGTGTTTGTTCAGTTCGGGGTTTTTCTGGCCCAATAAAATTCCAGCTAAACATATATGAAACAGTCCATTTCAATGAACTATGATGACAAGCAACTTTTCGCATACGGATAGTTTTCCAACTGCTAGATGGAATGATATACGGGGGGAGTGGGGAACGAGTATGGGTAAATCATGATTAGCACGCGCTGAAAGATGCGATGGTTTTACGCACTTTTGAAACATGCCTAATAAATATGTCTAATTACAATTCAAACAATGCATAAAGTATAAAATTATCCGAAATAATCTGAACCTATCCGAGTGTATGCGGATAAATTGTGTGCGATCGGTAAATTTTGAGACATGAGTTAAGTGTAAAGATAAATTTTCGGATTATTTTTCAATCAAAATAAATAATTCTATTACTCGAAAATTAAAGTTAGTAAAGTTCTAAGTTCCCTACTTAGAATCCCTCGATGTCTTCTACATACACTCCGAAAATACCTGATCTTTTTTCTATGCCCTCTATATATATACACGAAACTATTTGATCTCAATTAATCGACATATAACAACCTCGACTGGGCACACGTGAATCGCGTCGTGGCGGGTAAACGAACTCACCGCACTCGTTGCCATAATGTTTCCAACCATGACCACCAGGTATAGTTTTATCGCTGGGATTTTACCTTGGAATTTTCATACAACTTTCGTGTATAAATAATGGAATCATAAAAGTCCATTCTAAGGCCCCGCACACACACACCCTATGAATGCCCTATATAAAGTGGAAAACTTAAAATTAATCAAAAAGAACTAAGGTGATTTTCCAAAATATCGGAAATATATGGAAATGTTTGCAATTGATTCGAGATCTTTTGCGAATCACGAAGATCATTTATGACCTTATAGCCCGCCTGCCAGGCAGGCCTGGCCAAATTCGCGGATAAATTATAATAATTGAAATATGTACTTTGAAAAGTTAATAGCGCTATGCGAGGTGCGCTTGTTAATGCTAATGGCCAAACATAAATATCTAGGCAGGGGGCGGGCTGAAGCGGGGGGGCGTGGACAAAAACGAGGCGGCGGCGGCAGCGGCAGCGGCACGGCCGACGGCCTGCGGCAGCAGGCCATAAAATTTCCAGCAAAGCAAACACATCGATCTATAGCCGCGATAAGTGCCAGATATATATATATATGTATGTATGGGAGGTATACCTCATACATATATAGAGGGTGCTGAGGGGTACGAGGAACTCTCTATGGCTTGGCGCTTTCCGTACCCTGAGGCTGTGTGCGCCGGCCGGCATGGAGCGCGCATATGTATGCAATATGTTTTGCTTGGCGCTTTTGGTCAAGGTTGAAGTGAGCGAGCGAGAGAGGCAGAGAGTGAGTGAGAGAGAGCGAGATAGAGCGTGCAACTGTGAAGCAGTTCGTTTAATTTCCATGAACGCATTTCAGCGCGGCAACAAATCAAAAAATTCGCTTTTAGCCCCACTAAATATTTAGACAGCGCTCGTTGCGTAGTGCCCCAGACCCGTTTACAGGTGGCTGCGGCATCGACTGCCGACTGCCGACTGCCGACTGCGTTGCAACCTCGTTGAGTTGCCAACTTGCAGTAAACTTGCAACATCATCATTATCCAGTGCAGCTGTGGTCAAGGTTAAAGCCATAACAGATACACTATCTGTAGCTGTATCTCCATCTGTATCTGTATCTGTATCTGTATCTGTGGCTGTGGCTGTGGCTGTCCGCGCCGCAGGACATCATCATCGACAGGCGCGCGCGCACTTTTAATGATATCGACAAAAAGAATCAAAAATTATTTCTCATTTTTCCCCCCTCTCTCTCTCTCTCTCTCGCTCGGGCGCGCTCTTTCTCTTCTCGCGATCATTAATTCGTTTCGATTAAAAATTGTTTTTTGCATCATCTGCAGCCGCTTGTTGTGCATAAAAATCACAGCAAGAGATCGAAATCGCAGGGAGTTCATGAGCGAACTGTTAACTACACACGCTGCAGGCATACCGACAGACCGACATGGCAAATATATATGTATATATATATACATATTGTATATACATTTATATCTGATCTTTTTGGCATTTTGTCTAGCGAGGTGGAAAACAAGTTGCCGTCGAATCGAAAGAGCCTCTGAAATTTTTACGGCTACTCTTTCTGCCCCTTGGCAACCCCTTTCCCTCCGCCCTCGCACTATGTTTTGTTTATGTTTAAAGTACGCTATGTATGTGCAATTCTTTGGCAGTTCATTTGTTTATTATAAAGCCACCGCCGCAGACTTCCCTGTATGCCACTTGTTCAGCATTTTGCTACTATTTCGATGTTTTCACTTGGCTTTGTTGTTGTTTGCCGTCTGTTTATATAGGGTACACATTTCGGATATATTGACCACTTAATAGAGCATCTCTCTCTATATATATATATACTATATTGTATACATATATATTTACTTAGACTTGCATTCTTTCAGGGTCATTTGCAGCGGCTAAGTGGAGGAAAGTCTGTGGCTGAAAAGAAACGTAGATAAAGATGAGCATAGATTGATGGATATATAGATCAATAGATAGATAAAAGATAAATATAGTATGGTGTATATATAGAAGGATAGATGCTATAGGCAAGGTCAACAGTTTGTAATGTTTAGACTGCCCTAATATGTTGCTTCACTTAAGCATCTAGAGATCTCTAGAACTGACAGATTGTATTTGGTATAATAATTCCATAGTATATCACCAAAATAGGATCATCAAAATTTTACTACTTAAAGATTCCATTTAAATCTACCTCAATCTCTTTGCATTCACTTTGATTTCTTATCTTTTCTTTTCGGAATTCAATTTTGTTTGTTTAGGATGTGGTACGTTTTTCTCTCGCAGGTAACATTGCCCTAAACATAAGTTTGGTATGTACGAGTATGATATAAATATAGCACACGCCACTGGACAAACTATGCATGGTAGTAGTACACGTAGCCAAACTTTTCGTCTTCTTCTTCGCCGCCGCATTGCGTGTGTGCAAAAATTTAGCGATAATTTTGTTGCTGAGTTCATTTGCTTTTCTTGTTTCTTGTTTCGATGTGCGATTCGTTTCGTTTTTTTCCCTAAGTGAGGAAATAAATTTCACAAGTATCTGCACAAGTATGTGAATGGGGATGGGAATGGGAATGGGAATGGCAATGGGAATGTGGATATGGTGTGTTAGCTATTTCTGTTGGTGGGCGGTGGTTTTTCGCTATGTTTAGTGGGAAACCTGGCAATGCATTGATATAATTAATAATGTCTATTCTTAGAACTCAATCTAAACAATGTGTCTAGGTGTCTCTGAGCCACAAAATATGGAATGCCCAACTTGTTATTTTCCTCACAAGTTTTGCACCTTCCTCTTTTTTTCGCGTAGGTAATGGTTTGTTTTCAACCCGAGAGCACATTGATAAATATTCCCTAGAAATTGATCAATCAGCGAACTTAATTGGAATATCTGCGAAGGCGTTTAAAGTGTAATTTCAAATGATGCGCCCGCAATTTATTGAAACAAAAACAATTCGAAGTAGGTTAAAGTTAAACGTCTTGATAATAAAAATTTTTAAGAAATTTAAAATTCTAAATAAATTTTGATTTAATTTTTGTTTAGTTTTTATAAATTTATTTAAGCAAAAAGCTCGCAATTTTCCTTTCATTTAAGATCCTCAAACTCATAACTCCCCACTCATTATATATTCAATATCAAAGAACCTTTCAATCTTCTAAATTTTGATTTAAATTTTTGTTTAGTTTTATGTTTCATTTAAACAAAAGGCCCACCTTCCTTTAAGATCCTCAAACTCATAACTCCCCACTCATTATATATTCAATATCAAAGGCAGCAATTGTCTCTCTCTCTCTTTTCATGCCAACCTTCTACCCGGTAAACATTTTCTCATCTCTCTGATAATGATATGCAAAGTAAACACCCAAAAGTCATTCAAATCTCTAATCGATATGTGATCTGTGACAGCTGAGGTAATGCATATTTTCATAACGAAAAGAAAGTGCGCGATAAGCGGCCACTTACTTAGCTCGCTGCTGCTCGCATAATCAATATCACGCATACGCCGCGTTTGACAGCTTTTTTTTGCTTTTGCTATGCTTAGTGGAAAACGCTTTCGACAAACATGCAGCCTGCCCGAAAATGCATTTAAAAGCTCATTACCAATGCTAATTGATGTCAATGAGTTGTGGCAGTGAAGAGAGACAGATAATGAGAGGGAGCGAGAGAGAGAGTGGGTCAGCAAATGTGGCTGACATATCACATTGATAATTTCAGCTTTTCTCGCGACGCAAGACGCGATGCCGATGCCGATGCGAAGAGTCCGTTGAATCCACTGAATGTTTGTTATTGTCCAAGTGCCCACACGCTTGCCGCAGCTTCTTACATAAATTATTAACAGCTAAAGGCAAATAAATAAACAAACATTGATGCAGCGGTTGTTGCAGACGAGAGAGAGAGAGACAGAGAGTGAGGGAAAGAGAGAGAGAGACGCTGCCCCAGCTGCTGCTGTCGTTGATCATCGCCAACGCTAAAGCTGTCATCAATCGTACCTGGCGAGCAAAGTTCGAACTGGCCCTGGCATTGGCCAGGCCCCTCCAGTCCAGTCCCGTCCAGACCAGTCCAGCATGCCAGACAGCCAGGCCAACTTCTGACCAAACAATTAATTTGCCTCGCTTCCCCTCCCCATCCCCCACTCCCGCTTCGGTGTTGGCTCTGGAGAGGCCCGTATGCATTACCAGCTACTTAACAGCAAATCACTAAACATGTTCAAATATTTTGCCTACAGCTCGCGGTAGCTCTCAATTGTCGCCTCTGCTCTACCCCAATCCCTCTCCCTCTTCCTCTGCTGCTGCTGCTGCTGCTGCGACATTTGCCAAGCGGCAAAACTCAAAAGAGACGCCACACACCGAAGCCTTGACAAAAGAAATGAACTGTTTTAAAGTGCTCCCATAGCAGAGGCAGCAGCGGCGGCAGAGGCGGCAGCAGAGGCAGCAACTGCTGCAGCGGAAAACTACAAAACCCAAATTGAAAAATCATCAACTTCGTCAGGCTGCTGCCGCTGCTGCTTCTAGCTGGGATTCTGGCTATAGCTGTGCCTGGTCAATATTTGACTAAGAAATTTTTCACATTACCAGCAAGGCGAGAGGAGCTGAGCTGCTTGTTGAAAATACCCTGCAAGAGGCAAGAGAGTAGCTCAGCTAGTGCAGCAGCGTAGGAAACAAAATTAAATCAAGCTTAAAGTATGTTTAATTTTTAATGGAATTTAAAAAAAAAAAAGTTATTATATTTACTTGTATGGGGAAAAGAAAACTCAAGGGCTTTTCTTATTTTTCACAAAAAAAATTAACTTAGCAAGTTAAAATAATAATAATAAGGTTATTAACCTTACAAAAATAATTTAAAAAAAAAAATAATTTTTATAAATGATTAAAAATTAAAAAAATTAAATTTATTGCCACAGCAAAATGAAAACCTTAAGTGTTTTTTTATTATTAAATATATAAAAATAATTTCAAATAAAATATCAAAGACAAAAATCATAAAATAAAATAAATGATAATAATTGGAAATAGAAGGAAATTGGATGCTAAATCAAAATATTTCAAACTATCAAAACAAATAAAATACATTAAATAAATTAAAATAATTTATTACCTTACAAAAATAATTAAAAAAATAATTTTTATAAATGATTAAAAATACATTAAATAAATTAAAATAATTAATAAAAAAATCATTTAAAAAAATAATTTTTTTTATAATGAGATAAAAAATTAAAAAATTAAATTTATTGCCACAGCAAAATGAAAACCTTAAGTGCTTTTTATAATTAAATATATTAACTTGTAAAAATAATTTTAAATAGAATATCATAGACAAAAATTATTAAATAAAAATTAAAAAAAATAATAATAATAATTAGAAAAAGAAGGAAATTAGATGCTGAATCAAAATATTTCAAACTATCAAAATAAATAAAATATATTAAATAATATTTCCTTTAAATTAAAATAATTTATTAATTTCTTAAAATTTTTTCCTCCATTTTGTGCAGTGTATTTGCGCTTCGTTGCAGTCGCATAAGAATTTTGTTCTCTTGTTAGGCTGCGCCTTGGAGTGCCTTGCATGTTGAGTGAAATGTTAGCAATACACACACACACCAGCAGCAGCAGACTCACGCACACACACACACAGTGCGAGAGAGAGAGAGAGAGAGAGAGAGAGAGGGAGACGCCTTGTAGCCTAGCATTGTTTGCATAGCAGTGCAAGAGCTCGACTCTGCGGCCCAAGATCGCGCGGACGGACACGTTGGTCACAACGTTTTGTTTGATGTCGGCCTCGTTAAGAGCCAACGAAGCCAACGAGTTGTGGCCATGTTGCACGATGTTGTTGTAGTTGTAGTTGCTGCTGTTCTGGCTGCTGTTGTTGCTGTTGTTGTTGCCGGCGTTGTTTGCTCATGAACAGTTGAACGCAGTTGTTGTTGCTGTTGTTGTTGCTGTTGTTGTTGCCTCTGCCGCTTACTTTGCATTAAGTTATTTTCATTTTCAATAGGCCGTGGCTAGCAACGCGGCTTGCAGTTACTTCTCTAGTCGAGGTCGCTCTTTCTCTCTTCTCTCTCTCTCTGCTCGTCTCACTCTCCTGCTGTGTAACTCCTGGAGTGTTTTCTTTTGGACGCTGCCTTCGAGTGCTCTCCAAACTGTTGAACTTCACTTGTTTTCTCCAGCTATTAAGCCACTTGAGCGATCATCTTTTCCCATCATACCATACCAACATAGCCAGGCCACATAGCCCAGCTCTATAGAGATCTACGCATTTTCGGCACGACAACGACTATTGAAACTTCCAGGAATTATGCAAATTTTTGACATTGTAATGTTCGCTCGATGAGCGTGTGATTTATGCCTATATAAATCGCTCGATCTGCTACTTCTGATTGCATAATTAATGATCTGCTCAAGGGCTACGACGACGTTGCTTATGCCTCTCCAGGCTGAGCTCACGCTCTCTCTCTCGCTCTCTCTCTCCTGTACTCCTCTCTGCCACTCGACTGTAACGATCTTCAGCTTTTTCTGTGTGGGAAAATCTCTCGAGCACACACTCGCTGTGGGGCACAACTTGCAGTGTGTGTGCGAGTGTGCGAGTGTGTCGAGTAGTAGAAGATGCTCACACTCTGATCTGTTTATTTATGTTTCAAATTCGTACTACGTGCTCGGCGGACGCATGCTGCAAAGTTGCAAAAATTGATTTGCCTAGAACACACACACACACACACACACACACACACACACACACACACACACACACACTCACACAGAGAGAAGCGGCAACAAATCAGCGCAATTATCAAAAATGTAGCAAATTTAGCGCTCGCACGACGGACACCCCCTTAGCCCTCCCCCCGCCCCACTGTCAATACTTAGGTCCAAACCATAAATTACCAATTAAATGAGCTAGCGCGCTAAAGAAACACACACACACACACACACACACACACACGGGTTTTCAAACTAAATATTGAAACGCAAAAAGCCGAAAAAGCTAAGACGTTTTGGGATTCGCACACACAGGTGCGAGCTGCGCACAGTGGGTCAAATCGCACAAATATAGGCAATGCTAATAAATGCGCATTTTTATACGTATTTAACTAGCCAAGCAGAGGAAGAAGAAAGAGTGAGAGAGAGAGAGGGAAAGAGCGAGGGAGTGAGGCAGAGCAGATCAACAACCGCTTTGCCTTTTAGAGAACTTATTTTCAATTTAATCTGTTTCGATTTCAGAAATCTCAGACTTAATGAGCCATAACCTATGAGCGCGCATAATTATACTTTCTACTACTTATATCTGAAGCGCAGTATGTGCGGCAATTGCGTTGTTATTGTTTGTTATAAAAATCTTAAAATAAAAAAAAAGAATTACTATTTCTAAACTGAGTAAGAGATGCAGGCAGAAGTTGAAGCAAAGCAAAGGTAGACAAGGGCTTGAAATGATATACTATTGTGCAGGCAGAAGTTCTATAAAAACTAAGGATTATAATATTAGTATAATATTGACAAATTCAGTTTATACTTACAAGAAAATCTAACTAAAAACTAAGAAAGATATCTAAGCTTAATTGAAAAAAAAAATCATTGATAGATTTTAGCCAAACTTTGATAGATTGTGGAATATGATTTATGCAGAATTAATTTCTACAAAAATAATTTTTTGATATTTTTAAGTATTTATATAGCCAAACTTTTTTATATATGTTTTTATATGTTCAGTAAAATAAAAAAAAAAGAATGATTTATAGCAGAATTAATTTCTACAAATAAAATTATAGATTTTGACAAATTCAGTTTATACTTAAAAGAAAATCTAACGAAAGTTAAGAAAAAATCTAAGCTTTATTGAAAGAAAAAAATTGATAGATTTTAGCCAAACTTTGATAGATTGTGGAATATGATTTATGCAGAATTAATTTCTACAAAAAATTTAAGATTTTTTATATTTTTAAGTATATATCATGTTATATATATACTATAATTTTTTACTATATTTTTTTATATTTTTCTCAGCTTATTTTGTTAACTTTTTCAAGCACCCAAGTTATTTGTGCCTGCCAAGCTGAACTTCAGCTAACAAATATCTCATGCTTTTTCAGCTCAATTTTGCCAGCAAATATATATCAATTTTTGTTGATAGTTTCCCATTCCTGCAGCTTTTATCTCAAGTGTCCAACCACTATGCAACATTTTTGCCAAATCAGTGAAAAACCTTCGGCCGTCAGTCGTTACCTCATTCGCATCTCTTTCTCTTGCGCTAATATTGAGGAAAAACTTTTGTTATAGCTCACAGAAACTGATCGCCGTCGGGTTCACACACAATGCCTGGAGAGCAGGGTTAGTAGAAGAGGAAAGAGAGGGGACTAGGAGCTGGGTTAAGCGGCGGGGGCCATTGGCAATTGCGCGGATCGTTTTTGGCGCGTTTGCGCTTTGCGATTAATGCGCTTGTGTAAATAAACAATAAATATTAAGTGCGCTACACGCCACGGCGCAAAGATTCCCAGAAACCCATACGTATGTGCAGGACAGAAAGGGGAGAGAGGTGGGAGGCGGCGCGGGGGCGTGGATATGGCAGTGTAGAAGGTGACCTGATGCCTGTGCCGGGCTGCCTCTTTTGAGGCACGCAATTAAATGTAGCAGTTTATGCTGGGCTGCCCCCCCCCCCCTTGCTTTCCACCCCCCACTTTGTGGGTGGCATGCGCGTATTATCACCAGCAAACCGAAGCACCTAGGCGGTGGCTAGGAGGCGGCAGGGAGCGGCGTAGTGGTGTCGCTGTGCCGCACGAGCGTCTTTCGCCAAACATTCGTTTTGTTGCTGTAATGGCCCACAGAGCATGTCCGTCTGACGCTGCCCTCAGTCTGTCCGTCTGTCCGTCCGTCTGTCCGTCTGCCTGTCTGCCTCGCCCGACGACTCGGTTTCGAAGCGTTTTCGCGCAATTCAAGCGTAACGCACAATTTGCCATTTTGCCTGAGGCACTTTTGTATCTTCTGCGCCCCGTTTATTTCATTGATTTGCCACGTTTTGTGTAATCAATTAATTCACCTGATTTCATTTGCCACGCTTGTGGCAAACGCCCCGATAGGTCAGCCCGGGCCGTAATGCATGAAATGCAATGCAACCAGATGCATCGAAATTAACTCAAATAGGTCAGCTAAGCCTTGACCTTATGAACTTATACCTATGTCTGGTTAGTTTGCTATAAATACGTTGACCTTTAGAGGGAGCTGAAAATTATAAAAATATTGCAAATAATATTTAAATTAATATTTTTATCCAGTAACATTTCTTCTAACTATTTCATCACTTTATATAAATTTCAAATTTCATTTTATACGCAATCATCTTTATTTCACAATTTAAGTTCATCTTCATTTCGCAATGCGATCACTTTTCTTATCACACTAAATTCTCTTTAAAATCTCCCATTGTTTATTTGTATTTTGTTTTTTTTTTTATTTAAAAATTCTGCCTAATTTTATTAAAACTACATATCTTCTTCTCTGTCTCTCTCTTCATTTCTGTTCTCATCTGCCACAAAAAAAAAATTGCAATAAATAATCCAACTAAATCTAAACAGAGAAACCTCTTTTTTTTGGCTCATTATTCAGTTTACATACATTGTCTGGCAGCTGTGTGTGTGTGTGTGTGTGTGTGCAAGGTTGCCAGAGTGCTCGTAAATTCACAGAATACTTTACTCAGCCACGAATCTACATGAATCTTCCGTGTATTCACAATTCATTCGAATCCCGAAAAGAGAGAGAGAGAGAAAAAAACAACAACCAAAGAAAGCGAAATCAATAAGATAATAATTTAAATACACTTAATGGTCGATGCCGCAGATTGCTTATATAACAAGACAGCGCGATACCTGGAAGTCCGGCTAACGGTAAAGTGGCAATCAAAGGTCGCACAACAAGTGGAAAATGGGCGAAAGAAACTACAAAAGATTTTCGCTGGAAAATGCCCCGAAAAGGTGTAGAACGCAATACGCGTGGCAGCAACTTGTTGTGTTGTATTTAATCGCTGTTTGTTGTTCGTGTTCTTGTTGTTGCTGTGCTTTGTGTATCTGCCAGATATCTGCTGGAGGTGGAGTGGGGGGTGCGCCTTTATTTGGCGTCTATTTGGAGCCTGTGCGCCGCCGCCGCCTTTTGATGTTGATTAATTGCGAATGCTGTTGATTGATTTTTATTGCAAATATTGATAAAAAGTTTTGTATTAATTAACGTGAAAAACACGCGTTTTGTGTTAATTGGAAAATGCTTATTGAAACTAAACAGACCCCGAACACACACAAACACACGCACAAACAAACAAGCAGACCGTGAGCTACACGATACAAGATACAAGATACAACTTGCATTTTGTGGAGCGTACAAATTAGCGCAGTCGAAAAAGTTTCTGAAAATCGATCGAGAACATGGACATCGAGCAGTATACAAGTATCTGTTGCTGTAGCTGTAGCTGTAGCTGTATCTGTATCTACAGCTCTTGGCCATATCTGTTGCTGTACAAGCCGTACATTTGATTTATGCTCAACTTTGATATTTACCGCCTAATAAACAAAAAATTAACGCAAACGCAGATACAAAATACCAAGCACAACAGTACAACAGCAACGTATCCCATAGATACATAAGTATCTGCACTTGTCCATCATGGCTATATTTGTATCCTGCAATTTTCGCTTTGATTCTATTCCACTTCTCCACGCCGCCCGCCTGCCTGCCTGCCTGCCTGCCTGACATGCGCCCGTCTGTCAGCGCGGTAATTAAACAACATCCAACCAAAGTGCCACACGGCAACACGCACCACCCGACCACAAGGCAGATCAGTAGCCACAAGACAAGATCCATCGATCTATCGAGTGATCCACAAGTTCCTTTTTTTTCGTTTTTGACGAGCATGACTTAGCGCCGCGACAAGCGCGTTGAAATTCGTTGCGTTAATATTTTGTATTTGTTTGGGCGTCCAGTTCAAAACTATTCGAGAGGTTTGCCACGCGGTGCGGCAGCCCACCAACGTTGCAACTGTGGTGGCACAAACACCTTGTACAGTGGGTGTTGCAGGCAAAATTAGTGGTATTTTCCATATTGAATTGTGTTAGCCTTTTTATCAACAAGGATTCGTACTCTTTTCCGATTTGCCTCTTTGCACTCAATTAAATAACATAAATAATTAAAAATTTATAATTTTTAACAATTTTTTAAATTTATTAATATGTTTTTATTGCTTAGAATTTTTTTTAAATTTTTTAATCAAATATTTCTGTGCAAAAATCAATAAATAACTTCATACTATATGAAACTCGCATCCATAAAGTAGGCTCCTCTTTGCTTGCATCTAAAAACATAAATAAATAAATATAAAATTATTTTTAAATTTTACAAAAATACTTTACTGTATTCTAAATTTTTCTAAAATTTTTCTGCAATTTTCCTTCCATTATTTCTGCGCATAGATTTCGTTACGCGCTCCACTGTGCGCCTGGTAATTAGTCAAGTGAAGTGGCCAAAGGGCAAATCATTCAGCGCTGGCAGCGGTCTGCCTTGAAGTTGCCCTGGCTGCGCGCGCGTGTGTGTGTGTGTGTGTGTGTGTGTGTGTGTGTGTGTTGTGTGTGTGTGTGTGTGTCAGGATCCTGCCTAGACGCCTGACAGTCTCAGCGGAGTACCAAGCTGAACTCTGTGCGCCTTACAAGCTGCCACAGTCATAAATCAATGGCCGAGTGGCAGTTGCAACAGTTGCTGCCGTCTCTGTTGCTGCTGCTGCCGTCCCTGTTGCTGCTGCTGCAGTTGTTGGCCCAGTCAATTGGCATGGCTAATGCGATGGCAACTCATAAATTTATTAATTTTTAATTAAACCTACAACGATTTGTAATTCCAAAGCGACGAGCGCCTCAGCGCCATAAAAGGTTGGCACTGCGGCACCAGGTGAATGAGGCAGCTAGGCTGGAGTTGCTGCCGCAGTTGCTGCTGAAGCTGTTGCTGTTGCTGGAGCTGCTGCAGCCCGGAAACAACTCATTATCCTAATTAAAACGTGCACCATGCGCGCCCGTTTCCATATATGTCCAATGCACGCGATCTGGCAATGAGGCTGCGACGCGGCAACTGTTGCTGTTGCTGTTGCTGCCGCTGCAACTGTTGCTGATGCCGAAGCAGCAGCTACGGCTACGCATGCGAAATTAGACGCACGACGCAACGTGACGAGCGCCTGTCGTTCATTCATACGCACCGTGGCACACAGCGAGAGAGAGGCAGGGCAAGAGAGAGAGAGAGAGGTAGAGGGGCAAAGTAGTTGCTGCAATTGCAGCCGTGCGGCCATTCACTGCAAGGCGAGGCGCATCGTTCATTGTCATGCGTTGCATTACAAGATGCCAGCTGGCAACATTGCAACAGCAACAGTTGCAGCGGCAGCGGCAGCAGCAACAATTGCCTAGAAGAGCGTCGCATTGTTGCCGCAACATTGCGGCTGCTCAAGCATGTTGCATACTGATCAATCAGCGGCATCTTTAGCTGCCATCTCGCTCTAGCTGATGCCATCTCGCTCTGCTGCTGCTGCTGCTACAACATGAATGACTTTAACCATTTTTGGTCTACAGTTAAATGCTGCGGCAACATCTGCGACGTCGTCGTCGTCGTTGCAATTGCATTCATAATGAGCCGCGCTGAATGAGAATCAATTCGCGATGAATGAATGCGAAGACTGCAGACGAGGCCTGCCCCGCCCCCCTCCCCTTAACTTCTCCCCCCCCCCTGCGAGTAGTTTGTGGCAAGAGTTTATAAATTGTGCTGAAAAGTTTATAAATTATTTTCAATGTCAAACATGCGCTTATAAATAAACAACAACAGCAACAACCACAACTGGCAAATGGCAAACTTTTTTGTAACTATAAATAGGATCAGGGCGAGAACCTCCGCGATCTGCAGCCACATAAGTAGTATCTCAATCACAACAACAACAACAACGAGTGCAGCAACTGCAACTGAAAACAAACAAGCCGCGTGCAAATTGAAATTTCAGTTTGCGTTTTGCACTTAATTTGGCAATCGTTGCAATAATTTTGTTTACAATTTACGACTACGCGATCGATGTGTGTGTAAACTTTACTCCAACCCACCCACTATCTAGCACTAACCCCCCCCCCCTCTCTCTCTCTCACTGTCTGACAAGGTGACAGATTCTCAAACGATTTTATCATCTTGCCAAGAGGCAACAATGTTTCCAACGCCCGATCGATTCTCCTTTTTAATGCCTATGTTATGATGCGATTTGTTTGCATTTCATTTCACCTGAAGATGCGTGTGAGTTGTGCATTTTATGAACGCATCAGATATATGGCATTAAAGTTGCCGGAGCTATGGCATAAGTTCCCCTTGCCTTTTACACACTCACAGACAATGCAACTTCTAAGCGCACGCATCGATCGGCAACTTTATCGCAACGCATTGACAGACATGTCTGGCCATGCGTATGTGAACTGACATGGTCTGGTCTAAATTTCAGTAAATATATGAGCATTATTTAGCGAAATTATGGCAAACTTTAGCTCTGCAGTTTACTCTGAAGTCTTCTCTAGAATACTTAGATAAACAATTGTCATAGAAAGTGTCATATAGTATTGTCATATAGAACTTATATGGCCATTTCTAATTACAATATGACATTTATAAATTTCTCTAAAAATAATACAATTTGCTGACCATATTGACATTTCTTTGACTGGCAATTGCCATACGAAGTGTCATATCATATTGACATATCAAATTTATAAGATTATTTTTACAATACTCACGTGATATGTATTTATCACACTATGCAGCAGATCACTTCAATTAGCAGTTGTCAGACCAGCTTGACATTTATATGACACACATTGTCAGAGTTATTATATGACATAAGTAAATTTGCATTAAAGTTGCCGGAGCTATGGCATAAGTTCCCCTTCCCTTTTACACACTCACAGACAATGCAACTTCTAAGCCCACGCATCGATCGGCAACTTTATCGCAACGCATTGACAGACATGTCTGGCCATGCGTATGTGCACTGACATGGTCTGGTCTAAATTTCAGTAAATATATGAGCATTATTTAGCGAAATTATGGCAAACTTTAGCTCTGCAGTTTACTCTGAGGTCTTCTCTAGAATAAAGGCCGAAAAATACTTAAATAATCCATTGCCATAGAAAGTGTCATATAGAACTTGTATGGCCATTTCTAATTACAATATGACATTTATAAATTTCTCTAAAAATAATACAATTTGCTGGCCATATTGACATTTATTTGACTGCCAATTGCCATACGAAGTGTCATATCATATTGACATATCAAATTTATAAGATTATTTCTACAATACTCACGTGATATGTATTTATCTCACTATCAAGCAGATCACTTCAATTAGCAGTTGTCAGACCAGCTTGACATTTATATGACACACATTGTCAGAGTTATTATATGACATATGTAAATTGGCATTAAAGTTGCCGGAGCTATGGCATAAGTTCCCCTGTACGTAGGTGTTTCCCTTCCTTCACGCATCGATCGGCAACTTTATCGCAACCAATTGACAGACATGTCTGGCCATGCGTATGTGAACTGACATGGTCTGGTCTAAATTTCAGTAAATATATGAGCATTATTTAGCGAAATTATGGGGAACTTTAGCTCTGCAGTTTACTCTGAAGTCTTCTCTAACATAAAGGCCGAAAAAAACTTAGATAAACAATTGTCATAGAAAGTGTCATATAAACTTGTATGACCAATTCTAATTACAGTATGACATTTATAAATTTCTCTAAATTTAATATAATTTGCTGACCATATTGACATTTGTTTGACTGCCAATTGCCATACGAAGTGTCATATCATATTAACATATCAAATTTATAAGATTATTTCTACAATACTCACGTGATATGTATTTATCTCACTATCAAGCAGATCACTTCAATTAGCAGTTGTCAGACCAGCTTGACATTTATATGACACACATTGTCAGAGTTATTATATGACATATGTAAATTGGCATTAAAGTTGCCGGAGCTATGGCATAAGTTCCCCTGTACGTAGGTGTTTCCCTTCCTTCACGCATCGATCGGCAACTTTATCGCAACCAATTGACAGACATGTCTGGCCATGCGTATGTGCACTGACATGGTCTGGTCTAAATTTCAGTAAATATATGAGCATTATTTAGCGAAATTATGGCGAACTTTAGCTCTGCAGTTTACTCTGAAGTCTTCTCTAGAATACTTAGATAAACAATTGTCATAGAAAGTGTCATATAGTATTGTCATATAGAACTTGTATGGCCATTTGTAATTACAATATGACATTTATAAATTTCTCTAAAAATAATACAATTTGCTGGCCATATTGACTGCCAATTGCCATACGAAGTGTCATATCATATTGACATATCAAATTTATAAAACTATTTCTACAATACTCACGTGATATGTATTTATCACACTATCCAGCAGATCACTTCAATTAGCAGTTGTCAGACCAGCTTGACATTTATATGACACACATTGTCAGAGTTATTATATGACATATGTAAATTCTTTAGAAAAATAAGAAAAATACCAATAAAATATGCCTTATTTTGGACTAGTGAAAGTTCGAATAATGGACTCATTAAGTTAAGTTGGAAACTCTGCCATATCAATTGCCATATATAGAACTCACTATTCCGAAATACGCAATAAAAGTTTACAATATTTATACAAATTTCCCCATCTAAAGCATCATATAGTATAACTTTCTTTGTAAACAAATGCGAATATTAACTCAAGACGCACTTTGATGATATCTGCAGCCATATGGCTGGTATTGATAAAGGGCGGGCGCGAGAGAGAGAGAGAGAGGGGGGCGTGGCAATTAAATTAATAAACTAAAAGCTGCTCAAACGTAGCCTCGCAATAAATATTGAGCAACATTTATGTAAGTGGCAATTATTGCGCCATTTGAATTGGTTTATGGTACAAATGAACAGCCTCCCAACTAGTCTGTATATAACAGGGTGTACTAGGTGTATGCATGTGTGTGCGTGTGCGTGTGCGTGTGCGTGTATTTACAGCAAGTGCAAGCCGAGTGAGGAGCGTGTTTACAGCGCACAAGACAAAGTAAATTAATGTGTTGTATGTGTTTGAAAGTTTGTATAAACAACATTGCAACATTTTGTGGATTGAGCATTGAAATGATGTGGCATCTACCCAAAAACAAAAAAAAAAAAAAAAAAAGGGTAGCAGGCGCCTCTGCTGAGGTCGCAGGCTTCTCCCGTAGTGCCATGCCAAATATTTATGAAATCATAAAATTTGATGTTTCCTCTGTGGCACTTGACACTGAGTCAACTCCTTGCCCGCCTCCCCTCGACAGCGTCTACCCTACTCGGTGTTAATGATGATTTTGATGTGCAGTTAACGGATTGGTTACAGCTCCTAACTACCCTGACGGCCCATTCACGGCCCGATTATATAAAGTACTTTCTCGACTTCTTCGCGCTCTTCTCCGCTCCCCCTCCCGCTCCCCCGTCCCCCAACCCGGTTGTGCCTCGTTGTCTTCTCTGGCTCGGCCTTTGTTTGTTTTATGCACGATTTCTTGTTGTTGCCTTACAATTGCTGTAAATAAATACAGTACATGTTCATGTTAGATGTTAGTGGTTCAGGTAGCCGGGGGTAGGCAGATCAAAGGCCTATCAATTAGCACCCAGTTCGATTATGTTGCATGCTGCACTCAGACCGAATACCATTTGCGGGGCAATTCACACCCAATTAGTAATAAATTTGAATGCTCCATGCAGCATGCTGCAATTGCTGAATCTCTATATAGGCATAGAGAGAGAGAGATCGAATTGAAGGCACTATTTAAATCTGCATGTGTACTGGGCGGGAGTTACACTCAGAGAAATGAGGTGAGCTTACAGCGCGGGAATGAAGAGTGTCTACTTTGCTTAGCACAACAGATAAGTAAGGAAAGTTTGCATAGTTTCCTTTTAAAAAAGTGTATGAAATTTGGCAACAATGTTAAGTTCTAAAGCTCTGTTGTAAAACATCCTAGACCCTTAATCTTAGGTACCCTAGAACTGCCTGCAAAGAAGTAATATTAGTTGAAAAAAACAGAGCTTTAATACATTCAATTAAATTGATTCTTAAAGCTTTTTCATCCCGCTGAAGTTTGGCAACAGTGCACAGTAGAAATAATTGATAAACAGAGACTTAGAACTCAATACTCAAGCGCAAATCAAAGTTCGTTAAAGGACCAAACTACCCTTTAAACTTGCACATATTTTCGCACAATTTCTCGCAGTGTACTCGTCTAGTTTCTTCAAGTGTACGCACATCAAACTCCACTTCATTAGGACTAACAGTTATGGTGGCCATTAAGTTTTATCGATGGCGCTACACGGCCAGCGATTTGATTTGTAACCACTTGAGTTGCAGCCTCAGCCTCAGCCTCAGCCGCAGCGCAGCCAATGTCGAGCTTTGATATTTTCACACATAGCAACAACGGGTATACAGGGTATTGTGGGCTGGGAAGGCACAACTTGGTGCCGAAATAAAACTTTATTGCAATTGACTTTTAATGCTCATGCGGGCTGCTCCCGCTGTGTTAATTGGAATTCAAACTGTTGCCATAAGTGAAGTGGCCACATGGCCATGCGAGGCAGATGCACTGCGAGCAGGAGGAGAAGGGAGAAGAGGACTACACGCAGTGGGGAGGCAGCAACTATTACCAAGTGGCGCTAATAAAAGGCATATTAACAATGACAATGACAATGACATTCAGGCAATAACTGCAACAACGATAACAACGATAACTACAACTATATCCATGTCTGTGGGTCGCACAGGCTGCCCGGCTACTCGGCTCGTCGGCTCCTCGGGTATTGGGTTACCCTCTCGCATAAATCAAGCATTACACGCATTGTCCTCAGTGCAGTCGGCTCTAATGACCGTTTGGCTACACATATAAACAAACAAAACAAAGGAACAAGCAGGTCGGCAGAGAGAGAGAGAGGGGAGGGAGAGAGAGACAGAGGCTAGTTGGCATCAAATTACCAGGCAGATCAGACACAGAACCGGGCCCGAAACCGGGCTTACAAAACGTTTCTTTCAGCCAGGATCGGCTTTCACAAAACGCAACTTAGACTTTGAGTCCCCACTCGCTGAGTCGCTGAGTCGCTGAGTCGCTAAGTCAGTCAGTCAATCTGTCAGTCAATCCATCAGTCCCGCAGTCTGTGGAGCTACACAACAATAATAACGTTTTAATTGAACAAAAGTCAAGTCGAGTCGAGCCCGTCGAACAACAATTGTGCAGAGAATCTCAGCCTACTCTACTCCAGCTTCTGCTGCTCCTTCTCCCTCTGCTCTTTCACTTCTGCATTGACAATTGCCTTGTTGTCTCCCTCAGCCTCAGCCTCAACCTCAGTCACTTTAATTCCTTTGTGCCTGACTGACTGCCTGTCCGGTGCGACGACTGTGTCACCTTTCCATCAAAACTGGCAGAGAAAGGCGCATTCAGCGTGTTGTCCACGTGCCACGTGCATTGTTTACCCACTTTTTGTTCGCCTCCTTTATTCCTTTGGGCAACTGCTTCTGCGATAATTGATTAGCTGACAATATTACAGAAGCCCAGGCCGAAACCAAAACAGTAAGTGATACGGCCGCAGATATAGTAGCCGCAGTTGCAGCTGAAGATACAGATACAATTTCAATTGGCATTTGCTGAAAATCGATCACTTCTGGAAACCTTAGACAATAATGAGCTGCGAGCTGAGCGAAGCAGGTGAAATACTCAAGGAGTTTCAATGAAAACAATAGAAAGAATGTCAATCTGGATTGTGTGATCATTTAGGGTACTTCCATGGGGTTTTTGTATCTATGAGATACATTTGAATAGAAAATCTTTCCTCATTCCATAAGAAAGATTGTATGGATTGTATAGCAAACTTTAAGCCTGTCTATACCTCTTAAGATATAGCTAGCTTATCTCAAACTTTAATTAGCGAAACTAGCTTAAGAGAAAGATATAATATCATTTATAAAGATACTCAGACTGAGACTTAAATTGATCGTGCTTAGAACTCTACAACAGATCGTTGAAAAGAATTGCTAAGTTGTTTAATTGTTTCTTCATTTTCTCTCCTCACTTTCTTCCAGAGCTTTAGAAAATATTCCTAGAACTCAAGAACCTTTATGAAATTTGTATAGCTTCAAATGTTTCTTCTTCTTTTTCTTGTCAAGATCTTTTCATAATGCTTAACTAGTTAAAAATTTCAGTCTTTTTCAGTAGCTAAGCTTCCCTCACTTGCTCACTTTCTTCAAGAATTACATTACCATCTTCCCAGCTCAGCTTAGTTTCTTTAAGATCATCCCATATAGCAGGACTAGCTTACCTATATAATGTACTCCCTGAACTCGTATCGCATCTCAGTTGAATTGATCTTGAACTTCCTCTGCACTCTCTGCTCTTCTGCACTTCCTGCTGATCCTGCGCCGCACACTCTACCCCAGGATCCTTTCGCCGACTTGCAGTCCTTGCAGCGTACCTTGTCTCACGCCTACACAAACAATTAGCCGACCGCCCCCGTAGCGCCGGAGAGGAAAAAAAGGGATCGACCGATCATGTTCCCGCTGTGCCGGCATCGATTCGGCCACATGGACTGCACTGTAACTGTGTCAAGCCATTTGCCCTTAGATTTTCCAAACCTTTCCACTTGCCAAGGATTTTTATAAATGACACACGCAAGTGATAAATGAAGCCGGAGCAGAGAAAGAAGAAGAAGAGGATGAGGATGGTGCGATTCTTGCAAAGGAAGAGTGAAAGTAGCGCCGGCGCTACAATTTGGCAATGATGGACGTAGGGCAGATACGCAGGGTATGTACCCTGCAAAGGTTGCTAAGGTTTCTTGGTGGTCCCCCGGTCTCCTGGTCATCAGGCAGGGCGGGCTCGACGAGCGGGCGATAAGGCAGAGCCCGTGCGAAGGGCAATTAAAGCCATTAAAAAATTGAGCGTCGGCAGCGCCATCAACGGAGAGGCAAGCAGACAACGCACACACACAGTGCCACACACACACACACACACGCCGAGTGTGGCTGCTTATCTCGCTGCATGCAGCGCGAGTGGAGGCGCACACAAACACAGCAAGTGGAAAAGAATAAGCAGCAGCAACAAAAAACGAGGAGGAGCAGACAAACACAGCAGCAAACACACACACACACACAGACACACACACACACACACACGCGCGCTTGCTTGCTTGCCCTGGGCGTCTCTGCGATTAACATACAAAAGGATCTGGCGCGTTCTTTGGAGCCCGCCTCCTTCTTCTGCTCGCGCTCATCCGCCAATCGGCATGAATCACCCGCAGCCAGTGGAGGCGCTGCGTCGCATCGCGTCGCGTCGCGTTGGCGCAGCCGCAGCAGCAGCAGCAGCAGCAGTGGCAGCGGCAGCGGCAGCGCGTTGGCGCAGCCAAAGCGACGACATTCTTAATGCGCTGCCTTGCCGCGTCTTGCCTTGCCTTGGCTTTGCTCTTCCTCTCTCTCGCTCCCTCTGTCTCTCTCTCTCTCTCTCTCTGTGATGCTGCCTCTCATTTTGTTTTTTCTTCCGGTTCGACTGAGGTTTTTCGGGCTTGCATAGATTCTAGTCGTCTGGGAAATATGATGCCAGTCCGTCGTCCGCAGTCGGGAAACAAAAGATGCGCACAGACGGCGTCAAGTGCGGCATGCGGCATGCGGCAGCGAACAATTGGCGGCAATTGGCGCCAGTTGGCCGAGAGAGAGAGCGAGCGAGCGGCAACAAAGCCAGAATGTCTGGCAACGCTTAAGTTGGCCAGACGTCGCGACCATTGATGTCGCCAACTGGACTCGGCACTCGGCGCTCGGCGCTGGACAGATCCCTGACGACTTCGCTGAATGGTGCATGCTCAGCTTGTGCGACACATGCCACACGGAGACGGCACAAGATTTACAACAGACACAATAAGGCGAGACAGACAACAAGTGCAGGAGGAGAGCATAACTGCTTAAAAGATATTTTTCATCTTCTTCTTAGAGAAAGAAGGTAGCAAAGCATCTTTCGGTGTCGATGAAAGCGAGTTGCACTAGGAAAAGATATAGTATAGAAGAGATTTAAATCGAATGCAATATTTCAAAATTATCGGTTAGTAATTATGCTATAATATCACATATAAGATATTTATTAAAAATGTTTGCAAATTTGTCAAAATTGACTAAGGCTTGTTACTGCCTCGACAGGATTTAGAACAATTTTAACCTTGACAAATTTTTTTAAAATTTTTTTATATTTTTTTAAACGATTGCAAAAATTTCTTAAAATTTTCCCGAATTTAGGTAATCCTTCCTTATTAATTTTTTTTTAGTTACATTTTTTTTTATAATTTTAAATCGCAACTTTTAACTTTTAATCGTGGTCGACATTCTTCCATCTCACTTTCGACCCATCAAACCGATTCAAAAATTGTTTAACATTTTTCAATTTATAGCTAAGGCTTCCCAGTTATCACATTAAAAAACTTAATATTTTTTCAAAATTTTAAATATTTTAATCGATTAAAAAGTTAAATATTACCAAATTCATTTAAAAAATTCAAATTTTTTATGTTTGAATGGTTTAAGGAATTAGCATATTAAATAGCTTGCCTATAATCTTTGCTTAAAACAGACAAATCTTTAGCTTTATTCTTGTAATTTCAAGACACGTAAAGAAAGAGAGAGAGAGAGAGAGGTAGAGAAGTAAAGTAAAAAGCAGACTAAGTGACTTCACGTATAGTTCAAGGCAAAGGCAGAAGACAGCAGACCGAAGACCGAAGACAACGCGTAACAGGCTGAAAAAGGCCGAGTCTGCGCTGAGTTGTGCCTTGGCATCGACACAGACTCAACGGCAGAGGCGGCTCCACCTACCCAGGCCGACCAAGTGGCCCAAGTGGCCAGCGTCGTTTTGGCTGGCTTGCAGCACCTGCAGCCACTGCCCTGGC
Source organism: Zaprionus ghesquierei (assembly GCA_018904095.1). NCBI lineage: Eukaryota > Metazoa > Arthropoda > Insecta > Diptera > Drosophilidae > Zaprionus > Zaprionus ghesquierei. The sequence continues at coordinate 13,562,589 of JAEIGP010000806.1, read as the reverse complement.
CTGCCCTGGCTTGGCTTGGCAACAACAACAACGAGCAGCGACTGCAGCAGCTCGACGAACGAGATTCTCTTTTGGCCACAGTCGGCGCGGGTGTGTCAAGTCATCTGGGCAAACAGCGAAGAGGAACGTGAAAGAAGGCAGTCGAAATGCATTAACTGTTTGCCTTGGTATTGGTTTGGGCCCTCTGTCCCACTGTGCGACTGTCTAACTGCGCGAGTTTGTGACTCTGTGAGTGTGAAAGAGCCAGCAAGTGTCATTCTTATGGCCGACACTGCGTGGCTTCCACTTCCACTTCCAACTCCTCTTCTTTCTTCTGCTTCTGCTTCTTCTTCTGCTTCTCTTTTACCTCTTGCCAACCAATAAAATTATACTAATTCTTGACTTTTTGATTTCATTTTGTTGTTGTTAAGGATTTCGTTGCCTAAACACACACACACACGTACACACGCAGACAGACTGACTCACTCACACACTCTCTCTCTCTCTCTCTCTCTCTGACTTGCTCGCTCCCCGAGACTCTGGGCCCTGGCTGGCTGGCTGGCTGCCCCAGCCGCAGCCGGAGGAATGCGTGCGTCGCGTTGCTGCGCGTTGTGGCAGCAAGACGAGACAGTTTGGTTTTATCTTTGGCTCATTGCGCGCGTGCAACTCCCCGAGCAAAGAGTTCGCTTTTCCTTCGTCATCTTCAAATGTCGATCGCGTCGCGCTCACCTGTGTGACTTAACTCCCTGAATCGCCGATTCAAGCAGCAGCGAACTGGGTCGTCTCAGGCGGCCCCCTGAAAGAGAGACAGGCTTAGTAAGTCGTAAGTACAGCCAGGGGGCATTGTGGATTAAAGAAATATATTATGCTTTACAATTGGAATGGGGCTAATAAAAGAAGTGTTTATAATATAAATAGATATTGGTTTTCAAAGTGCTAAAAAGTTCTCAAACTTTTTTTTTAAATTCTCACGAAATGGGTAAATAAATTATATATTTATTTAAATATATAAAATTTAAAGAATATATACTTATAATAATCTTAATAATATAATAAATGTTCTTTTTTAATAATATTACCAAACCTTATTCAAATAAAAAATAGGTTCATAAAACTATAAATAATAATAATAATATTATTATTATTATTATTATAAAATTAAAAATTTTAATTTAAAATTAATATGCAATAATATTATCAAATCTATTAAAAAAACTATTAATTACATAAATTTTTGAAAGCCTTCGAAGCTTAAAGTTTTGTGAAAATTTTGTTATTTAATTTAGAAAAGAAAACGAAGTTAATTTAAAAACTTTTTATCTACAAACCAAAAGTATCAGATACATCTTTGCTCTTAATGCTTAAGTTGTGGACTAAATTGAACCAATATATATATTTTTTTAAATTTTTTAGAATTCTTTGTAAATTCTAAAATGATTTTGCATTTGTTGTATTTTTGTTCAAAAACAAAGCCCAAACGAAAAGCTTAAAAAGCTCATCAAATTCTGCTTTATTTCATTTATAGCAAATTTCGAAAAGTTCCCCTCAATTTTTCTCCATTTTCTTATAAGCCACCCCTTGTAGAATTTGTCCAATCTCAAGGCGCAAGCTCGTCTTGCGCACAGAACGTAGGCAATTGCGACTCAAACTGTGCGACGCAGTCGGCAACGAGCTCAATTAGCTTGCGAGAGAGTGTGCGCATGTGTGTGTGTGTGTGTATGTTGAGTGCTACTCTCACTCAAGTTTGCGCTCAACTGAGAGAGCGAGAGAGAGAGAGAGCGATCGCAAGCGCAACTGACGACGCGCTGGCTGCCAGTGGCGAAGGGAACTTCGAACGAGATGGATGCGTTGATTTTCATATAAAGATGATAATGATCATGATGAAGATGACGATGATGATAATCAACAACAGTTAAACTTGCAGAGAGTGACAAAGCGTGAGAGAGCGTGCGAGCGCGAGCGCCAGCGCGAGAGAGAGAGCGCGTATGCGCGAGAGCAACAGCAAGCCGAACTGACTGAACAAAGAGAGGGGCAGAGCGAGTTTCACTCACAGTAAACGATGAGAGCCGAACGAAGGCGCTTCGTGTGCTGCGCTTGTGCTCGGCTGCTGTGCTTCGGCTCTGTGTGCGTGTGTGAGTGTGTTACCTGTAACTCAATCAGGTAGAGGCAGACATGAAGGCGTTAGTCGTTCTACAGCGCTGATCGAGTTGAAATCAATTTGCTCGTTGTCGTTGCCCGACGACGTTTCAACGACGACGCCAAACAGTGACAAAAAAGCCGAGAAATCTCAACAAAAATAAAAAAAAAATTAAAAGGGAATCGAGAAACAAACAATTTTTTTTTTGCGTAAGAAAAATAAAGAAAACTTCAGCAACTCAAAACGCGTGTGCAACAACAACAACAACAACAATCAATTTGTTAATTACAACATAAAATGCAATAGTTTTTGTTGTGCCAGCCCCACCAAGTGTGTGCGTGCTTGCGCGTGTGTGTGTGCGTGTGCGTGTGTGTGTGTGTGCGTAGTGTCGCTTGTCGCTTGGAATGTCAACTGACAAGTTGTAAAGGGAAACCCTGAAATAGTACATAAAACAAAGCGAGAGATACAACCAAAGCAGATCAAACAAACAAAAGATACAACTTACACAAACACAGATACAGATACAGATACACGAACACAAACATAGATATAGATACAGCTACAGCTGTAGTGCGCGATAGAGATCGCTTTGCATATTTCGATTGGATTTCGATTTCGATTTTTTTTTTTTTTTTTTTTGGCATTTTCGAAAATATGTGGATTAACGTAACTCCAGCGATAACAGGCACAACAACAACAGCAACAACAACAACAGCAACTGCAGCACAAGCCCGAGTCGAGAAAGTACAACAACAACAACAACAACAAGTGCAAGTGCAAATGCTTAATGTATCCGTCAGATACGTATCTGGTGTGTGCAAGTGCAACGCTCAGCAACAACAACAGCAACAACAACAAGAACAATCATCGATGCCCACAACGGCAGCGGCTGCGCCTGGAATGCGGCAATAAAATCTTCAACAAGAACTTTATCTACTTCATCTACAATTACCGCAAGCGAAAAGTGGAAAGCAATCCGGCAGATACAAACGCATGTATCTGGTAGGTAAACGTAAACTACAAGATACACGCTCGCAACCCAAACTCAAACCTCGAGCACGATTGTCGCCTCGACCTTTGTTTGCGCAGCGTGATTTAGCGGCAACCCTGCCCCACACGGTAGCTGCAGCTGTAAATTGTGCAAATATCTCTAAGACCGAAAGCCAAGAACTGAGCAACAGCTACTCCTCTCTCTCTCTCTCGCTACCAACACCCCGCCATCCCACACACTCTCTACACAGAATAAACGACGATAAACCTAACAAATATCATAAATCCATAAAGAGTGTCACAGAGGGAGTCGGAGTCGGAGAAGGAGTCGGAGACGGGGGCAATCCATCAAAATACGCGGCTTACAAATTAATAACTAACGAAGCCAGCAGCAACAACAACAACAACAACTGAATCAACGATATTAACAACAACAACAACAACAACAGCTACGATATCTATAACAAAGTCCAGATCCCGAGATAGCAAGACGCACATAGGAAACTTTATAAGACTGAGGTGAGTTAGGTCTACACTCTGTGTGTGTGTCTCAGTGTGTGTGTGTGCGTGCGTGTGTGTGTGTGTTAGTGAACTTGGGCCCCCGCCAAAAAGTCTGTGTCAGTTGTGTCGCTCGCTAAGCTTATGTAAATCATGCAACTTATGCGCTCTGTGTGAGAACCGCACACAAAACATAATCGTAGCAAACCGATCCGAATCAAACGAAGAAATATCTTAGATATCGAAATACCATATACAACGTATACCCCCAAAATGTGCCGAACTGACACTGATCCAATGCCAATGCGCAATGCATAATCAGTTTGAGTGCAGGGCATGGCATATGATACCATCTCGCATTGGGGTCGAGTTCGAGTTGGGTTCGCTTTGAGTTCGTTTTGGGAATACGTGGGGGTCGCGCAGTTGGGTCTTTACATAAGGTAGATCATGTATAAGGTATAAAATATATGTGGAATGCAGTTAGAATTAATAAAGTAATAATGTAGAGATACTTTAAGTATTTAATCGAATTTTATTTGATTTTTCAAATTTTGAAAAATTTCTAAAATTTGTTTAGCAAATTTATTGCGAATTTATGGAATATTATAGGGAAATATATCAAAATATTTTGCATAAATATTACACAATAAGTTGCGATAAAAATTTATGCAAAAGTAAATTTTTAAATCTTATGCAAAAATAAATTTTTAAAATTTATTTTAATAACTACAATTTTGAGAACTATTGTCAAGTATTTTTTTCTAATATTTTAAATGAGATTTTTCCAAAAAATTTCATTACAAAATTTGTATAAAATTTATTTGTGTTTAGTAAAAAACTATGAAAAATATTTTCAAATTTTTTAATAGATTCTTTTCTTTATATTTAATTTGGAAAAAAAAATTTTTTTTTTTTTTTAAGTTTTTACACGCATAAGAATATTTATAGAAAAGTTGCATGTTTTTAGACTAGGTTGCTTCAAGTTGAAAGTGTTTCTTCTTCCACTTGATAATCGCAGAATTTCGATTAGAAATTTCCTCAACTGACTTTCCCATCAGCAACTCCAATAAGTGCGTCTCTCATCTATTTTCTCTCTCTCTCTGTCCCTCTCTCTTAACTCCTAATCGTCGACCAACTTAACTGCCTGGAAAGTAGGCGTGATTTTCCCACATAAGAACCACGCTGGTAACCCCATCCCTCAGCGCAATTGTTCGATCAAAATATTTTCACGCCAAGCGCTACGCAGAGTGCGCGAGAGAATCTCTCATAATAGTACATAATAATATATCATAATCGTGGCAAGTCGAGGCCCCGGGGCATTCCTGGAAGCATCTTTGTTGGCGCACAATAAAGTACCGTACGCAGAGGTGTGCGAGTGTGCGTGTGTGTCGGCAAGTGGACAAAGCCACAAAGGATGTCAATGTCCTGGCACATAAATTACGCCGGGCATAATATGAATTGTATAGCGTATTAGCTGCCACATCTAGAGCCATTGTATCTACGAGTATGTAGCGCGTATCTATGTATCTTTGTATCTGCAAGTGCGTGCCAGTGTGTGTGTCAGTGTGTGTGTGTGTGTGTGCCGGCCAAGTGCTGACTGTGTGTTTGACACACATCATAATGGTACTATATACTATATCATTTATTGGGCAACCGAAATCAAACAAATAAACAAAATGTGTCAATTTGCGAAACATTTTGCGTTGACAGAAAAAAGCTAAAAAAAAAGGCGAAAAAAAGCGGAAAAAATTAATAAAAAAGATAGCTAGCTGAAATTTGAACTTTAGCGAGAGCTTGCGGAATTTCACAACTCACGCCAGGTGCGACAGAGACAGCAGCAGCAGAGTGTGTGAGAAAGAGTGCGAGCTCTTTGAATGGCCGCACACACAGGGAATTCCGCCGCGAGCCTGGCGGCGCATTCATTTATCGAGGGGAAACCCCAGCGACACCCCCTGCCCAGGTAGTTACCGATCCATACACGTATTCCACGTATCTAACGAAAACAAATAACAAATTATGAAAATTATGAAAATCATAAACCAATAAAAAAAATTACTTGATGAGGAAAAACAAAACCAATGCGCATATTTATGCATCGATTTTCATTCACCCTTTGCTTTTTGAATTTTGGGAAAATTTTTCCAATTTTCTCGACCTTATCGCAGGCGTAAGATCTTTCTCTCGTTCTGAGTGGACCCATATACGGAAATTGAGTTGGGTTTTTGGTTTTCGGTTTTTTCGGTTTTTGGTTTTTGGGCACCCCCCAGCGTGTGCCATCTTTTTCTTCGTTTGATTTCGAAAAAAAAAAATTCCTTTGCGCCTAGCGCCTTGTCATATAACAAATTTTTAGTACAAGATAAGATTTTAATCTTTATGTGAAAAACAACATGTAATTTGTTCGCTCTACCTATGCGTGTGTGTGTGTGTGTGTGTATGTGTGCGGGGGCACGTAGCGCTGCCTGGGCTCATCTTGAGATAGCATCTCACAAATTTATTGCCTAGTATAGCCGAAAACGAAATATATAGAATACTTCTAATAATTTTCATAAATTTCCCTCACTCTCTCCCTCTCCCTCTCTCTCTCTCTCTCTCTCACATTCTGTACGATCGATAACTTTGGTAAAAGAGAAAATGCCGCCCCTGGTGTAAATCAAAAGCGCCAGGCGATAAGTTCAAAAATTGAAAATGAAAGAAAGAAAATTATGACGGCTAAGGGCCAACTAACTGGGGCTGGGAGCTGGGGGCTGGGGACTGGGGGGGACTTCTCCGGTTTCCCTCCGCTTGAACCCACTTTGCTGTCTCTGTCTTTGTATTTGTTTTGGATTGAATTTCTAAGCGTAGACACAAATCGCTGCTGCTGCGCATACCACAGATCGTGTGTCAGCGCCGAAACGAAGCGAAGGTGCAATGTCCGCAGCGATTGCAACACGGCCAGAAGCAGAAGCGCTCAAATTTGGGGTGCGCAGGGGGCGGCAGCAGCAGGAGGAGGTGTTAGGGTGTGCACCAGCCAATGAGCCCTAATCAACTTGCTGAGCAGACACAGAGACGAGGCGAAAACAGGGCGCGCACCTGGGCTAAAATGGGCCAGGCGCGCTCAAGGAAGCTGCTGCTGCTGCCAACGTCGCTGCCACTGCGCTGCTGCTGCGCCAGCTACCTGTGCTAAGCGCTCAATACGACGCGCTGCCCGCTCTCACTCGCTCTCTCTGTGTGCTCAAAATGCGCTCGCTCTCGTTCTGGCTCTCCCAAACGCCGCAACGCAGACGCATTGGGCAGTCGCACGCAGCTATAGTCGTCTCGCTCTAGCGCAGGGCGCATGCTCACAGAGCGCAGCAAACGGCGCTCTTTGAGTGAAAACCGAACCGAACGAACGAACGAACGAACGAACGAAAAAAAAATCAATTTCAACTTGAGAACGCACACACACACACACACACTCGGGCCACTGCCATTGGCAGCGACGTTGACGTTGACGTCGGCGTCGCCGTCGCCGTCGACGTCGGCTTTAACCCTATCGACAAATGCTAAACAATTTCCTATGTTTTTGTATCGTTTCAGAGTTGCAAGCGACCATGCGCGCATGGCTTCTACTCCTCGCAGTGCTGGCGACTTTTCAAACGATCGTTCAAGTTGCTAGCACCGAGGATATATCATCGAGATTTATCGCAGCGATAGCGCCAACAACAACAACAACAACAACGGCCATAATTAAAATCAATACTAAAGCAACAACAACTACAGCATTAGCTAAAGCATTTAAGCCATTTAACGAGTTACTACTCCACAACAACAGCAACAACAACAACAACAACAACAGCAGTGATAGTGATAACAACAACAACAGCAACAGCAACAACAAGCGAAAGAAAACTAAGCAAAGTGCCGAGTTCAAAGTTCAATTTAACGAAGTGCATAAAACAACAACAAGAACCACAGACCAATTAGAAAATTCCAAAAATTCCAAAAATCAAACACATAACAAACATCAAAAACATCAAAAACATAACAAACTAATACAAAACAAGCATAAAAGCAGCAGCAACAACAAACAATCGAATATGGCTATCAAGGAGCTACACAAAGCTACAACAACAACGCGCACGAGAGCATTTCCCGCACAGTCCGCCATTACGGACGTGTTTCGTGTCTCGCCTGCCGCCCCCAACTACAGCAACAGCAACAACATAACCTCAAACACAGCTACAAGCAGCTTCGACTCGACGTCCTCGTCGTCGTCGTCTTTGTCAAGCTCTGAGACCGCTGTGCTGGGGGAATTCGAGGCACCAGGCATTGCGGATGCCATCATTGTCGAAGATGAGCCTGCCACGTACAGCAACAAGGAGATCATCAAGGATAAAGCGAAACCGGATCCCTCAACTCTAGTCGAAATCGAGAATAGTCTCCTCTCGCTGTTCAACATGAAGAGGCCACCGAAAATCGATAGATCGAAAATCATCATACCGGAGGCAATGAAAAAGCTCTACGCACAGATAATGGGACACGAGATCGATTCCGTGAATATACCCCGACCGGGACTTTTGACTAAATCAGCGAATACAGTCAGAAGTTTTACACATAAAGGTGAGTTCACACAAGCATAGGACTATGCTATAAAGACCTTCTTTTGGGGAGTACCCTTTAATGGGATAGGGGATTGATGGACCAAAGTGGGAAACCCTCTGAGGGAAACCCTCTACTAGAATATGGATTGATTCAACCAACTTTCATAGTAGCTAGACTTCTTTTCTCTCATGGGCTTAAGTACAGTTTTCATTTGGCAATGAGCAGAACTAAGCAGATATCTATCTAAGCTTAGGAACTTTACAGAGAGACCCTACCTTCTTTTTTCTCAGCATTTCAAGCTCTTCGCTCTAGCTACACTTTTTCTACTTAACTGTACTGCAGCTTGGTAGACATTCTAGAAACAGTTTTCCACCATTTTGTTTTTTTGTCCGCATAGCAAGTACAGCTTCTAGGGTGACCATGCAATGGAAAACCTTGCAATACCATCTTTATCTGGACTTCCATAACGTCTTTGCCTAGCTTGAACCTTATGTCTCTTGATCAAGCCAGGTTTACACAAGATCTCTAAGGCTTAACACGCCAGTTGCATAAATTTTATTATGTTTTAGGGTTACCCCAAATAGAGAGTTACCTTACCCTCTGCTTAAACTCAAGTATCTGCAAGTTTACTTCAAATTGAATTGGTTTTATTACGGTAGATTTTGATGGGATCTCTTCAGTTGTGGCTTCAGTATTCCCGTTGTAAACTCAATCGAGCTATAGTTAGCATGTGACCTGCTCGTCCACCTGTGACAGTTGCAACATTCGCAATCGCATGCGTTCTCTCTCCTTGTCGCACCTTCTCGCTGCCCGTGAAGAATGAAGAGCAATCCAGGATTTTCCCTCGAATTTCTTGGTTCATTTAAAGCGATTTGCATACCTGCGCAGCGCCGTGACGACGGCGTCGTCGCCAGGACCATATAGCCATATAATTTCCGTCTCTTGTATCTCTTTCTATACCTCTCTCTCTCTCTCTCTCTCTCTGTCGGACTGCGGGTATTGTCATCATTCACGCAAGCGTTGTGAAATCACGCGGAAATTCCGCAGCTTCAAATGAAAGGAGACAGCGACAGGCTGAAAGGACACACACACACTCTGTGTCCTTTTACCTGCCAGGCGGTTTGCTTAACCCAAATGTGACCTTGAAATTTTTCTACGGAATTACACCCGTAACGTTTAGCGCATGCGCCAAATGGCTTATTGTGTATGCGTTTGTGTGTGTGCGTGCGTGTTGTTTTTGTTGTAAAAATAACAATTATTATTAAAGCGTATTTCGCATTATTTCCACAGGATTATAGCCAGGGCAACAATAAAGCAGTTAGCATTGCACACACACACACACACACACACACACACTGACAGACCGATAGATACCCTATGTAGTATATACGCTATGTAGTTTGAGCTGAACAGGTAGCACTCGGCAAGTGTCTAAAGCCAAGCCAAGTGTCTAAGCCGAGAGCTGCCGATCGAGTTCGCTACGGTTTGGCATGCCTCTCTCTCTCTCTCTCTCTCTCTATCCCTCTCTCTCTCTTTCTTGCCGTAGAGTTTACAACTTGCGCCCTTTGTTTCGAGGTACTTGAGTTTTTGGGCGATTCAAATTAAGATGCCGCCTAGGCACCTTCACCTTCTTTGCACCTTGCACCTTGTTGAGGCTCAGCCTCAGCCTCAACCTCGAAGCGGAGCGTGGGTGGGTCAGGTCTTTTGCAAGAGGCGCCAGTCGTAAAAGTCGCCGTCGCCGTCGCCGTCGCCGTTGTCGTCGCCGTTGCCGTTGTCGGCCCGGAACGTGTGATCTGCGACCTTTTCTTTTTGCTTTTGGTTTCTGCGCCAGCTACCTTAGGCGTACCGAATGCCTTGAACAATTTTTGCCATCTTCTACAATTTTGTTTCTTTTCTCTTCCGTTACCTTTTGCAGATAGTAAAATCGACGATCGGTTTCCACATCATCATCGGTTTCGGCTGCACTTCGATGTGAAGAGCATTCCCGCCGAGGAGAAGCTGAAGGCCGCCGAGCTGCAGCTGACGCGCGAGGCGCTCAGTGTGAGTCAGTCCATGTCGTCGTCGTCGTCGTCGTCGTCGTTGGTGAATCGCAATCGGACACGCTACCAGGTGTTGGTCTATGACATAACCCGTGTCGGTGTCCGGGGGCATCGGGAGCCGAGCTATCTGCTGCTCGATACGAAGACGGTGCGTTTGAATAGCACCGAAACAGTGAGTCTGGACGTACAACCCGCTGTGGATCGGTGGCTGGCTACACCGCTCAAGAACTACGGTCTGCTGGTGGAGGTGCGCACCATGCGCTCCCTGAAGCCAGCGCCGCATCATCATGTACGCTTGCGCCGCAGCGCGGACGAAGCGCACGAGGTGTGGCAACATAAGCAACCGTTGCTTTTCACCTACACCGACGATGGTAAGCATAAGTCGCGCTCCATACGTGATGTCAGTGGAGGAGGAGGAGGAGGGGGAGGAGGCGGAGGCGGAGGTGGTGGTGGTAATGGGGGCGGCGGCGGCGGCGGCCGGAATCGTCGTCATCAGCGTCGTCCGCCGCGTCGCAAGACACACGATGAGAATTGCCGACGGCATTCGCTCTATGTGGATTTCCAGGATGTGGGCTGGAGCGATTGGATTGTCGCACCGCCCGGTTACGATGCATACTATTGCCATGGCAAGTGCCCGTTTCCGCTGGCCGATCATCTCAATTCCACGAACCATGCGGTTGTGCAAACCTTAGTCAATAGTTCCAATCCAGGGAAGGTACCAAAGGCGTGCTGTGTGCCCACACAGCTGGAGGGCATCTCCATGCTCTATCTCAATGACCAAAGGACAGTTGTGCTCAAGAACTATCAGGACATGACCGTGGTCGGTTGTGGCTGTCGATGAAGTCGATCAGAGTGCGACAGAGAAAGAGCACGTGAGCACGTGAGCACGTGAGCAAGCGAGAGAGAGAGAGAGAGCATCAAATGCTGTTTGGTTCCAAGCCGTCAATGCTTTAAACACAACGCAAACAAAATGGACTGAATATTTGAATTTTAAGTGTAAATCGTAGACTTTAATTGTATGTAGAGCGAAATGCAGCCACGCCCCCAGCCCTAGCCCCCCAGCCCCCACGCGCAAACCCCCACAGCCGCAGCAGAAGCAGCCGCCTCTGTCACTTTCCACAGCCAGGCTTTGGAAATGTTGCACAGAGCCAGTGAGAGAAAACGAGATAGAGAGAGAGACGCGACGAGACAACTGTAAATAGCCGCACGCCCCCCGCAGCCCCGCCCAGCCACAGCAACGTAACCGAAGCTCCAACCACCTAGTCCTTCCCCCCTCCCCCCGGCATCGTCGTCTCCTGCAGCCTCAACAAGAGAAACGCCATAGACCGCACTACGAGATACTTTTGTATCTAACTACGCCAGCACGTGCTGCTGATTTGAACAAATTGTAAAAAAGCTAATGCTAAGCTATACTATATAGTACTATATATAAATACAATATATATATATATGTAATACTGGAGAAAAGCGCAACACTTTTCCCGCTTACTAATACTAAACGGAATATTCCCTTTGTAAATTAATGTAAACAAGCGAAAAGGAAGGAAAGAAAGATGGAAAGAAAGATATGGTTTATGCTGCAAAAACTTCGATATCGAAATGAATTGCAAATTGTTGCTGAACTTGAAATTATGTAGATCCTATGTATGCTACACATTATAAAGATACATATATCTATATATTATATACATTAAAATATATACTGCGTATGTAACTCTCTTGTATATGTACTAAAATTACGCCCACGATACATATCGAACCTTCTACCCCCCCGCCCCCACACACACTAAATATAACTGTAAACACTCTTAACTAAAATGCAAAAAACCCTAAATTAAAAAACTACAACAAAACTATGCAAATATTACAAGAAGAAGAAGATGATGAAATGGAAATGAATCGTTTATTGTTATGCGTTTTAAGCTAAACTCGAATATAACCGATAATGTTAAAGATATGACTAAATTACTTCTAGCTATTAGTGTATAACCGTTAAGCGTACAGCATGTTGAAAAGTAATTAGAAAAAACTATATACAAAAAAAAAAAAAAAAAAAAAAAAAACACTATTAGCAGATGAACTCGAGAAACAAAATCGAATTGTAACGTGCCTGAAGTTGCAGAGCGCGCCATGTATTTTGTAATAATTTTCTTATAATTTTTTTTTTTATTCTATTTATTTAAAAAGAAAAAAAAACAAACAAACAAACAATTTTTTTTGATGAGCAAATGTGCTGATGATGAGATGAGATAACGATAATGATGAAGAGAATGTGTATGATGATGATGATGGTGATCATGATGAAGAAAGTTGAAAAAAATATAAAAGAAAAATTTTATTAAAAAAAAAAAACAAAAACAATTTAATTGCAAGTCTTTTTATTTCAAACAAAAAAACTAAAACAATTCGAATGGCATTCACTGCAAATGAAGTCAACGTCACAATGTGACGTGGTGAGTTTGCTAAAACTGACAAAAATCCACCCCTCTTCATGTACCTTCGATAGCTCAGTTGGTAGAGCGGTGGACTGTAGAGAGTTGTGCGCACAGTGTAGACATCCATAGGTCGCTGGTTCAAATCCGGCTCGAAGGATCAATTAATTTTTTTATTTTTTAATTTTTTTATTTAATTTATGTGTTTTTTTTAATTATTTTGAGCATTTCTGCATTTTTAAATTTAATTTTTAAGCTTTTATTTCGCATTTATACGAATTTCATTAGCTGTGCGGCAGGTAATATTTCTTTTATTTCTTTTTGTTTTGGAATACGTGAAAAAGTACTGAAGCTTTTACATTTAATTAATTAATTTACTAATATAATTTTTAAATATAAAAAAAATGCTTTAAATTAAAAAATATTTACATTTTAAAATAAAATTCTAGAGCTATATAAAGTTCTGCTAAATATAAAGTGGAAATATCATGCAGTGTTCTTCTAATAATCTCAGCTATATATTAAATATTTTAATATGCATTAATTATTACAGTTAATTATAAATTTAAAAAAAAAATTACCACGATCCTTCGAGCCGGATTTGAACCAGCGACCTATGGATGTCTACACTGTGCACAACTCTCTACAGTCCACCGCTCTACCAACTGAGCTATCGAAGGTCTATATTTGGTGTCGCCCCAAATGAGGCTATCAACTGTGTGCAATCAACCAAAACCAGAAAAAACAACAACAACAACAAATCAGATCACAAACAAGCCAAACAAAAGCGAATGGCAAACACGCTTATCACAGCATAAAAGCGCTAGCAAAGCTGCACAAGTTTTGCCGGGGGTATTACGTGTTGTGATTAGATTACACTAGACTACCCTAACTAAGAGTTTGGACCGATTAATTATTACTATAATGCAATCACTTTTTGTGTTGGCAAACAATGGCAGAGATTGAGAGAGTGGGGGAGAGCAAAAACCACAAAGCGTGCCACTTTGATTGAGAGTCAACACATTTTACAGCGAAAATGTGCGAAAAGGTAGCGCGACAAATAATAACTGTGATCTGTGTGTGATCTGCGTGTGAACGAGTCACTTGTTGACGGGCCAATTAAAGTGACAGCAAACAAGGCGATCGTGTAATCAGCGACTTTATCAATGAATTTGTCAGAGCTCAAAATGTTGTTTATTATTTAGTTGGGAGCTACAGTGGGTAACAAAAGTAGCGGCACTAGATGAATGTAAATTTTGCTTATAATAAAATATAAAGATAACAGTGGGTACCGAAATAGTTAAATATTGCTTAAAAGTTTTCAAAAAATATAATAAAATATATAAAAAAAAATATAATATATTATTAAAAATACAAAAAGTTTTCAAAACTTTTAAGAATTTCTCTCGAAGGTACAATGGGCACGCTGAAACACATCAAAGTTCACATACGAACATGATGCAATGAAAAACATATAGATTTTTTATATAGATTACATGCGTATTTCGCTTTTAATTAGACATCAGCGATAAGCCCGACTAGAATTACCCTAGGCGCAAAACTATAAATATTTTCAACTCAAGCTGGAAAAAACCATATGATGCTATTTATAGAGGCACTCAGAGAATATACATACATATATAAAAGACGTTGCAAGTTAAACTAGAGAGGGAGAGGGAGCAAGACTCGAAGTCGAGAGTCCGTGTGAGTCATGCAACTTATTCCCTGTCTTTCTTCTACTCTCCTACTTCTCTGCGCTTCCTCCTCATCCTCTTTGGGTTTATTTTTTTCTTTTTTTTTTTCATTTTTATCAACGGTCAGTAAATTAATTTACCCAGCACTACAAAGTCAATTTTCGGCTCAATTAAATGACTCATCACGCAGCGCAAGATGCTGAGAAACTGCCACACACACACACACACCCCTTATATGTGTGAGAATGAAAAATGTTGCGAGTGCAGCAAGCTGTTGCCAAAATGCAACTAGAGCTAAAAAAAAATAAACGAGAAATTGTCAAAAAACTCTAGATAGGTTTTCCCAGAAACCTGGCAATATTACCGATCTGAGCGAACAGATAAGCCGCCGCCCACATGCCAGCGAGAGAGAGAGAGAGCTGGAGAGCGGGATTCATTCAATCATAGCAGGAAATTGATACTAACATCTAAGGAGAGCGAAGCGAACAAATTTTGACCCGTAGATCTTTTTGCTGCGATAAGCGGGGGAAAACTAAAACTATTTGAGTCATTCTTAAAAATTATGAACATTTCTTTGTAAGATACCTGAGCAAATTACACGGGGCCCCGAGAGAGAGGACGAACCCGATGCTGGCCGCACTGCGGGGATTCTCCTCTATCTCTCTCCCTCTCTCTCTCTTTCGCTCTCTCTCTCTCTGTCTATGCAGGGCAATCATTTTCTTATCTAACTAGACAGCTTGGGCAATCGATCCCGGAGAGGAACCTACCTTACTCAATGGATCACACACAAATTGCCGCTTAGACTCAGCCCCTCCCCCCCTCCTACTTAGCTCTGCCCTGGTCAGTCTCTCAGTGTGTGTGTGTGTGTGTGTGTGTTTTTGTCAGTAATTATCCGTAAGCTGTCAGTTTTTTCGCTCTCACTCGTTTCAAGGGGCCCTTGCTGCGCCCTAACCTCTACCTTTATATAAAACACATACATGCATACGTGTGTATATGTATCTGCTGTATACCATATAGATTAACTGATATTGCCCCGCTGCGCTGCGCTGCGGCGTTGGCTTGTTTTTTATGACTTGCTGCCTTCTTTTTGGCATCCTAATTGGTTTGTTAACTATTGCTATCTCTGTTCCACGGCGGATGTGTGTGAGTGTGTGTGAGTGTGTGTGTGTGTGTTCGCCGCTTATCAGGCAACACTTTGCGAGGCGCCGCAGCTGCCTGTTCTAGGCCGGGCCGACAACGTAGTCCGTGGCCAACGTCAGCAGCTGCTGCTGCTCCTCTCCCTCTCCCTCCCTCGGGGCTGATAAGGCGGCGCTTGAGATTTGTCTTGTGCGCGCGCGTTTGCGGCATGATTCACTTGTCGACCACAGGAGTTGCCTCACAGCCTGTGGGAGAGTGTCTGTCTGTGTGTGTGTGGTGAGTCACGGCAGTTGCACTCGGGCATCTGCTCGTTTACTAGGTGGCCCCGGCCCCGTTAATTGTCGCCCTGATAGCGCAGCAGCAGCTCGCATCGTGTGTTTGTTTACTTCTAAGCGCCACTGTTTGATCTAACCGAAGGCCCAAAACAACAGAAAATAAAAAAAACAACAAAAAAAACAACAACAAAAAGAAAACCAACAACAACAGCGAACGAAAACATTTATTGCTGACACTGCAAACGTAGCGCAAGCAAGCACACGTAAACTCATGCGCTTTCACTCCCACCCTCAGTTGCAGAGCTTTGCGATACCGTTTTGATTTATTCACCACTCGCTTGCTTTTAATCCACTCGTCTGGCACTTGAACGCCTTTTGGCACACACCACACAACGACCTTCGATAGCTCAGTTGGTAGAGCGGTGGACTGTAGAGAGTTGTGCGCACACAGTGTAGACATCCATAGGTCGCTGGTTCAAATCCGGCTCGAAGGATCAATTAACTTTTTTTTTCTTTTTTTATTTTTTTTAATTAAGTTTATGTTTTTTTAAATTATCTTAAGCATTTCTGCATTTAAAATTTACATTTTTAACATTTCGTTTGGCATTTATACGAATTTTGATAGTAGCGTTTGGAGTAGAAATTTTATTTTTGTTTTTTATTTTTGAATATGTGAAAAAGCAACATAAGCATTCGCTTTGTCAGCTAAAAATACACTTTACAGTGTTGCAAAAATAGATTTAATATTTTTGGAATTTTATTTAGTGTAATTCGGTAAATTTTGTTGCTTTAAAATATATATAATCGAACTCAATCATCAGCCAAATTTGCTCTGCTTCTTTCAATGAACCTCTCAACTACAGTGGGTATTACAAGAATGGAACACAAAAGATCAACCACAATTGTGGGCTACTCAATTTGCATTGACCTCGGGGTAGGCGGGGGCAGCACACACACACACACACACAATACATGCTGAAACGGGCAACAAAAAGTCTGTCAAAAGTTGCAGACGTCCTGCCGCTGCGTTGTTGACTGCTCAACTGGCTCCTGCTCCTGCTCCTGCTACTGCTGCTGCAGCATCGTCAGCGGCTTCTGCTCCCAAACAGATGCTATCAATACATCATTTGCCTTTGTGCTGCTGTCACAAATTCATTCACCTGTTCTCGGGGCACGACTTCATCATCATCATCATCGGCATCGTGCGGCATCCGCAGCAGCAGCAGCCGGGCAGACAATTATACTGCGTTGATCTCCAATTAGGCTGTCGAAACTCCATTTACACTGCAACGGGCGTCCCATAAAATATGAGACTTCTCGGGCCTTTCATAAAGAGCAACAACAACAACGAAAAGACTCTCGCTGTGCCGCAGCAGCAAGTTGCAAGTCATCATCGCATCTCCAACTCCAGCTACAGCTACAGCAACATCATCATCGGCGAGTTAAGTAAATACAAATATGAATGAATTGCTCTGCCTGCCTGCCTGCCCGCGCAGCTCAACATGAATCCGCATCCGAATCTTGTAAATGTATCTGCGCGCGCAGCTGTATGTGAAGATCTGGATCTGGAATCTGGGATCTGGCATCTTGGCGAATCATCGCATCGCCACATTGTGTTTTCGCCTCGAGTTGTGCTCGACTTGTGCGCGCGAGTTGCGACTTGTTCGAGTGTCCCTCGAGGGACACAACTCGAGGGGCTCCACTCATCGAGCACAGGCAGCAGTTGCTCCTCCTGCTGCTGCTGCTGCTGCTGCTTTTGTCTCTCGTTCAACAAGAGTTTTACGAAAATCGATTCATGTAATTTGCCGATCGAGCGACCCCTCGACAGCCTCGAGTGGCCAGTGATGGCATAGCAGCCCTAGGCGTGCCTTGAGTTGCGCATTAATTAGTTCAGCCATAGGCTAACCCAACCAGAGCAACTAACTAGAATAGAATACTATGGAGAATTTGGATTCAAAAGTTTCTATCAACATTAATTTCTGTGGATTATCGCAGAAAAGTTGAAGTCGATGTAGCGAAAACAACGAAAAATCCACTGGAAAATAAATAAGAAATTATGTTATAAAATTTTAATATTAAATATATTACAACTAAGAAAAATTAGATGGATGCATTTTAAAAATTAATATATTGTATTAATATTGTTACAAAAATTAATTTAATTTATTAACACACAGTAAATATTAAAATATAATAATGTATTAATTAAAATACGAATTTAAAATAATCTTGAAATAAAAAGGTAAAAGTTATAAATAATATTATTATAAAAATTTATTTGTTAATTAATGCACAGTAAATTAAATATTAAAATATAATAATGTTAATTAAAATACGAATTTAAAATAATCTTGAAATAAAAAGGTAAAAGTTATAAATAATATTATTATAAAAATTTATTTGTTAATTAATGCACAGTAAATTAAATATTAAAATATAATAATGTATTAATAAAAATACAATTTAAAAATGATTTTGAAATATAAAGCTAAAAGTTAGAAAATCAACGAGATATTTATTTAAAAAATTATTTTTTAATATTTATAATATTTATTTATTTATATTAATTTTTTATATAATTAAAAGTTAAATGTTTACAATATTTTAAACAATTTCTATAGATATTTTTGCACTTGAGGCAGCCAAACTAAGCGTAGTTGCCTTCGCGTTGGGGCCACATGCCGCGTCGCTTTGTCTGCGCAGTTGCCTTCTGCTGCCCCAGTGTGTGTGTGTGGTCGCGTCTCTGTGTGTGTATGTGTGTGTGTTCGTTGCAGTTTTGCTTTCGCCAAAGCCTTGCCAGCAGAGGCAGCCACAGCCGAGAGAGAAAACCTTATTAAAGCGTAACTAAATGCCGCGGATTAATGTCTAACTGGCAGCCTCTGCCTGCCACAGGGGCAGCTTGCAACTGGCAACTTGCAACTAGCAACTGGCAGTTGGCTCTGCCACTGCAGGCAGCTCTTGTACCTCCCAACAGGTGCTCGTAAATGCCATTCAAGTGACAGCCCGGACGCCATGGGCCACCACGCCGTGGCATTAGCATATAAGCTGCCTGCTCTAATGAAGCAACAGCCACGGCAACAGCCAAGGCAACTTGCCACAGTTTGCAGGCGCTGTCTGGCGAACGGAAGCGAACGAGCTGTGCAGAGCTGTGTAAACAAGCTGCGATTAATGTAAATTTAATAATAGTAAAAACAACAACAACAACAACAACCACAACCACAAAGAAACAAAAACAATAACAAAACAATTAATCAGCTGCAAAGTCAGCTGGAATCGGCGGGCGCAATTAACATTTGCCTCGACTGCGCCCGGCCGCTAATTGATAATCGCAATTGACACTGATTGAGGCGGGCTCCACTCGGGGGCTTCCAGTCGATTGCTGTGAAGCTGTGATTCTAGGGGATTGGCTGGGTTGCCAATTGGTGTCAGCTGCGATAAGGATATTTGACAGTGAAACTTATGAAATGCAAAGTGATTTATTGTTGGAAATATGAAACAATAAATTGAAATGGCTAAATTGACCAAAGATCTGCGTAAGATGATATTATTATTATTTATAAGATATAAATGAATTTATTGTAAATATAATATATCTTATTTTTTCTAATCATAAAATTTTTAATTGAAATATATTTTTTTCGTTCTTTTTTTTCTTTTTTTTTAATGAGCTTTTATATAATTTTTTTTAATTATTTATAAATATTTAAAATTTATACAAAATTTATTATTATGTAGTTTGATATTATTTTACTTTAAGAATAAATAATTAAAATTTATAATATGATATACTATATTATTTAAATTAATTCTTAATCATTTTGTTTATTTTTCGGAATTCTTAAATTATTTAAATTTTTTATATCCATTTGGAGTAGATTATAACAATAATTTTTGTTTAAATTTTCTAACCTGCGTTTCAGAAATTTCCACCCCTCTATAAAATTACACTGCACCACAAAATTGACACAGTATTAACAACATTTTCTACCAAACTGCTTAACAAACTGTGCCACAAGTATTTGCTGCATCATTTGCCCAGTTGAAAAACATATTGCGCCATGGCTTAGTTATTTCGCTGGTCATGTTGACAAATACTGGTTTTTCGCAGGAAAATCCCCCGATATTCAGTTGGCAAACAACACTTGGAAAATTAACTAGAAATGCAATAAACATTCTCGAATTGAATTTGAATATATTTAAAATTGAACCCTCCCGCATGGTTCATTGACCAGCGATCATCATCGATCAGCGATCAGCGATCAGAACATCAACAGGATGTACTTTACAGGGTATGTGGCCCTTTCAATACTATTTACGAATGCAACAGTTGCCAATCGCCATCGGCGCAATTAAATCAAACTAAAGTGAGACAAGACTCGATCGGTTGGGGGGCAGCTCGATCGATTCGATCAGGGCTACCCCGTCCCGCGCTCTTGCGGGGTGTTAGTTTGATTTATCAGTTGCTAATTGAAAAATTATACTGCCTTCTGTCGCTGCATTTGTCAGGCAGTTAGTTAAAATGTTGTCATTTCTGTTTAGCTGGAGGCGGACTGTGTGCCAAGGGGTGTGGTCTATGCCCAGTGACAATGGCAATTCAATTTATTAAATGATCGCAACTCGCACTTGTAAATGATCGCAACTCTGGAATTTTTTCCTAGGAATTTTGATTGAGTTGAATAAACAACCGACTCGATGATATTTTCGTATTCGTATTCGTGTATTCGTATTCGATATGTAAACGAATTGTGTAAGTGCTCCGCCCGGCCGTGCTAAAAATAGCACAGCGAATGTGACGGGCGAATTCGAGATGGCGATGGCGAATACCATGAATACATGTGAATACGCATGTGAATACGTATAGTATGCGAATGCAACTGACTCTGGAGCGCCTTGGGCAAATAAAGCAATGCAAACAAACGAATGACTTAGGCAACGAACGCGGCAGCAGCAACAACAGCAACAGCAACAGCAGCGCAGCGCGTCATCAACTGCTTAACTGCTTAACTGCTGGCAAACTGCGCTCATTGTTTGGCCAGCGCAAAATTTATAAGCTACCAGGCAAATCAATGCACATAAATAAACAAAATGTGACGTTGAGCGAAAGACAAGCACTTGAAGTATTTTAATTGTCTAAATGCCGATGCGCTGATGATCGCCACCGATCGCCAGCGATCGCCAGAGATCGCCAGCGATCGCAGCATCCACCGTTCTTTCCAAACAACCAAACGACCAATCGAACAAACCCAACTAGCGATTGCCCTCGCTGTGTGACAACCGCAACAACAAGCTGCGGAGCAGTGCAACGATTGCACTAAACAACATGATAAACTTTTTGCTATCGATAACAAAATGATAAAGGTTTTAGTCTGATTTTATATATAATAGTATGAAAAAACTAGGCTTATCAAACTTTAGAATTTAAAAGAAATATCCTCATATGATTTAGAATCAATCAACGCTAAAATTTAGAAAAATTATTTTACAAAGTAGTTTCATATTTTAAGTCATCATTTTGGGTTTTTATACCCACTAATTTATAAGAAATATTTTTAAAATATTTTTTTCATTCTTATGAAACTGGAAATTTAAGCTTAGCATAAATTTTTGAATCTTCTTTTTGTGGGGAATTTAAAAGAAACTATTTTTGCAAAATATATAATAAAAAAACTGAAAATTGAAAAATACAAAAAAAAAAATACAAAATAATAAAGAATTGAAATCAAAAAATTTCTTAGAAAATCGAAAAAAATTTTTAAGTACATAAAAATTAAAAGAGATAAAGAGACAATAACTTTTGGCTTTCTTTTCCCTAAATTTTAAAAATTTAAAAATTTTTTAAAAAATCTTTTGAAAATTTCCTTACTTGATTGAAATTTTCAATCCTGCTGCCGCATAGTGTGCTCTCGTCAAGGAGCTGAAACTGTGCAGCACTGTGCACTGCCGAGAACGGGGAACTACTCTTGCTGGCAGGAGACTGCGAGAGCACTTGGGAAACTGCAGTGAAAAGTGGCGAGACAGAGAGAGAGAGAGAGAGAGAGAGAGAGCAACTGCAAGTTGTGGAGCTCTCGCGCGACAGATGCGGCTTGCGCCTACGACAATTTATGTGTTGGCTTGAAATTTCTCACAGAAAACAAAGGAAATTCCAAGCGCGGAAAGGAATGTTAAGGCGATGTGGATGTGGATCTAGAGAGTTGGAATATGTCCGCACCCGGACGCGGATGCGAATGCGAGAGTTCTACCAGTACTTCCAGATTCGATTGGGCCGACGCTGCCGCCGCCGCTGCTGACATTTTGCATTTCGTGCAACGCATTCCTTGGGGCGCTGCTGGGCGCATGCGTACCACACACCAAGGAGGAGGCGACGACGACCACGACCACGACGACGACGACGACGACGACGACGACGACGATGGCGATGGCCAACATTGACACTGATGAGCCGGCAAAGATGTTGCCAGAGGCGCAGGCAGCCTGTTGCTGCAGCTGGCAGTCAAGGTGGTCACCCCAAATGCAACACGCAACGGCAACAACAGCAACAGCAACAACAACAACTGCGGCGTGATTGTTATGGCTGCGTTGCCGCAGTTCGCCTTGTTCTCCAGTTGCATTGTAAATTCGTAAAACAATAAAGAAATAAATTACTTTCGGCCCCGGTCGCAGTCGCAGTCGCAGTCCCAGCCAGGTTCAACTCCATCTCCAACTCCAACTCCAGCTCCAACTTCAAGTCCAAGCTCAAGCTCAAGCTCAAGCTGAAGCTGAAGCTGTAGCTGAAGAACTCTTGTACTTGTGCGCGTGTGAGCCAGCAGGAACAGCCGGCACAGCCGGGACGGGCTGGACTCGGAGGACAGACAATAGCACAAAGAACACGACAAAGCGTTGAAATCGTCGTGCCTTTTGTGCCGTCTGTCCCGGCTGCGACTCCACGCAAACAGCCAAAGCAGGCAAAATGGCCGTCAGTTTCGGCTCAATTGAGCTGGCCCAGCCAAAGCGGCAACAACACGAGCAGCCGCAGCGGCAGCCAGAATGGACCTCCGAAAAACCAACAAAAATGCAGCGTGTACCTCCTCCTACAATGGTGCCCTCCGCCCTCCTCCGCCCTCCTCCGCCCTCCTCCGCCCTCTGCCTGGTAACAACAACATAATGTCTGACATGAACTTTGCGCGCTGCCTGAAATTGCAATTTTAATGCAATTCGTGAGCCGCAACCGGCCAATCGTTCAAGTCCAAGTACAATTGGACCACCCCGACGGCAGATGCAACTGTGACTGCCCCGCACCCCGCCCCCTCTGACTGACTTGTCTTGCCATGGGGCACCCGCACCATGGGCAGCAGCTGCAGCAGACAGTGCACACACAACTAGCCGAGTGGGCGGATCGAAGTGTATCGAGTCGAGTCGATGCAAACACAAGACTATTCTCAAGATCGAAGTGCAGTGAAGGCAACTGCAGAGTCATAAGAAAATATCATAATAATCAATGAATATTATATAATGAGTTAATATAATATACAATTTTAATATATGCAATAAAGTATTATAATATATTATTATAAATAATTTTTGAAATTTTTCTTCATACATATTTTGTTCTTAAACAAGTTCTCATTTTGAAGTAGGACTTAAAGTAAAAATATATATAAGAAAACTAAAGCTGCAGAATAAAAATTTAAAATTGAAATAAAATATATAAAATAATTAATAAAAATAATAATAAATAAATAAATAATAAATATATATAATAAATAATAATAATAATAGTAGAAAATAATATTAAAAATTTTAATAAAATTTAATTAACGTTATTACTGTCCCATTTATATTTTTAAATTTTAAAAATATTTAAAAACTTTTTTCATTATGTTACATAAATAAAGAAAAAAATAAATAATATTTAATTTTAATTTTAATTCGAAATAAAAATTCATTTTCTGATATTTTCTTTTCATTTATGCATTATTTTAATTTAAAAGTTATTTAGCTCTTTTATGTGTTAAATTAGTTTTTAAATATTTTTTTTATTTTTAATCGACTGCTTATGTTGAATATATAAATTAATAGATGCATAGATCTTAATACATTTTTATATTATATTTCAATCTAGCTTGGTTTTCAATTGAATTTCTTCGCTCAGTAGTTTCTCTACTCCAAGCAGGATCTACAGTTCTGTAAACAAAAAATACCGAATTTAATTACAAACAGTTTAACAACAATTTCGCCTTTGTTAACTTCCAGCCATTATGCTACGTCTATATTGTTTGATATTCTTCTATCTCTAACAATAGATAATTCCAATTATTTTCTCATATCTAGACTAAACTCGCAGCGGCTCTCTATAATTTTGTGGCACAACAACAGCCTTGTAATTGCCAGACAGTTATGTATTATCGCTGATCATCATGATGATGTTTAGAGGCAGCACACACATACATACATACATGTAGAGCTCTCTTCGATCGTACCTTGTGGTACATCTTTATATGCTGCTTAGCTCGAGGCGAAGCAGAAAAACATTTGGCGTTGCCAACATGTCTGCCATGACAAAAGCCAAGCCAAGCCAAGTCGAGCCAAGCCACGATCGCCGTCTACAGACAGCTTCAGTCTACAGTCTACAGGCGAGTCTTCGAGACTCTTTGGGGTCTTTGGCTGTGCAGAGAGCGAGGGAGCGAGAGAGAGAGGGGGAAAGGGAGAGGGAGAGACTGACAATGAGCGTCTCATGAAATGCCAAAATGTCTAGCTGCGAATGCTACACGAAGCCAAAAACACAACAACAACAACGGCTCAACACAATGATTTCAATAATGAACTGTAGTTTTTTGTGTAATTTTATTCTTTGCTTTTTTGTTGGTTTTTTCAACATGTTTTTTTTTTTTTTTTTTTTTTGTTTTGGCCATCGCCGCGAGGGTTTAATCTAGATAAACAGACAAGCCACAAAAAGTGCCTCAACATCAACGCAAGCGGAGCTCACAGCGAGCTGCTGTTGTTGTTCTTGTTGTTGTTGTTGTAGTTGAAGACATCGTGTGTTGTTCATTTGGCCAGGCACGCCCCTAAGCCGCAGCCGCCCCTTCCCTTCCTTTGGCCCCCCCGTTTGCTCCACGGCGACAGCTCAATACGTTTTGCGCCTTTTAATGGAATTCAATTCAATTCTTATCGTGCAGCAAATTATTGTTATTAATTATATGAAAATGAGGGGGGAAAGAACAACGAGTAGGAGGGAGCAGGGAGTGGAGGGGAGTGAGGGGAGCGAGGGTTGCTGATGGGGTAGCGTTGGCAGCAACAATTGCTCAAGGGCTGGGAGCGACACGCTGTCTGTGGCTGACTGTGCGATCGTACGCGAGCGCGACTGCCTGATTGAAGCATAAATAATTTCATTATTATTATTTATTAGTTGTCTTGTTGTTGTTGTTGTTGTTGTTGTTGTTGCTGCTGCTGTTGTTGGCTGGGGCGCACCTTTGGCAAATTAGAAATCGCCGCGTAGTCGCGTTGATTGCGGATTAGCCCCCAACTTGAAAGATGACTGACTGACAGTACGATTGGCTGACTGACTGACTGACTGATTGACTGACTGACTGACTGATTGACAGACTGACTGGCGGGCGGACTGGCCTGAACTCACATTGAACTTCAAATCGGCATTCATATTTCATCAGCTTTTTATTTAACACTTGAGCTTTGAGTTTTGTGTTTCTTTTGCCTCGCTGCAAAAAAAAAAAAAGGAAGCGAACGCGATGCTTTTTGCGATCTCACAGACAGCGCGTCGACTATATGCGATGTGAGGCGATCGTAAATATAGCTTGACATTTAAGTTTGAAAAAGTTAGCTCTTTGGGTTATGAATTATATATTATATATACTCCAGCATACTCTTTAAAATGTTGCGGTTTTTATTTGAAATTTTATTGTAATAAAAGGTTGATCTACAAGAATTTATTTTAAAAATTATATAAAAATTATATAAAATATATATTTTATTCTATTTATTGTATTATATTTATCCAATCTAAAATGTCAGGAATTTGAAAACTTTTTAAAGGTGTCACACCTACAACTTCCCCAAAACTTCTTCGAAATTCGTTTCATTTTAAAATTGATTTCTTATCAAATTTAGTTAAATTAAAACAGATCAAATTTTTGACGATTTTTTAATGCTACCCCCTTAGCAAATATTTAAAAATATTTTTTTTTTATTTTTTTTTTATTTTCCTTTAAAATTAGTTAGACTAGTCTAAAATAGCATACACATTAATTTTTAAATTAATTTTCCACTCAAAATCTTTAAACTAGCTAAAATATACCCCATATAAGCCCCTTTCCGAACTCTCCATCATTTGCTGACTCAATTTCTGGCTGTTCTTACATCATTCTCGAAAAATAAATACCTACAGTGTATTATTCTATGCCATAGTTTGCCCTCGTCCCCAATAGATAATTGTCTTATCAACGAAACGAAACTAGAAACAATTGGTTTAATGTTTTGCGCAAGTGCAGGCAGTGCCATCGCCACATCGAAGACAATATCTCTGCTTGTTTATATAATCTCTTGTGTTCCGTTTTTTATTTTCGCAGTCTTCTTCTTCCTCTTCTCCGAGACAATGTGATCTATTCATGGTGCGACGATGTCAGCTTTTTTTGAAATTTGCGCCGCAACATGGTGCCAAAAAGTAGCGAAGCGTATGGCAACGATGAACTTGGAACTCTTGGCAGAACTGACAGATCTTCACACAGATCACAGATGGTAGCTAACGATGCTGCGATCGCAGTTGTCAGTTTCATAGTTTATACCATGTGCTCAAAATACAAATTGGAAAAGCCAACAAACGGAGGCTAAGACAAGTTGAGTCGTTTTACAGGATGAGGTGAGCAGCGACAATGAAGATGAAGTGATCGCACAGTGCGGCAGAGATCAGCACAGAGATCGGCGCAGATCATGGCTTTGGCACAGCGGGGCGATCATAATGATCATTCATCATTTGCGAGAGCACTGTGAACAGCGCGAATAACAAATAAAAATGTCTGTTTCTGTTGCCATTTCGAGGCCTCATGACAGGCAGCAACCAGAAAAATCAGCAAGAATTTTTTTTTTCAAAAAAAATTTAAAAAATTCCATAAAATACAAAAAATGTGATACATTTGCATTTTAATGATTTGTAATGCTTGTCAGTGTGTGTGCGTGTGTGTGTGTGTCTGATATGCCTCTCAAGTGTCGCTCAAGTGATCGATATTGAGGCGAATTTCTTTGAAGATCGCTTGCTGAAGCATCTTTGCAATACATTATTCAATTCAATTGGTATATCATCTGCGGGGTATTTTTTGCTGGGAAAGTACGCAATGCATTTCAGAAATTCTTGTTGAGTCGAGATATAGTATATATGTATATGAAAGTGATCTGCTTGATCAGTCAAAGAAGATGCCTAAGTGCTTTAATGTTTTGACAGAGCTTGTCTGTTTGTATGGAATATATATGGTTATTGATCACAAATAAATCTGTTCTTCAGCTGACTAAGAACTCTATTGAAAGATCAATATTTTTTATTTTGATATTAGAATTTTATTAAAATTTTTATTATAATTTTAATTTATTATTTAATTTTATTAAATTTAAATTTTGTTTTTTTTTTTATTCTTTATTTGTAATTTCTAAGAATTCACCTTTATATATGAATATGCAACATCTGTCATCTATATCTTTCTACAAAAGACTCATAAAATACCATTATGCGCAACATGTGCATGTGCAGCAAGTTCGTTGCCTAAGTCTTTTGATTGGCTTTCAACAAGCAGCAAATAAATCGTCTCGATTATGCGGCTCTCCCTGTGTGTCTGTGTCTGCGTGTGGTCCACATCCTCTGACCGCAAATTGCTAATCAGCTCGTCAGCCACACACACACACACACACACAGCGCATGGCATGGAGTGGGAAGAGGTAACAAATTTATGCGGCTTATTAGCGCGTCGCAAATATTTTCGCAGCAAACAAATTAGATCCACTTAGGCGGGCGGCAGGTCTGCTTTCATGGCATCCCAATTGCCAAAAATTATTTCATCAAATATCAGCGTGGAAGGGGTCGAACCACAAAGCGATAAAACCAAAACGTTGTTGCTGCGGTTAAACCGAAAGAAAACAACAACACAAAAAGCTGGCCAACACCCAAAGTGTCTATGCGCACACCTTGACTATGCCAAAAGACAGAGAGAGGGGGGGAGAGAGAGAGGGATAGATGGAGACACCTCATCGAGACCCAAACTGAAAATCAAAAACCAAAACGAACCGCAGCCAAAACGAGACATAAAAAAATCATATAAAAAATCGTTAATAAATTTCACATACACAGCGAGGGAGCAGGCGGGAGGAGCACAGCAGCTGGGACAGACGAGACCGAGTTGGACTGGAAGTCGAACTGGGACTGGGACAGCGTCACAGCTGCAGCCAAAGGGAGCTAACCTTTTATGCCCCTCAGAAGGAGGAGAGGAGGATCGACTGCGAGATAATCTAAAGTAAAACTCGTGGAGCATAAATAAAAAAGAAATTACTTAATTTCTTAATAATGTTGTGTTGCTGTCGGAGTGTGTGTGTGTGTGTGTGTGTGTGTGTGTGTGTGTGTGTTGTCCATGTTGTTGTTGCTGTTGCTGTTGCTGTTCGCCAATGGCTTGTTTCGACAACTTTTTTATAATCCTTTTAGGCCCCGCGGCTGCTGCCGCTGCTGCTGCTGCTGCACTGTGAGAAATGCTGCAGTGCTTCATCAATCCGTTGCTGCTGCTGTTGTTGTTGTTGTTGTTGCTGTTGTTGTTGCTGTTGTAGTCGGTCGGCCTGTGCGGGCCTTTGCATTCTGTTGAAATGAAATCTTTATTTCCTTTCGTGACTATAATTAATAATTTTCGGTTTGCTTGTTTTTTGTTTTCGACTCGCTTCGCTTTGCTTTGCTTTGCTGCCTCTGTGTGTGGCTAGAGGAGAGTTTGTGGCCCAAGGAGCAGCCCAGCAGCATCCGAGCAGGAGCAGCAGCGATCACACCACACACGCAGCGGCGGCTAATGATGATCATCAGGCAGCGGCTGAGGCAGCGGCAGCGGCAGCCGTTGGCTATGGCGATGATGAAGTTGTTAAGTTGCGCTGCCTGTACCCCTGCCTCCCATCCCTCTGCCCCTCCCCCCCCCCCTCACAGCATGTTTTATGCCTGCAAATTGTTGGTTCTTCTTCGCCGGTTATTGTTCTTTGTTTTTTTCGGGCAACTTTTTGCATGGTGGCCAACATGTCTCCCGCGGTTTGTTTTGGCCCTTTTCGTACATTTTTGGGTGGTTACTGGCACTTATGTCCCCTCTCTCTCCCCTCTCTCTCTCTCGCTCTCTTTCGCTTGCTGTCCCTTTCACATAAAGCAAATAACCGCGTAGTAAATCATTTCCTAATTAGCGGGCAGAGACGCTGAGGCTGAGGCAGAGGCAGCGGCAGCGTCAGCAACGGGAACTTGCCCAGAAACTGGAACTGCAGCAGACTGTGGCAAGGTTTTCTCTGCTACATGTTGCATGCCACAGCTGTGGCACGCCACTGCAATTGGGTGGGCAGGTACCGCTAATTTGAATTTAATTGCGGGCCTATTTGCATGCCACAGCGAGAGAGAGAGAGAGAAAGGGAGACCCTTCCGAGGGAAACGTAGAATCTTAACTGCCTCACAAAGAGATAGAACTATTATTAGCGGCTGTAAAATGAGTCACACACACACATACATACATATATATACATCCTATATATAGTATAGATTATATACCGCCTAGTAGGGCAGTTGGTAAGCTAAAAGAACCGTTGCTGCTTGCACTGATAGAGATCGACGACAAGGTCAGCGCGCGTATCGCAAGGGAGGAGCCCACGCTGCGTATGCGCATTGTGCGCCGTTTGGCAGCTTAATTAAGCGAAACTTCGCGACGTTGGCATGCTAAAAAATTAAGTGCAAATGGTCAATTAAGTGAGTAATTTATGAAACAGAAAACTCTCAGCAGCAGTTATGGCCAAAGGATCAGACGACCGGTTGGCCAGGCAATATATCGCATATATACACCATATACATATAATATATACAGATATGGAGTGTGCATATATCGCACATTCATTGAGTGCGCTTATTTTCGTATACTTCTGCATTGTATTAACTCATAAATTCGAAGTTCGTTAAGAATGTCGAAATAATAAATGCGGCTGCCACATTAAGCCCCCCGCGAACAGCAACAACAACAGCAACAACAACAACACCGGCAGCAACAGCAGCAACAACAAGAACAACTACTGCGAGCCATCAACAAAACAATGAACAATCGATTAAACACAAAAAGCGACGGCAGCCAACGGCAGAACAAAGACAAAAACGCCGACAAAATGCCGAAGACCTCAACGCATCCCATTGGACGACAGATGCAGCAGCAGCAGCAGCAACAACAACAGCAGCAACAGCAACAGCAGCAGCAACAGCAACAGATGTACAAGAACAACAACAAAAGCTGCAAGCGAAAATGAAAATTTATTAAAAATCAACTCGCAGTGATATGCAAGAAACCAGCTAAGAATGCTGTAAGTCGCGTACACTCAGCTACGAAATACTCTGCAGTAAGTTATTTACGTTGGAAATATGGTCACCTTAGATAATTGACAGAAAGATATTCCGAAGCAAACACAGCTACAGCATTGCTGCTGTCGCACGAAAGAGTTTTAGTTGACCAAACGTTGATTATGTATGTGTAACTGATAATATGGTCACCCTAAACCTGAATTATGTGCTCGTTTACTTTCGAAATGAGGCATGTTCTATGAGGTTTAAGATAGATAAAGATAATTTATTTATTTAGCTTAGGAAAATATGGTCACCTTTCAAATATGGTCACCCTTAAGATATGGTCACCTTAATAGTACTTAACGAGCCAAGAAAGTCAGGTTGATTTCTTTAAAAGTTGCCAACTGGCTTCGCTGTGTAAATATGGTCACCCTAAAGTGAAGAATGGTCACCCTAAAATAATTTAGAAATTGCTAAATCAATCAGAAATTGCTAATCAATCTATCAATAAATGGAAAGATATTTTGAAGCAAACACAGCTACAGCATTGCATCTATTGCATGAAAGAGTTTTAGTTGAGCAAACGTTGATTATGTATGTGTAACTGATAAAATGGTCACCCTAAACCTGAATTTTGTGCTCGTTTACTTTCGAAATAGATTAATAGAATAGATTAAGATAATTTACTTATTTAGCTTAGGAAAATATGGTCACCTTTAAAAAAAGGTCACCCTTAAGATATGGTCACCTTAACAGTACTTAACCAGCTACGAAAGTCAGGTTGATTTCTTTAAAAGTTGCCAACTGGCTTCGGTGTGTAAATATGGTCACCCTAAAGTGAAGAATGGTCACCCTAAAATAATTTAGAAATTGCTAAATCAATCAGAAATTGCTAATCAATCTATCAATAAATGGAAAGATATTTTGAAGCAAACACAGCTACATCATTGCATCTATTGCATGAAAGAGTTTTTGTGGACCAAACGAGGATTATGTATGTGTAACTGATAATATGGTCACCCTAAACCTGAATTTTGTGCTCGTTTATTTTCGAAATAGATTAATAGAATAGATTAAGATAATTTACTTATTTAGCTTAGGAAAATATGGTCACCTTTAAAAAAAGGTCACCCTTAAGATATGGTCACCTTAACAGTACTTAACCAGCTACGAAAGTCAGGTTGATTTCTTTAAAAGTTGCCAACTGGCTTCGGTGTGTGAATATGGTCACCCTAAAGTGAAGTATGGTCACCCTAAAATATTCCAGAAATTGCTAAATCAAATAACTGTAAAAGCAATCAAATCTGTACTTTCACATTTGCATCAGCTAAGCAACTCCACTCCGCTTAGGTTATTACGCGGTATTAACAGTCGTCAGTCGGACACAAAAGGGCATTGCAATTTGTAGCGCAGGGTCCATTAACATAAATTAAGGCAAATGTCCGGGGCGACAATGTCGCGCTGCATGTGGAAGTGGAAGACGCCCTCCACTCACTCACACACACCAGTACACACATGCTCGATCGCAGCCAGCTGGAGATGGATGCAGTGCAGCAAGTGGCAAGAGAGAGAGAGAGAGAGAGAGAGCAGGGCAATTTTGTGTGGAATTTATTAAGAGATGGGCTAACAAAACAATTTATGCCTTTTTAATGGCTTATTAGCCATTATTAGTCGCGCTTATCGCGCCCGTCTCCAAAACACACACACACACACACTCACTCGCACACAGCTGCTGCTGCCGTGGCTCAGTGTCAGTTTCAGTTTGTTTGCTCTTTCAGCTGCGTCCTCGAACTTGGCCGAACGGAGCTCAAATTTCAGCGAGTTGCTGTTGCTGTTGTTGTTGTTGTTGCCGTTGACAAAAATGAAAAATTATCGTAATAAATTAAATTTGCTATCGCAAGGCATTAATTCTGGTCACAAAACCAACAGCAACAACGGCAACAACAACGGCAGCAGCAGCAGCAGCCGCAAATGAAAGGAATTTCTGCTTCGTTTTGTTCGCATTTGCTGTTTCGTGTTGCTGACTTTTTGCCAATTTTAGAAACCGTTGAAAGTGAAGCTTAACGTGGCTTAGTGACATTTGTTGTGATTGCTGTTGTTGGCTGTTGCTGTTGTTGGCGTTGCAGCCGCTAATGATGATGGCATACAAAAGACTTAGGCAACGAACCTGGGCGATCGCGTTGCTCATTTGGCATGCAATGTGCGGCTTGATCGATAGCAGAGCATTCATTCTGGCTAAAAGCACTTAATGAGCGAGTGGGGAGAGCAAAAAAAAAAACAAACTAAACTTGTTTTCGGAAGAGGATCTTAAGTGAAAAAAGTCCACCTAAATGTTAACAAATTTATCATAAATTGATCAAGTAAAATCCGTAGCTGGTGCCGCATTGTCTGGGAAAACTATGCGAACTGCGCGAAGAGGCAAACAAAAGGCGAGCTCAAAGCTTGAGGCTGTCGCGCATATTGGAAACCTGTATGGAATTTTTGACAAATGTTTAACATGCGACAGCTGTTTACCCAATAAATCCATTAGCTGTACAAACAACAACAACAACAACAGCAACAATAAAGACAATAAATTTGACTATCGAGAAAACAATGAGACGCGCCCAAAAAAAACGCAAATTGTCATTAGCTGCGAGCATAAGAGTATTTAGTATTTTTTTGGTATTTAAATACTGCATGGGTTTGCAATTGTTGCGCGGCATCGGCGCAGACAGCGCAGCGCCAGGCAACATGCGTTGGCAACAGTGGCCAAAAACAAAAGACTCAGGCAACAAACTTGAAACGGTCAGGCCACACGCTCTGGCACATTTCTTTGATAAGCTGTGTGTATTAGTGTGTGCGTGTGCGTGTGTGTGTGTGTGCTGGCTTAGCGAAGCGTAGCGCTGCATCTTATCGGGCCAATCAATCTTTGTTGTTTGTTTTAAACACGTTTCATAAAAATTAATTTTTTTATTTATTAAGCAAAAGCATTTTATGGCGTGCTGTGCGCAGAGACGCGAACTGGAAAGAGCCCGAACCCAATAGCCAGACCGAGCCCAAGTCCCTCCCCAGTGCCCCTGTATGTGTGTGTGTGTGTGAGAGAAACACCTGCTGCGATCCCCCCCCAGCAAACGTTTTCTCTCAGCCCAAAGCCAAAGCCTCCCCCTGCGCGCTCGCCCTCTCCCTCTCTCTCCGCTGCTGCTCTGCTCTTCTCTCCTGTTCAATGCGCATTGCTATTGTTGTTGTTGTTGTTGTTGTTGCGTTATTATCATATGATATCATCACCCGAAATTCCTCGCTCGCAAATAAATCCAACAACTAAATGAATTTCAAATTCTTCAGCCGGCAGAGGCAGCGTCCCGCTGCTTTGTTTGCAGAGCGTCAGCCGCGGCATCATAAAATATTAATTAATTAGCCAACAGAGAGAGAGAGAGAGAGAGTCGGTTAGAAAGCGTGCTTCAGCTCACACACACACACACACACGCACACACCTCATTTGACAGGGAGCTTGATAATCGCTTTGATAGTAAAATTAGATAAGCTTGACCATCAATTTCTATTGTATTTGCCTAACAAATCCAATCAAGTTCAAGTTTATGGCCCCCCCTCTCTCTCTCTCTCTCTCTCTCTTGCTCTTAAAGAAGTTGTTAAAGTTCAGTTATGGAAGTGAAAACGATGAGAATGAGAATCAATTGGGGGGACTGATTTCATTTCATTCTTTTTATGCGCGTCACAAAAATGTTAAACATGTTTCAAACAAATTTTATGTCATTAAGCTATAATTAGGCAGAGCCATAAAAACCGCAGTGCAAACATTATCGAGCAGACCCTGAGAGAGAGAGAGAGAGAGAGAGGCCGCAACTCTTCACAAACTGTTGACAAAGAATTGGAAATTTTGTTAATTTCATAATTTGTAGACAAAAGCTAAAGCGCGATTTCATCAGATATCGAAAGATTATAGTATAGTAATTAGCATACGAAATTGCAGTATATATAGCGCTGATCTGTGCGCGAATCGCTTTGAGCTTTGCAGTTGGTAACAGTTTTTACA
Source organism: Zaprionus ghesquierei (assembly GCA_018904095.1). Taxonomy (NCBI): domain Eukaryota; kingdom Metazoa; phylum Arthropoda; class Insecta; order Diptera; family Drosophilidae; genus Zaprionus; species Zaprionus ghesquierei. The sequence continues at coordinate 13,528,288 of JAEIGP010000806.1, read as the reverse complement.
ATATCTATCGGCCGATCTGAGTCGTAGTAACGCTATAAAGGCCACAATTCCATTGCGCACTGCCCAGCCCCAGTCATCGCGCTATAACAATAATTTTATTTAAATATTTAATAATCAATTCTTTTTTTTTGTATTATTTTTGCATTTGTTTTTGTTTTGCTTAGTTCCTACTCACTTTCACATGGCCGAGAACCGGCACAGCGCAGCACAGCTAAGCGCGCGCGCGTAGCACATGGCGTATGCGCAATAAGGAAATGCGCAAAAAGACGTTGTCGATAGAGACGCAGCGTCGCCGCCCACGCCGCCGCCGCACAGCTCATAACAGAGCAAATGCATGAGGCATTTTATGAGGCAGCGCGAGCACTAAATCAATGTGCGACAATTAATGTTAATGCGTTATGTTAAATAAAATGCTGAATATACGGCCAGCATTTGTACTTGGACCTACAGCCGAGAGCAGCTGTGGCTGCGACTGCGACTGCAGTTGGACCTGTTCCTATTAAGATTTGCGTGCCGCGTTTTATAGCGTGCACGTTTTAGTAATATGTCAAAATCAAAATAAACGCGCGAGCGAACGAACGAGCGAGCGAGCGCGCGCGCCTCGCTGCATTTGCAATTAGTCAACGTCAACGTCAGCGTTCAACGTCGACATCAACGTCAAAATCGCAAATAGTTGGCAATGCAGTCGCAAATTAATTGGCTAACAAATTACAAAACAATTAGAAGGCATTCCTTAAATGGCAACCCTCCCCCCCCCCCACACAAACACAACCAAAACAAAGGCAAAACAACTGCCAAAGATGCGCCCAGGCATTTCAACAATGCAGTTAAGAGCGTTGATTGCGTTTGTGTCGACGCAGCGAATACCCTATGTGATGGTCACCCTAGAGTGGCAGTTTGTTGTGATGTGGTTAGGTTATGTAACAGTTGCATGAGTCTACGAAAATACAGCATAAATATATTATCAAGTACATATTGAAACATGGTCACCCTAAAATTTAAGCGCTCAAGCTGTATGCATTGTTTATTAAGCTTTGACTATTTATCTAAATTTAAATTGAAAATATGGTCACCCTAAATTTAAAAGTATGGTCACCCCTAATTTGAAAATATGGTCACCCTTAAGAGAAATAGTTACTTTTGAATTGCCATTCGTTGTCAATTTTTGTGAATGTAAAAGTTGGAATGCGTCTCAATACCAAGCTAAAAGATGGTCACCCTAAAATTTGAGTACTGCCAACAGAGCTAATGTTGTATAGATTGTTAATTAAGCTTTTGGTATTTTAGCAAAATTTAATTTGAAAATATGGCCACCCTAAATTTGAAAGTATGGTCACCTTTAATTTTAAAATATGGTCCCTCTAAGAGAAATAGTTGCCTATTTGAATAGCCATTTGTTGTCAATTTTTGTGAATGTCAAAGCTGGAATGCGTCTCAATGCCAAGCTAAAAGATGGTCACCCTAAAATATATACAGAACTCTATTTTACTGCTCCAATTACTTCAGGGTTCACTCTAACAAAATAAGATAGAAAATAAATAAGAAATTAAAGTACGTACATATATGGTCACCCTTTTCATTAGCCTAGCCTCAACCGACTGCACTAGTCCGCACTACCCCACGCCTGCGCAATCACAAAACATGCATAATAGAAATATTTGCGGCATTTGCTAACAAGATTTTCATTTTGTAAACAATTTTCATTTGACAGACGCTATTTCAATTGCCGCAAAATATGCAAAAGGCGCCGCCGCCAGAGCCACCGGCCACCGGCAATCGACGAGCGTGAGCTGCGCAAGTGTTGCTTATTTTGATGGTCTGGCGCTACCAAAATCGGCCCCCAAATGGCCAAAGAGTGCGGTCCAAAAATACTACAGAAAAAAAAAAAATATGAGAAAAACACAATAAAACGAACACGAACTGTCGAATAATTCAAACTGGTTGCTCGCTAGCTTAGCTCACCTTGGTGGTCCGCTCTGGCAATTGGTGGCTCACGATCTTATAACTTATTGTGTGTGTGTGTGTGAGTGAGTGTGTGGTGGATCGAGTATAGACTTGGCGTGGAAATATTTCAAATAGTTTTCTAATAGCCGCCTTGCATGAATGAATTGGTTTTCCATTATGGCCGGGCCCGGGCAATTTGGGGGCCTGAAAATGCATTTCATGCCATAAGTGATTAAGCCAAGCGATGCCAGAGAGAGAGAGAGAGAGAGAGAGAGAGAGAGACGGGCGTCGAGAACACACTCTGTTTGTCAGTCGTCGTCGTCGTGGTGGTACTTAATTTAGACAGTATATAGTCGTCCCCCTTTCCCCCAACGTGACTCGAACGGAGAATCATGATAATTATGCGAGCATTTTTCTCTCTAATCATCGCCAGCAGGCAAATTAAATGCTCTATAAATTGTGCTTTTAACTTAAGTATAGTATCCATAATTGGACAGCTAATGCAAATAATGATGTTGTTCTCCTGCTGCCGATTTCAATTGAAAAACTTAATTTATAGCATGTTGTAATACCATATTGCGAGAATCAGTTGATGGCGATTATCATGGCATATACAATGTCCATTGAAGTGGATAAATGAAGGTTTGGCTAACTTAGTAAATTTCAGTATTTTCTTCAATCAACAAAATATATAAAAATACTGTTAAATATATCTCGTTAATTTCTGGTATCTAGTATAAAATTATGTTATAAATTATAAAATATAAAATTAAAATTATTTCGGGATTTAATTGGGAATAATCTAATGTTAGTATTTTTTGTATATAAAAATTATAAAAAATACTTTATTATATATTTCACTCGTTCTGGTATCTTTCCCAAGCGAATTCTACGATCCCCTAAATTATTTTTAGATATACAAAAGTATTTTCGGAATCTGTAAACAGAAATTTCTGTTTACTCCATCGATTTGTAAGCTCACACCGCATGCAAACACAACTCTCGTTCGCATTGATTGTTTGCTCTATTAAGCTGAGCTAACCAAAGCCAAATCAAAGTCGGCGTGTCCAGACTTTATTTATAGACATGATATATGTGCGATATATTTCGAGTATCGCGCCAAGTGTAAACAGAAATTCGCAACGAAATTGCAGACAAATTGTCGCCCAAAATCAACATAACTAACACCCCGCAAAAAATTTGAGTAGCTCTTGTTGTTGTTGTTGCTTCCCAGCTTTGTGTGTGGCAAAAAGTATCGATTACAATTGCACTCGATTGTTTAGACAATTGTGTGCGATATGTTTCGATGCTGCGGGCGTCTGTCATAAATTTGCCAAATGTCAAAACAATAAAAGCTCAACAAAACAAAATTTAGCACATGGCAACATCGCATAACGAAAGCTTACCAAGTGGAGGAGGGGGAAGGGGGAAGGGGAGGGGGAGCGGGGCTGCTGTTTAATATGTCTTTTGATTATTAATAAATAAAGCTTAGGCTTGTTGTTGTTGCCTGCTGCCGCGCGGTCTGCTTGTGTTTTATGACGCGCCGTTGTTGTTGTTGTTGTTGCTGTTGCTGCTAAATAAACAAAAGGCGTGTGTCGACGTCGACTGCGGCAGCGACAGCGACTGCGCAGCGCTGCCCCAAGGCTTTGACTTTGAAAAGCGTTTAAGCGGCTTAAGCGTTCGCTAGCTCGACTGCCTGCCGGACGGGATCGCAGATCGAGTTGGAGACGCAGCTGAAGACGGAGTTGCTGCTGCCGCTGCTGCCGGGGTGCCACAGCGGCTGCCGCGTTCGGCGCTGCTGTCATCGCATAAAAATTTCGCCAAGCTTTTGTTGTTGTTATTATTATTATTAGCTCTTCTCTTTTTTTTTCTTTTTTTTTTTTGGGTGCTGCAGGGTGTGACAAATGATCATCGCGCTGGCCAAGCAAGCAAGCAAAGCAGCAGCAGCTACAACAACAACATCGCGACGCGGACGTCGTCGACGACGCGCAAAACTTGTGGAGCCAAATTGTCTGGTTGGTTGTTTGTTTAACTTGATTTGTTGTTATTGCTGTTGTTATTGTTGTTGTTGTTGTTGTTGTTGTTTTAGCTGGCATTTACGCACATCACTTATAACTGTGTGTGGCGTGTGTGGAGCTCTCTGTGTGTGCGTGTGTGTGAGTTGTTATCATAGAAAACAATTTGTATGCATAGAAAGACTGAGGCTAAATGCGCTGCGCTTTATAAGTACGTGTAGTAACAGTTAAAAGTTATTATCGTTTCACGGAACTTGCACAATACTGCAGTATAAATACTAGATGAACAAATAGAACGATAGATAGCGCGAAGGAATTCTGAACTATTAGTGTTGCATTCCATATAAAAATTGCAATCAATCGAAATTGCTATAAGGAAAAGTTTGCTTGGAATTCGTTTTTTGATAATAAAAATATCTGAATTTAAATATATCTTAAATTTATATAATAATACTGGAAATGAATAAGGTGGAAAACTAATATTTTTTGGGTAAATTTATTGGGTATATTTTTTTAAAATATTTTAAAAATAAAACTTGAGAGCCTCAGGCAACTCTTACTTTTTGTCTTCAAAATTCATATAAAATTTCGAGAATAAAAAATGTGCTATAAATGTATGAATATATAAATAATTTAAGTTTTGATTGGATTAAAAATCGATTTTGCTAAGACATGTCTAAGTTACGATCTAAGTTACGATCTGGAGTTCGCTATAATTCCTATTCAGCTTTTATGGTTTTCTTTTTTGCAGATTTCGTCGACTCGTCAATTTATGCATTTCGTTAACGGTTCCAGTTATAAGGAGGTTTATATTCGCTAGGTTTATAGTATGATATACGATAAGTTGAATAAATTAATAACAAATTTCTAAAATATTTTAAAATTATTTAAAATATTATAACAAAAATTTAAATCCAATTTTTTAGGCTCTTCCATTTCCCCTTTAGGGTATTTGGCGTGCCATCAACTAACCTAGCTCAACTTATAGCCATAAATATAGGCGACGCTTGACTCGTCGATATAGTATGTGGTGTGATACGATATTGTGGCTGGCATAGTCGACCTGTTGTTTAAAGCAAGTCAAAGTCAAGTTTTACGATATGCGCAAACATAAATTACGAACTGCTTATGGGTTCGCGGCGAATCGATTATTTCGGCTTTATAGCTGCCTCGTACGAGTGACGCTCTTCTGCGCACACACACACGCACACAAACTTGCGGACTTTCGTTAATTTATGGTATTTTTATTTATAAATGCGCAATACGAATATTGGCTCGATTGGCTTGTTGGGGCTGGCAGCCAAAATGGCCAAAATGGGTCACAAAGTGTGACAGTTATGGAGCAGTTATTGCGGTCAAAGAACAAAAGACTTAGGCGACAAACTTGGCAACTCAAACACCAAAGCGTGGGCGGCACATGGGCGTGGGTGCGAGCGTGTGACAGCAAAAGCAACGGCAACTGCTCGCAATTACGCATGCTAATCGCGTTGTCAACGTAATTAAAATGTAATCGCCGTCGGGCCAACTAATGAGCGACTTGTCATAAACAATAAACAGACAGCCTTCTGCCACGCCCCCTTGTACACGTTGAAGGGGTGAGGAAGGGAGGGTGGTGTCAGCTGTAGTAAACAATATCTTAATGGTAAATTAAAGCCGCAAACGCGTTTACTCACGCTGCATGATCGCCTAGTCAGCATCCACAGAGCTTTGCCTATAGCTATAGCTTTATGGTTTGTTAGTGCCACGCCTTCCCGATATCTCTCTGAGTGTGCATGTATGTGTGTGTGTGTGTGTGTGGAACAGTTTATTCTATCTATTACAATATGCCAAATAGAAGACCAAGTCTATTTTCGTATCGTTTGCGGCTTTGTGGTTAACACTTTTTACTTGCCAAGTCATTTTTATGGTTATTTATGGCACAATTTCTGCTAACTATAAGCGAGTGTGTGTGTGTGAGTCGCGCGTGGGTTACAAGTGAATGTTCTGCCGCTTCAAGTGACAGTTGAATGCGCGACTTTTCAAACCCCCCCAAAAAAAAAAGCCTCAAAAGTCTCACTACATCAAACGTAGATCAAACAAAGATCAAGCCGAGATCAAATAGCTGATGACAGTTAATGTGCTAATGTGCTTAGCTTCCGCCGATCTGAATGGAGCAGCAGCGGCAGCACTTGACGGGACTTTTGAACGAGCTCTTTAATCTGTCAATCTGTCTGTCCATCAATCTTGAGCTACCCAACTGTGACAACTGGAACTGAACTATAACTCCTTAAAAGGCAACTAGTTGGGGCCGATGAAAGGGCAAGTTATGTTAATTTATATACACTCAATGAAGTGAATTGGACTTAAAGCAATTTTTCCAATGGATTAAGCATTATGTGAGCGGGCATATACACTTTGAGCTACCCTGTAGGTGAAGCTAAAATATTAGCTTGTCATATTTACAGGATATTCAAACTAAGAAGTGTGTGTTTTATCTAGAGTAAATACTCATTGCAGTTTACAGGGTATTTAATAGTCTGAAAGTTTGCTTTTTCAAGCACTCTAGCTGTTCATACATAACTGAAGCATTATAGTATTTTTCAATATTATCTCCGACTTTCTGCTAATCAAAACACTTTAATCAAAAGATTTTAATCAACAACGGATTAACAATTATAATTAGTTGATTAATTTATTTGCAATGCTTAGACACAATTTGTTTTGGAATTTATTGCGCTCCGTGTGTGTGTGTGTGTGTGTGTGTGTGAAAATAATAACGTAAGTACTTAACGCTTAATTAGAAATAATTATAGAAAATTTAAATCCAAAGACTGTAAACAATGGCAAAGCAGAGAGAACTGACTCTGCATAAAGAATGAGCTGAAGTTATTATATAATATTGCCTTTTAAGTTCTTCCGGTATTGGAGCTATATAGAAATTATAGTTAAGTTTGCACATTATGCTAGAAATTTTCCCAATTTGATATTATCAAATGATATAATCGCCAAATCCTAACTTATTAGAGTTCATTTATTTTTCCAACAATTTTCACTGACTTCCATTTAGCCCAAGCAAATTGTACACTGTGCGCAAAGTCCAGTTCGGTTTGTATAAATAACAGGATTTCTGTCTCAGCTGCAAATGACGGCGACGGCTGCAATTGGCGACAACTTGGCTCCTGTAGACGGCAGCTGGCGGCACTTACAGCAGTTGTTGTTGTGCGGTTGTTGTGCAGTTGTTAGCTTTATGCATTAGCTTTGGGTTGCTGGGGCAGCAATTGATGATTTTTCATTATTAAAAATGAAAAGTGTTGGCATTAAGCGGGTCGCAGCGCGCAGCTAAATCTGCGTTACGCATACGCAGCGTTGCACCTGCTCATAGAGAGGGAGAGAGAGAGCGAAACTTAATTACTAAGCAGGAAATATTAGTGCAGTCGATTAAAGCAAATAAAAATATTTTGTTTCGGCTAAATAGAAAAACAAGCGCGATTATCCGTTTGCGAATGCGAATGCGACTCTTAACTCTTATTTGATTCGCAATCGTATTCAAATTCATTTGGCAAACCGAAAGCGAAGCGAATGCGAATGCGAACAACTTTCAAGTGAAGTGCTGCGCCGGACACTTTGCCACGAAAAGTTGAACATGCATTTTAATTGCAGCAGCAAGGCAAACAAATCTGCCAGCCACAATTTGTACAAGCACACCAAGACAAATACACTATGAGAGGGGGAGAGGGAGAGAGAGAGAGAGAGAGAAAGACGGGTACAGAGACAAACAGGAGCGATAGACAAAACGAGTGAAGCGCACAAGTTTTGTGTTGCCTGCAAAGAAGCTTTGGCTACACAAACAAGAAGTAAAAATTAATTCGGATTTTAAATTGAAATTGAAAGAAAATATTAGAAAAAAAATTAAAACATTTTAATTAATTTCTTATTATTATTATTCTTATTATTTTGAATTTTACTAAATTTCTAAACTTTAATTTAATTGAAAGAAAATGTAGAAAATAACTTTAAAATTTTAATTAATTTCTTATTAATATTTTGAATTTTTGTAAATTTCTTAACTTTAATTTAATTGAAAGAAAATTATAGAAAATTACTTTAAAAATTAAAATTTTTTTTAGAATTTAATTTTTTTCTAAATTTCTAAACTGAAGCAAACTATGAGAAATTTACGCTTTCATAAGGCAAAACTTGTTGGTATTTTAATATATTTTTTTATTTTATTATAATTTTTATATACATTCATTATAATTATTTCTTAATGCAATAAGATGTTTTTTTAAATTTTTACAAAATTTTTAAATATTATTAAAAATTTTGTTAAATTTCAAATTGATTTTTTAAGTTCTCCCTTAACTAAATTGTCTTGCCTTTTGCATTGCATATACCTTCTTCAAGCCTAGGGTATCTGGCGTTGCACAAGCAATTGTCTGCAGCATGTCTGGCAGCAACTTCTCATCAGCTGCACGAGGCTTCTCTCTCTCCCGCTCTCTCTATCTCTTTCTCTCTCTCTCTCTCCTCATCTCGAACTGCAGCTAACGATGTTGTTGGCTCGTTGAAGTCTGCGGCAAACGTTGAGCAATCAAATCAAAAAAATACGAAAAAAAAACCTAACGAAATATAAACGAAACACTGTAAAAAAAAACATTGTCACGTCAAATTCATGTCATTTAATTAATTTTGTTTACTTGCCGCAATGTAAATTTGTTTTTGCTGCCTTTGTTGTTGTTGCTGTTGTGGCAGTTGCAGTTGCAGTGCTCGTTGTTGTTGCTGTTGTAGCCGGCGACTTGTTGTCTTTGAAAAAATTTTCCATCGCCGGCATGGAAAATGCCGCAGCCTCAGCCACAGCCTAAGTTGGTGCTGTATATCATAAGACACGGCGCGCACACACACACACACATACTCACTCACACACACAAGGTGATCCGTAATCGTATCTCAAGACTCGCACAGATTGCCCAAAAAAAAATTTAAAAAAAAAAAACATATTTTCCCACATGACTGCACTTTATGCAAAACTCAATTCGCTTGAAATCAAACAAAGTTGTTCGCGTTGTAGTTGTTGTTGCTGTTGCTGCTGCTGGTTGGCTGCTTAGTTAAGTTTTTTTTGTTTTGTTTTATAGTTTGCCGACAGCCTCTTGACGGGCTGTCAAATAAATGTCGCTTTATTCAGATTTCGCTTCGCACTAATTGTCTTTGCTTCGGGTCGCCCCTCTAAGACAAAAGCTCTTCGAGCAGGGGGCAATTTCGCCGTCGTCGTCATCCAGATTAGCCTTGTTCCATGTCCGCTGCGACTGGGGCAGACTTTGTGTCGCAGCCGCAGCAGCCAGCGGCATAGAGGCAGCTCCTCAATCAACTTTCGATCAAAAACGGCGCGCCGCATCTCGCGTCTCGCTTTTGTCTCTTCAACTGTTTGGAGCAGGGCTGAGGGGGGAGAGAAGGGGGTAAGTGTGGGAGACGGGGGGGTTAGCGAAAGAATTCAAGATTCGAGAATCGAGAATCGGCAATCAGGATGAAACCTTTTGGCGGCATTTTGCATGGCTCATTTGATTTCTGTTCTAGATTCGTAACGATAGATTCGCAATAAAGCCAAGGCACAGTGGGACAAAGTGCTCAAATTAATGTGAGTTATAAATCTCAGCAAATGAAAAGGAAGCTTAGGGATTTTTGAAATATAAGACGAAAAAGATTTTCAAGATTTGTGTTAGTTAATTATTTTTTAAAATTTTTATATAATATTGATAAATAAATTTCTTAATTATTTATAAAATTATAATATAAATAAAAATAAATTTTATGTATATTTTATCTTTTGATAACCCGAGTTAAAACAATAAACAATGTGATTTCTTTATTTATTCGATTATAATACCCATAGTTTTCAAGCAACGTCAAAAGTTTACCAACACTGGCCAATTTTCAATACTGATCTCTCATTCTCACTATCCCAAGCCCCATCCACACTGTGCAGCGGCATCTGAGCGCGGTTCATTCAAGTTGAAAAACGGAAATTATCAAACGAAAGAGATACGAGTGCGAGCAACATACGACACCGGATGTCTGCCGGGCAAGGCGAGGATAAAGAGCAGCAGCAGCAGCAGAAGCAGGACGGGAGGCAGCGAGACAAGGAGCAGCAGCAGCAGCAGCAGGCAGAGGCGAAAGGATAACTCAGCTAACCGACTACAAAATGTCTGCTTAAGCTGCGGATGAGTTAATTAAATCTGTCAATACTTCAATACACACACACGCACACACACACAGGTACAGGGGCAGGCAGACATAAAGCTTTTGGGACAGGGCCATCAAACGACCATGTCCATGTCCATGTCGTCGTCCATTCAAGCGCCCATCATCAACGGCAGCAGCAGCGACGGCGACGGCGACGGCGACGGCGGCAATAAAAAATGTAGCGCAACATGTGCGGGCCCCATAAACGTAGGAGGAGAGAGGGGGGGGGGGTTGGGGGCAGCGGGGCAAGCTCCTTGCCTGGAATGTAACTCGATTCCTATTAACTCATCAAGTTGGGCGCTGGGGCGTTGTTTTTGGGTGCCAGCCTCGGCTCCCGCTCCCGCTGCCGTTGCCGTTGCCCCCCTACCTCCTGCAATGCTCATCCCAGCCCGATCCTGTTGCCGCTTCGATGCAGGCCAAAACGTGGCGAGCAACGGATTGAAAACCAAGGTAGAAATTAAATCAGTTTCGCTTAAGCAAGCGAGAGAGAGAGGAGACAGAGAGGCTGAGTGGGAACGAGAGAGTGAGCGAGCAAATGCCCGAAAACTGCCAGGGCTAAAGGCAATTTGTAGCCCTGTGCGGTCCTTTTGCCCAGTGCATGAGGCACTCTCTCTCTCTCTCTCTCTCTGTGTGTGTGTGCGTGTGTGTGTGCGTGAGTGTGCCTGTGTGTGTGAGTATGTGTGTGTGTGTTGGGCTTTATAGAGGCAAATATGTTCACACACTTTACTAATAGCTTCATAAATAATAACCAAGGAGGTCAAAAAGTTGCCCAACACTACACTGAGAGAAATTCCTTTTGAAACTGAAAATTATTGATTACAAAATTGAACATCTTTTAGAAAATTAAGTCCGCAATTTTTAGACATTTTTTTATATTTTTGTTCTATTTTTCATCTTATTCTTAGAAACAGAATAATTTTTAAAATTTTAAAATAATATTTTTTAAATACTATAAAAAACGTTGAAAAAAACTGCATAAAAATAAAATTAATTTTGAAAATTCCACTGAAAATTTCAACCAATATAAAAACCTAATTTTTAGATTTGACTTGATTTTAAGATTTGTTGGCTTAGGCCACTAAAATTTTCGAAACAATTTCCAAATTTAATTTAATTAATTAATAAATTAATTTAATTTATTTATTTGAATAATTTTGTATTTACATAGTACTATAAAGTATTGTCTCATATTTAACACGAAATTTTAAAATTTTTTAGAATTTTTTTACATTTTTCTAAAATAAATTTGAACATTTTTTAAAACTCATTCCCCAAAATTTTTCAAGTGTATCTCACATAAAACGTGCAACAGGCAGCGCGTAACACCCGCCTGCCCCGCTGCTCCCGCTGGCTTGCCTACGCCTTGTGCCCCACACAGAGTGGAGTCGAGTAGATGAAGATGTGTGTGGTGCTGTTGCTGGTGCTGGGGCTGGTGGTGCTGGCTCCTCGACGAAGGCTCCTTCGTTGTCTCGGGTTTTCAACAACAAGCTATATAAGCCAATAAGGCAGAAACAAGCGCAACACCAAACAGACGCGTCCAGGCAGCAGGTCGCAACTGGCAGGGAGAGGCATGAAGAGGGGGAAGAGGGCGAAGCAAAAAGAAAGCGCAGGCAAAAGAATACCTTAATTACGGTTAATGGAGCGTTCGAAAGATCCGCAGTGTGTCTCTCCTAGTGTGTGTGTGTGTGTGTGTGTGCGAAAGCCGCAAAATAACTTAATCACATTTCAGGGACCACAAAAATTTGCGGGCCATGTTCGTAATTTTGTATATAAATGAGCGGCCACCTAATGAGCCTGATTAACCCTAGAGTGCCAGAGCAGGCAAGCAGAGGGAGGAGAGAGAGACGGGGAAGAGGGGGAGAGAGAGGGGGGCAGGGGAGAATTGCCACACGGGCGGTCGACGATTTTGCGGTGTTTCGTTTAACTGCTTTCATGCCGCAGATCGCGTCGAATGGGACGCGTCCTTTTGACCTCGACATGGAGTCGACTCCGACTCCGACTCCGACTTCGACTCCGACTTGCAGTCCGACTTGGCGAGATTTGATTTTGTTTTTTTATGATGCGAGACTGAGATGCTTTTAATTTGCGTACGATGTGTCAATGATGTGGACGACGTTCGCGTCGCGTGTGGTTCGACTTGTTGTTGTTGCTGTTGTCATTTTATGGTAATAAAAATCGGCTTTGCTTTAAATGCCATAAACAAAACGCCTGAACATTTTCGCTGACAGATGTCTTCATTGAAAATTATGCAGCGAATTGAGACCTGAGACCTGAGTCTGCGCCTGAGCCTGAAGCTGTAGCTGGAGCTGGGCTCGGTTTTGGCTGGGTCTCCCTCTGAGACTGGCGTCAGGTGGCACGTAGCGTGAGAAAGTTTGCAGCTCGGTGCGGATCAGTTGGGATCAGCTCTCAGCTTGATATGATGTTGTCTTATGAGCTGTACTTGTTACGGCGAGTTGTTGTTGTTGTTGTAGCTTGTTGGAGCTCTTTTTTTTCTTTCATTAAGGCGTTTACCCTAAGATCATCGATTGCATGTTGGAGGTACTGTGTCTATAGGGGCTAATAAAGGTTAAAAGCTTTTGACTTGCAACTTTTATAGGAAGTTTAAGAACTTATTGAGATTGTATAGATTATGGTAGGCGTAATGATGGAGAAAAGTAGCAGCTCTTTAGTAGCTTTTATATCATAACTATGACTTAGATCGGCTGACTAAGTCCTACTGAACGAGAATATATATGCAGTGTAGGCAAATTAATTAATTGGATTAATGACTTTCAAAGTAAAGTGATATGGTATAAGTTCTGATTCGTAAAGAAAGTCGAATAACGATAGATCACTTGATATTGTCTTACTGTTCAGGAATATATATAAACTCTAGTTGTAAAATTCTCGAAATTAATGGGAAGCTTTTCGCAGCAAAGCTTTAGAGTTTTTCCTTTAACTTTTGATGCAAGTCAACATTTGAAAAATCACATGAAATCGCCTAAGTGTTCAAGAATATATATACAGTGTATATATGTTAAAAGTTACTCTACTTTTGTATATTCACCTGCTTCATCAATTCACTCCTCCCACTGTACTACCCCTTTTTTGAAAGCTCCACAGGGTATAGCCAACTCAGTTTCAAGCTTGGGTAATGTGAGCTCCCCCCTAAAAAAAAAAAAGGTTGTTAGTAGTCCGTTTTTTGTTGTACTCCGCTTTTATTTTTTTCTGGCTTGCGCTTAGTCATGTTTTGGCTATTTGCGTTAACTGCCTCCGACAACAACAACAACAACAACTCGAGCAGCAGCAACAACAACAACAACAACTCGAGCAGCAGCATAACTTAATCATAACTTTTTGGGTGGCCCCCAATGGCCCGAAACAATGCTGAATTGTTCTCCTGCCACACACAGACACTCGCGCACACACACACACACACATACACAAATTGGCACACACACACACACTAACACACTCTTTGATTTCGATCTGAAAGCGAGCGCCCCATGCCCAGCATAATAATATTGTATCATTGTATCTCAAGGAGCCGCCGACGTAGCCTCGTCTTGTTCTTGTTGTTGCTGTTGTTGTTCGTGTGATTGTTTGGCCTGCTTGCTCACTTGGCCCATCATCATCTCCGACTACGATTGCGACTTCCAGCTCCAGCTCCATCATCAATGGCAGCTCTGGGCCTACCGTACACAAGCAGCTTGCAGACTTCTTTGCGTTGTTGTTGTTGTTTTTGGGCCTCAGCTTTGGCACGCTGAAAATTTTATGACTTCATTTGTTGACCACCAGGAGAGCAGAGCAGAGCAGCAGAGCAGCGGAGCAGCAGCAGCCACAGTTGGCCGAAAAACTGAATACCCCAAAGACTTGCGGATTGCTTCATAATAGGCCCCGTTGTTGTTGTTGTTGAAACGTTGCAATACGCAGAATTTCATGCAGCGGCAACAATAGACACAAAGGATTCTTTGAATTTTGATCAAACTTTCGATTCGCTTGGCTTAGTGAAGGATACAAATTGAAGAGAGAAGGCTGCAGAGAGAGAGGGAGAGCGCTTTAAAGAAATTAATCCATTCTTTTATTTCGATATTGTCCCTAACAATGCTGTATAACAATTAGAATTACAGCAGGATGCCAGAGAGAGCTAATGCGAGCAACAGTTGCGCGTGGTTGGTACTAAGATACCCTGCGTCTAATATTTTCTAATAATAGATAAAGAAAACTTTAAATCCTTTGCAATGCTGGTGTTACTCCAACTCTCTCCCGCTCTCTCTCACTCTCATCTGCTCTCCCGCTCTTTCCTCTTCTTGTTCATTTACTCTCATGTACTCTCGCTTTTTCGCAGCTCATCCCCGACTCGACAAGTCCGAACACGTATCGTTATCTGTAATTTATGCACTTGTACTTTGAATCACTTAGTTGATCTCGTTTCTCTTTTTTCCCCAGTTGTTCCTCCTGTTGCTCGTGTTGTCCACTGACAGCGATGGCTTTTTGTTGCACACACACACACGCGCACACACGCACACTGAGACAGAGAGGGAAACAGGCGCTGCGATTGCGATCTTATCAACAATGCGCAACGATCAGCAGTGGCAACCGCAGCAGCTACAGCAACAACAAACAGTTGGGACACACACGCAGCAGAAGGGTAGCACGCCAGGCAGGCAGGCAGGCGGGCAGGCAGGGGCAATGCAGGGTTAACAAGTCACAGCGCTGGGTGCGTGCGTAGAACAGCTTCATAAATGTAAATTAGAGCTCGTTTAGCATTGACTATGGCGCTCGTAAATAAATGCCAAATGACATCATTATCAACGTGCTTTGTTTTCAGTTGCCCCTTGCCACACTCCCCCTTCCCCTGCTCCTGCTCCTACATCCCTTCAACATTTGCTGCTCCTGTTTTCGTATGTCTCTTTTGGCTCGTTATCGTTTCTTTATGCGGCCTTTGATGTTGTCGATGCCAGCGCTGATAGTCGAGTGCTGGGGCAAGGGAAGGGGGTGGGAGAGGGGAAGGGGGCGGGTATGTGTGTGCTGCAGCTTATCCTTATCAGCGCTGGGCGATCGCCTTTTGGGGGCTCTGGTGATAATGACTTGTAAGTACAAAATGCCTTGTCAGGCTGCCTGCGCGTCTGCCACGGCGACGGCGGATGTGTTTGCGGATTGTGGGATTTAGTTGTTGTTGTTGTTGTTGCTGCGCAGTTGTTGTTGCTGCTGTGGTTTTGCCTGCGCATCACTTCAATTAATTTCGCTGGCTTAATTTGCGTTTTGTTGCCTGTCGCGCTGCCTGCCGCATCGCATCGCATCGCAGCGAAGCCTTACAAGCAAATCGTGCGCCACGGCGTCCGTTTGTCTATGCCTTCAGCATCCAAGCTCCCGGCTCCCAGCTCCAGCTTCATTATTTTCCAACTCCTTTTCCTTTTTGCCATTGCCAACTGCAACTGCAACTGCAACTTGTAAGCGACAACAACATCATGAAAAATGCATTTTCAATTCGAGACGAGACAACGTTGAGGATGTGGTTGAGCAGCAGCAACAGCAACAACAAAAGAGTAACAACTGCAACTGCAACAACAACAGCAACTGTTGTTGCTGCTGCTGCTGCTGCAACATGGACAACGACAACGTAGACTGGCAGACGCGCCTGTTCCTGCCGCAGCAGCCTCACTTAAAATTCTTGTGCCTTGTCTTGGAGAAGAACTGCAAGAGAGGGAGACAGCTAGAGTCAGAGAGAGAAAGAGTGAGAGAGAGAGAGAGAGAGGGAGACGCACTAAGCTAGGACTGCGACTTTTGTCAAGTATTGTAAAATTGTTTTGGGTTGGCATAAAAACAAAAGACGCTGATGAGTCTCTCTCTCCCCTCCTCTCTCTTGCCTCGATTTGCGGAGCTTGTCACGTAGTCGAATGACCCTGTCGATGACACTAGACAACAGAATTAAGTAAACGTTAAGAGTTTAAATTGCATCGAATTTTATAAAATTTATTTGAAATTTTGCTAAATATAACTAAGACATAATGCAGACAAATTGCATGGAATGCATGATTTAACCAATAACAAATTTAAAATAAAATTTTGATAATATTTTTGGATAATAAAACAAAAGAGAAAGCTACTATATACTATATAAAAATTATACCTTAACTAAGCCTATGCAGCTTGAAATTACGCTCTATTTTCCATACTATCTAAATTAAGACTTGGGGAATCGATTTTTATTATATCTTTGACCAGCTTATTCGATTTATATCAAAAAATATAATTTTAAACACAAAAAAATTATTTTTCAAAATTTTGAAATTTTTGCAAGGGGGTAGCATGGAAAAATTTTCAAAAAAATTTTTTTTAATTTTGCAAATTTTTAATTTCAGTTTAAAGAATTTTTCAAATCCTGAATAAAATGTCATTCCTCAACAAAATCGGTTACAATTTGACCAAGCTAGAAGCGTTATAAGTGGAAATCGGGTCAGTTATTAATGTTGAACAAGAATATATACTTAGCTATGGTACGTTAAAGCTTTTGAAGTATGTTGCATGAAATTGACAGAAAACACAACTTTTTATAGATTTTTTTAAATATTTTCAAGCACTCCGATTACTCCTATCAATCCATACAGCAGCCATCGATAACTCCTCTTGCTCGGCTACCATTTCCACCTGAAACTTGTTGTCTAGTGTAATCGAACGCCGGCGTTAATGGCTTCGACTTGGCCACATGGCTAACATGGTCAAGAGTCAAGTTGGAAGTAGGGAGGGCGCGCCGACTGGGCACAGAAGTTAGACGCGGGGTCGTCATCGTCAGCGAGGGGCGATCGAGAAGTTGGAGTTGGAGTTACGTGCGTGTTTTTTCCTGGAAAAACGTCGCCCACATAATTTTCAATTTTGAGTTACGACCTCCGGCCGGATGTTGGCGATTGCCGCCGCTGTCGCTGCGTCTTCTAATTGTCCACGGCTAGTTGCAAGGTAAACTCCAGCAGCGGGGTCAAAGTGCACTCAAGTGCGGCGCAAGGTGCGCGCAGCTGTTGCTGGGAACACAACAAATTTTCAGGCAATTAGTGAAAATGTTTCAATTTACCAAAAAACATCCAAATGATAAGCGGGAAATTAGTAAATAAAGACATCAAAGCGCGCAGGGATCGCATCGCACCGCATCGGATCAGATCGTTTGTTGGCCCGGAGGGGTCCAAAGGGAAGCCGGCGCTAATGGCGCTAGCCAAGGTAGAGGGAAAGAGAGAGGAAGAGGGAGGGAGGGAATGCATACAACAGGTGATTAATTATAAACACTGACAAAACATAAAAATACAATTTTTACCACGTACAACAAATAAAGAAAGCGATCGAAGGGCAAAGGAGGAGGGAAAGAAAGAAAAAGTAGGAGTCGGAGAAGACGGCAACAAGCGAGGGAAGACAGAGGGAAGGCGGTTAACAAATTGGTTAGAACATTTTTATGAGTGCAAGAGGCAATATTATGAGGGGTCATTCCAAGTGACTCTCTCTCTCTCTCGCTCTCTCTCTCTCGCTCTCTCTCTCTCCCTCTCTATTGCGCCTTCCCTGTGTGCGTGGCCATTAATCGCGGGTTAATTGCCTACAAAGCGGTGAGCTAATTGCCCCTGGGCAGCAGAAAAGGTTCCACAGGTAGGGGAGAAAGAGAGCGAGAGAGAGAGAGAGTGCGCGAGGAAGTTAGATAGATCATCGGGGGTGGAGGGAGGAGGTCAAAAGAAAGGGGCGACATTTGAAACAGACATGTGGTGGGCGTGTAGATCGTAGGCAGATAGCTGGAGGATCGTGCTGTAGATTGTTCTCGATGTTGTGTCGGCTGGAGTTAAGATCTATTGCCTTATCCAGACCTAAATCTGAGGCAAACAAGGGTCTAGGGTTAGAAATAAACTAGGCCCTAACAAGGTTTGTAAATTATGCATTCTAAAACTAAAAATGTTTTTATATATATTTCCAAATTATTCAGTTCAAACTTTATAAGATAAATATATTTTTAAAGATCTACTCCATTTAAAAAACAATTTTTGGGATTTTTTCACAAAATATACTTATGTTTATTCAAAGCACAAAGATCAATTAAAACATAAATGTTACTTGGGTGCAACGAATACAATGTGCAGCAGCAGCGGAGAAGGTAGAAGTGAGTAAGGTAAACTGCTTCATTGTGGGTCCCTGCGAATGTCTGAGTACACCCGAACGGGTACTCGATTACTCGGCCAACTCGAATGCAGCTTCTAGCGACGGCAGACAAAGCGGTGCGTGCAATCGCAGCCAGAAGAGCGTCAGTTGGGCAGAGATGGCAGACGAAAGCCGTAAGGAGAGAAGAGGAAAAAGAAGGAAAGAGACAGAGAGAGAGAGAGAATGAGAGAGAAAGACTGGGATTGCGGCTGCGCGGCATAAATTGCGCATAAAACATGGAAAATGAAGCGATAAACTTGAGATACGCGATCGTAAAGCAAAGGCAACTTCGTCGTCGTCGTCGCTGTTGATCCTACAGGCACAGTGGGATACGGTTAGCGGAAATGAGCGCAAATAAGAAAATTGAAGGCAATAGGAATACCTAATGAATATTTGAGCGAAATCATGGACACCTAAATATTAAATACAAATTTGTGCTTGCCAAACACAGTGGAATAAAATATACGAATTTTTAAACTAAATCAATAAGCAATAAGAATATAAACATTTTGTTAATAATATTTAAATTCAAGAAGATTTTAATATGATATTATTAAAGTTTTATATATGTAGCTCAAGACTTTTACACTATCCTCAAAGTATGCTATACTTTATTTAGAAATTTTTGAATAATTTTTGTGTTATCTGCTATAAAACTAAGGAATCTCTTGGTTTAAATTTGTTTTTAAAATATTTTAATATTTACTAAAATTTATTATTTATTTTATTATTTATTTTCTGTGATGTTTTGCTTTAGGTATTGCCCAATTTTATAATATTATTATTATTCTTTATCTTACAATTATTTTTAAAATTATATTATAATTAACACTTTTAATTTCTTATTATTTAAGTCGGCTTGGCTCCACTGTGCCGCCGTGTCTCTGCTGTGGGGCGTTGCCGGGGCAGCATTGGTCAGTCCGGGGGCTGTCGCTGTATTTGCTTATGCCTGATGAAGCTGTTCTCGGGGAGCGGCTGCTGTTGCTGCCTCTGCCGCTGTCGCTGTCGCTGCCTCGGCTGACGTCGCTGCTGTCGTTGGTGGCCATTAGGCGCGGCTTGTGGAAAGCCTGCGGCTGCGGCAGGATAATGACACCCCGGCCAGATCGGATCGTCAGATCGCACAGCACAGTTATGCATGCACGCGAATCTCTTTCTGTGCATGTGCGCCTGTGTGTGTGTGTGCATGTCAGTGTGTGTGTGTGTGTGTGTGTTTGCATTTTAATGATGCATGCGCCAAGCGTATTTGGCTTTCGTTTTCGATGGGCGTGGCCGGCGCTGCTGATGCGTCACGCAATTTTTTCGGCTCGCTGTTTTTTTTTTATGATTTCAGGAAATGGCCAAAAGCCATGAAGCATCATCTTTGCGCCGCATTCGCTGTTGTTGTTGGTAGTTTGAGTAGCTAACAAGCCGCTAACAAAGCCAAACAAGGCAGCTCCTGCCGGATGATCCGTAAACGTCGTCGTCGTCGTAGTCGTCGGGCTGCTCTTTTATAGTCGGCAAATATTTGGCCTGCACATCTACTGCTTTTTTTACGTTCTGTATATTTTTTTTTTTTTGGGGCTGCTGCTCTGTTATTATTTGGCTGATTAATTAACATGCCGCTGCCGCTGCTGCTGCTGCGGACCACCGAAGGTGGCAACAACTGAGGCAAGGATAACACAAAAGGCAGCGCAAACGGCAGCAGCAGCAACATAAACAACAACAACAAGCGACAATAGCTAACAAACATTGCGTCTAAGTTCAAAAGCGGAAGACTGCTTGCAGTTTGAGAGTCACCTGCAGTTTGAGCAGCACCGTTAACTGCAAGCCGCCATGACAGTTTGAGAAGCGCTGCGAACTCATTGAGCTGCTCAAAGGGATTTTTAAATGATTAAAAAACTGTTTGAAATTGTAAAAAATTTTTAAAATATTTGTGGAAAAAATAAAAAACAAATTTTTATTTATAATTTATAGAAAAGTTAATAAACAAATACGTTTTTAAACATTAAAGATTTTAAAATAAATAAAAAGCACTAAAAATTGTGTAAAATTGGCAAAAAGGAAAGGAAGAAGCTAAAGAAAATTTAAAAATTTTTGTTGTACAGGAAAAAGTAAAAAAAAGTAAAAAAAAAAAATAAAAGAAAAAATAAAATACATTTTTTTTACTTCAAAAATTTTTAAAAATATTTTTAAACTAGAATTACAACTAAAATACAAGTAAAAAAAAACTTTTCTAAATTCTTATGAAATTTTTTATTTAAATATTCAATTCATACGCTTGTTACACTCAAAATTGATTCACATTATTCACATAAAAAAAAAAACACTGCAAGAAAAAAGGGCAACCAAATGCAGAACTCCCCCTTTTAAATTGCAGGCAATCCTCCACAATGGCTGCCACTGCACACAAAAGACACTCAATAATAACAACAACAACAACAACAATAACTTGCTGATCAGTTTATGTTATGCTATCAATTCTCGAACTGCCGAAATGAGTTGCAGCTGCATGCTGCAAGTGCGAGCGAGAGGGCAAGCAAAATCGCAGCAGCAGCAAAGTTCGCATTGAGGTAAAAGCCAAAAGGTTTTATGCTTGCTGCGCTGCACTGGCTGCGTGTGTGTGCATGCGTGTGTGTGTGTGTGTGCGTCCACTTCATTTTGTAGTCTTTGTTTGAGTCAGTCTGTGGCGGCTTGGTCTGACTGGCTGTGCTTTTTTTTGCCGCCGCCGCCGCCGCCGCAGCTCGTCGAATTTTGGAATTTGTTCAGCCTTGTTAAGAGTTGTTAAGATTATGATATATGTGTAGTGTGTGTGTGTGTGTGTGTGAGTGAGTGTGTGGCTTGGAGAACCTACAAGACAGCGACGACGACGACGACGACGTCGACGACAGCGGCAGCCATTATGTTTCGCAGCAGGAATGTGGGAAACGGCTGCCTCCTCAGACCATTTTTCAGCTACCTCTCGTTCTGTATTTACCCACACACACGCACACACACACACACACCCACAGATATACACACAGTGGCCACATAATCGATTCATGGCTCTCTTCTTTCATGCTGCGTTGTTAGCTGCTTTTGGCTTTTTTTTCAGCCAGTTTTTTTTTCATACGATTTTATGATTTGTTTGAGCGCATCTTTTTGGACCACCCGTGAAATCACTTTGGGTTTCGGGGGCTTGGGATTTGGGACCTCCACCTGGGAGACGCACGGGCGAAGCAGGAGGAGGGGAGCAGGAGGGGGAGTCAGGGCTTTTGTTAAATTGCTCTTGTTTATGTTAACATTTAAATTGTAGCCACGGGTAGCCGCAGCCGCAGCCGCAGCCGCAGCTCCTCCGTTTCAGAGTTAGCCCCCCGCCGGAGCGTAGCCCAAGCCCAAAACCCAAAACCCAACCAAAACCAATATTTAAACACAACGCTCCATGAATAATCATCGTCATCATCGTCGTTTGGGCCCGCTTTCAACATGGCCATCAATTCTGATTTACGAAAAGTGTTAATTAGCCAACCGAGAGTTGTTGTTCTGTTGTTGTTGTTGTTGATATTGTTACGCTTGAAACTGATCTGTTTCTGGAGCAACTGCTGTGCAATGAAAAGCCAAACTTCGACTTTGGATACGCCACTTAAGGCTTAAGCTAGAAAACAGCTTAAAAAATTTAAAATATTTCTGAGTTATTTATTTATTTATTTATTTATTAAACGTCAACTTGGAACAATCGACACAAAGGTTATTATTTAATAATTTCCACTAGTTAAGTAATTAATTTATTAAAATTTTAAGCTTCAAAGAAAAGTGAATTAAATAAATTCAATAATTTATTAAATTAAATAAAAGATTGAACATTTAAAGTTTTTTTTTTAGTTTTTTATTTAAGAAAAATTGGGAATAGTTTTAGATTTAGATTTTAGATATTTGAGGTGAATGTTTTTTACCTAAGCTTTAGTATCAACTTGAACACATATTGAGTAGTCAGTACGAGTAATATCTCTCTAGACACTATTGGACTATCATACAAAATTTTTAAGAATTTTCTTTGTATACTGAGTTCTAAGATTTTTAAAAATTTTAAAAATAAAATTAGAAATTTATTACATTTTCAAACTTCAAATAAATTAGACAATAGTTTTTTAAAAAAATTTTAACTGTTTAAGTGAATAAACTATTTCTGAAACATATTGTATATCTTTCAGAGAAAGCCATAGAAATTATATATATATTTATAATATAATATAACATATACAATGTGGTAATTGTTTAGGTGCTTATACCGCAAGCATACCAATTATGAAGCTTTTATAACGTTGACAGGCAATCTGCCATTTTTCAAAACCCGCATACATATCTTATAGATATATAGCAAAAAACCCAAAGAATTAGCTTGAAAAAGTGATGAAAACTGATGCTTCAGATCTAACATCTAATAAATATTTTATAAAGGAAACCATATTAGCGAGAATAAAATGTTGATGCTACTAATTAATAAACTAATATTTTCTAGTTTCTTGAGAGAGATTTTATATTAATTTCATAAAGATGAAATACTAGAAAATCATAGATATTTCTAAGGCTATTTTATCTGGCTAACTCTCCGACTGAGCTCATCCCAACTAAACATTCTTATCTTTTTAGCCCCGCGCAACGAACAACAAAGATCTCAACTCATTTACCTATCCATTCATATACCATTGTACCTTGCTATAACTACGCCAGCCCACAGTTTCCACGCCTCGCAATGGTTTTGTGGCCACTGTTGCCATTCATAGTTCCCTAATTGCTGGGGACAGGCAACTACAGTGGGGGCAAAGGGGGGGGGGCAGTTCCCAAGTGCCTCCAAGTGCCTGGCATAGTTGTCGCCCCATAATTGTCGCTGTCGAAGACGCTGCCTGCCAGCTGTCTGTCAGCTGTCCATCAAAGCGTTGCCAAGTTGGTGTTAATGGGCGCCTAGAATGCGATCGCGTTGAGTTCAAGTTGTTGTTGTTGCAGTTGCAATTGCAGTTGTTGTTGTTGTTGCTGCTGCTGCCACCTTTTGGCTGGCTTGTTGTACACGCGGCTACGCATGTTTTTGCTTGTTGTCCTTCGGGGATTACGCGTCAGTTGCGAGTAATTGCCCACGGCACCATTACGAAGAGCAGCATCGCTTTTCTCTATCTCTCTCTCTCTCTATCTCTCTCTCGCTCTGTTTGTTTTTTTGCCTTGCATTTAATTTATTTTTGGATATGCTTAAACTATAAGAAGCCACACACACATACACACACGCACACACATGCACAATGCAGTCGCTGCTGTTGTTGTTGTTGTTGATGTTGCATCCGATCCCCATTCCCATCGTTCCCGCCGATCCGCTCCTCAGCAGCAGTGAAAGCTTTGCCGTCGCTCCTAACTTGCAGCAGGCGTCTGAATCTCGCCACCCAGGGCGGACAACTCCTTGAGAAACTGTCGTGCATTGGTCAACGTGGAGGCGCCATAGATGATGCGCCTGGTGGCCACATTTGAGTTCTGCTTCTGCTTGATGAAATCCACCAGATTCTGATACTCAATATAGTTGCCGCCGCCGACCATAAAGACCACCGCATCCTGGAATGGTGCACGATTCTTGGGCAGCACATCGCCACCCTTGAGCAGCTTGGGATCCAAGTACAGATAGTCATCTGTCTCCGTATTGTTGCGGCATTCCATTACCTGTTCCGTTATCTTGGTCACAGGCAGATTCTAAAGCGGAGAAGGAATAGATTAGTAGAGTTACTTCAACTCAGCTTGCCTAGACCCATGGCTACTCACATGCCGCTTGACCACCAAATTCTTTACTCCCTCCATGACAAAGGAGCTGCCCTGCGAGACGAGCTTGGTGAACATGGAGACGGTGCGTGTGCCGCCTCCCTCGTACTGCGTGGCCTGAGTGATGCCAGCGGGCGAGCGATTCATAATTGCCTTCCAGCGCTGCACATAGGCCAGCGAGGTGAGATCGCAGCCAGCGGCCTGGAGGGCCTCACGCAGACGCTCCTGCTCCGACTCGGACAGCTGCTGCGCGCATATGTAGTATATGATGTAGAGACGCAACTTGTCCTCGGGCTGACCGAACTCGGGGTCACGCAGCAGCTCCAGCAAGGGCTTATCCAATGTCTGCTTCGACATGATCTTCTCCTCGATCTCGAAATACGAATCCAATCGCCTTGCCTTGATGTAGTTCAATATAGCCGTAGCGATCTTGGTGTGCATATCAATCAGACGCTTCTTCTCCATCAGCTGCGGCAAGGAGTTCACTGCATTGGTCAGACGCGCTGTGGTGTCGTTGACTAGCGAGAAGGCTATGTCGGATTCACCCTCAATGCCCATGGTGGTCTTTAGGCGTTTGATTTCATCCTCTGAATTGCGATACGATTCCAACTCCTCCTGTATGGCCTCAGCCACTGTGGGGAACGGGCTGCCCTTGTGCGTTACCCAGAAACGATCGGTGCGATCCAGATCGCAGGCCTTGGGCTTCTTGCGAGCGCCTGCAGAGTGGAAGATGGAAGCATTAGAAAGAGATTAAGGTACATGGATTCCAGGCTACACTTACCTGCACTGGCTGGCGCCGTCTCGTCCTCCACGTACACCAGATTGAGCCCCAGATCGAGCACATCATGCACCATTGCCTGATACGACCAGGTGTGATGCAATGGCGTAGCCAGATCCATATTCCTGTCTAGTAGCAGCAGCACAGGACGTTGAAAACTAAACACACCGCCGCCGGCCTGTGTGGCATCCATGTGAAACAGATTGGCGCGTGCATCCCACAGATTCTCGCGCAACTTCTTCTCCAGCTTGCGTGCCACCATCTCTGCCGCACTGTTCCGTGGGCAGCGTATGATGGGCACGTTGCCCAGCGTGACGAACAGTGCGAAGAGTGAGTCCACTATGGAGTCCATTAGTGCCTCCATTTCCTCGTCCTTGGTGTTGGCACGATTGATTGCATAGTACGAGAGTTGATCGCTCTGCTGATGCTTCAGTATGAAGAAGTCATCCTCCAGGCTGATGAAGTTCACATACTGATCGTACACGCGATGTATGTTGGCCACACAGCCGGCGTGCAGAGCTGCCGCCGCAAGGTTCTCGATTTTGCTGCGTGTGATGGGTGCCAGGAAGTTCAGATGATAGATATCGTATAATCCGTTCGAGAAATCCTGCTGGATGCGATCGAGATTCTCGTCCGTGGGCAGACAGAAATACACCGCAGGCACATCCGGTATGGAGTCGCGATCCGAGTGCAGTTGCCTGTGAATTGGAGCGATGATTATTCAGTTTCAGCCCCTTGACCCCTGGGAGCCCCTAGGTTAGTTTGACCCCGGGTTACTCACACATGCAACGTCACGCCGAGTTCGCGCAATTCCTTAATGGAAATGATGGGTGAAATAATGTCCTGGCCCACTCGATCGTATATCAATATCTTCCACACAGGCTCTGCTGCCAGCGCCTTTGGCTGCTGCGAGTTTAAATTAAGCATTTGCTTAATTGCATCTGCAAAGGAAGAAAAGCAACAACTCCAATTGGACTAGGTCGGTTTTTCGCTATTTTCGCACGGCTGCTTACTTATTTGTCGCTCGCGTAGGGATAACATGGTGTCGCTGCTTGGGTTTTTGTAAATGCCAACGTAGAAAATTATATTTAATTAATTAAATTGTGTTAAAACAACATAATTAACAAAAATAAAACACGTCACAAGCGATGGAAAGGCGTTTTAGGTTAAATTTAGTACATTAAATGCGCAACAGCTGAGAGGCGAGTGGTGGTCGGCCGATAATATTGTGCGACAGCACTGAGTTAAGTCTGTCAGCTGTTAAACTACTATCGATAGACAGACTGTGAACACAGCTAACAGCGGCATAAATCAAAGCTAAGTAGCTCGAAAACGATTTATTTGATTTAAATAAAAGCTTTAACTTATTTATTGAATGAGAACATGTGAAAACAACCATTACTAAATGCAATAGAAGCTTATGCTTATTTGAAAAGCTAAATATTTATAAAGTTCGCCACCTGCAAAATCAGCTAAATCTGGTGATAAAATAGCCGAAGCATCTCTGCTATGAACAGCTGGAACTGGTTCGCTCGTGAGCCGAACTCAACTCACTGTAAGACTGATTTTGTTGTGATGTCAATTGTTATTTTGCGTTAAACTTCCGAAGCGAGCGGACGTGCGACACTGACGCAACGAAAAAACAGAAGTTATTCGCGTATTTTTACAACGCAAACAAAGCGAACATACAACAAAACAAATAAATCACAATTGGCGCTAATTCTTTTGAGTGTTTTGTGCAACAACAGTGCGGGGGGCCAGTGCAGTGCGGCCCAAAATGATTCTAAACACAAGACTGCCCAGAGTGCGGCAGGCGAAATCATCAAAATGGCATATGGTGCACCGAAATGTGTTAAGCAGTAGCCGCCTATCGGGACGCCGACGCTGCGGCATGCATTCCGTGAATTGTTATCATTTCTTTAAGCACAGTCGCGGCTTTCTGTGGTTCATGCTCTGCAATTGGCTGCTTACGGCCAACAATGCCAGCAGCAAGGCGCAGCTACTAATAAATGTGCAAAATCAGGTGCGTATTGCTCTTAAAACATTTAAACATTTCACATTTCACATTTCGATTTGATTCACTGCGATGCTACACAAAAATGCAATGTGTGTGAATGTCAAAATGGCCTTTTTTTGTCTGTTGCTAACAGCGCACTGTTTTTTCGAACATCAATTTCGAATTTGAGAGAGTGTCGGCGAAAGAGAAAGAGAGAGAGCGCGCGTGTGAGCATTTGTTATTGTGCATCAGCTGGCTGTGATTTGTATGGCGTGTTGACGCTTTTTTTTTTATTGTCAATTCCTTTTCATTTAATTGATGTTAATTTTTTTAAATTGATGCTTCTTGTCCTTGAACTTATTTCACTGTGTCACATTCCGCTCGCCATTTTTTTTTGTGCAAGTCACATCTTTTGCCTTGCTCTTTTGACACTTGCTTTAAGTTTTAATTTGGTTTTCTGCTTGTCTTCTTTTCTTTTTCTATTTTTTCCTCTTGTTTTTCTGCTATTCACGTGGCTTGCATGGAATCATAATATTGACATTCGCTTTGACTTTTCTATAAATTTTAGATTACCTTTGCCGAAAACTCGCGTGTGTAGCACGTGCTTCTGTGGGTGGGAGGGAGAGTGAGCGTGAGAGCAGGAGAGAGAGAGAGAGCGATTGTGTGCTTTTTTGTTTACATGTGACATCCTTCGGCATTGCGGAATTGTTGTTGTTGTTGTTGTCGTTGTTGCTGCTGCTGTCCCTGGCCCCAAAATGTCTGATGCTGTTGGCGTCGCTGCTGACGTCGCTGCCGCTGCTGCTCAACGTGAGCTTTGTTTACATTCGCTTTGTTCAAACACACAAAGGCAATGCATACATAAACAGAGCACAACACACATACTAATGCACGTGTGTGCGAGAGAGAGAGAGACTTGGCGTGTTTGTGTAGGCAGCCCAATAGAACTTTTCGGGCAGGGTAAATATTATGTGCATAATCAGGTTAATATTCCATGAGGGTTAAATATATTAAACAGGCAAAAATAAAAAACAATTTGACCTTCAATCAGCAGGGGTTGCCAAAGTAAATAAATACTTAAAAATAAAAGGCTTGTGCGCAATTTTTGTGATTTTCAAACGGTAAGGGAAATATTTATCTCTCGTATATTTATACTATTTTTCCTATATGTTTCTTTATATTTATATTAAAGGGAACATGTTAATTTCAGCACATTTGTCAGCTCACAAAACAAATTCCGCTAGGCTGGGCAAAGACAGTTCACACATGCAGGGGGAACCATTATTCTTGTTCTTTATGTTGTTGCTGTTGTTGTTGTTGTTGTGCTTGTCATGTTGTTGAACTAGATTCGGAGACATACTTTGAGTCCTCCCCCCTAGCGCCCCCTTCCCCGACTTGGGCCTGGCAGTCCCTCAACTCATTTCATCTCTCGTTTCTAGTTTCTTTTCTTGTTGCCTTTTGCCTTTCGCAGTTTTTACTATTTTCGTCAGTTTTCTTTGTTTTTTTTTTTCTGTCTCTTTCTCCCTTCAATTCTCTTGACTCTAATTTGGTTCATGGCCATGTCGCCTGCTCCTCCTCCTGCCGCTGTCATAGTTAATTTGCCTGCTGGCTGCGTCTTGTGTTTCCATTCTTGTCGCGCATCTCTCGGTCTATTAATATTCTAGCAGAGAGCGGGTGGAGTGGAGTGGAAGCTGGCAAGGATTATGAGCTTCTCTGTGCGCATCTGTTCTTACACTTGTTGAATCCTTCGTCTTCTTTTTTCTTTGCAGGGCGGCGAGGTGATACAGGAGAGCATTACGTCCAACATTGGCGAGGATTTGATTACCCTGGAGTTCCAGAAGACCGACGGCACCCTCATCACGCAGCTCATCGACTTTCGCAATGTAAGTAACGACTCAAGCGGATTAAGCTGGGACTGGGGGAGGTGTACATACTTTCATGCAATAAGAAAAAATGTCCATTTGTTTCGCATTCGATTGCAGGAGGTGCAAATACTGAAAGCTCTGGTGCTGGGCGAGGAGGAGCGCGGCCAGAGTCAATATCAGGTCATGTGCTTCGCCACAAAGTTCAACAAGGGCGACTTTATCTCCTCGGATGCAATGGCCAAGCTGCGTCAGAAGAATCCGCACACCATACGCACCCCCGAGGAGGATAAGGGACGCGAAACGTACACCATGAGCAGCTGGGTCCAGTTGAATCGTTCGCTGTCCATCACACGTCATCTGCAATCCCTTTGCGCTGAGGCGACAGATGCCACCTATGTGCGCGACGTGGATCTCAAGGCCTGGGCAGAGCTGCCAGGTGAGTTTTGGCCGCAATAAGTGTTCTATTCTATTCTCCCCTGACTGACAGTGGGTACTATGCGTACTATTCTAATTGATTTTGAGTGACTCATCGCGTTGGGCCAGTGCAGTTTATGAAGGTGGAAAGTCAATGGGTAATTTGGGATTTATTATTGTTGGCGCTCTTCGTTATCAGAAAGTTAGATAAGATAGTAAAGTATAAAATGTATTGGGTATGGGGCTTTTTAGTATTAAAACTATTGTTAGTAAGTTTTTATCATTTCTTGGACTAGAAAAGTTTCATACAAATTGTTTCTTAGATTTAAGTGGCAGGTGTTGCCTTTGCTAGGGTTGCCAGCTTGCTAAGGGAAACTGGCACAGTATAAATATAAATTCTCATTCCAAATGTAAGTCTGTTTCATGCCAGTTCTATTGTTTCCTTGCAGAATTGCGTATAATTATTTTAAGAATTATATTAATTACGAAAACAGAAGCTAGGGATGGGAAGTTATCGATATTTATATTAACTAACGGTAGAATTATATGTTCTTATGCATATCGCCTTAAATAATATCGATAATATGCTAAGATACCTAAGAAATTTGTAGAAGAGGTTTAAAAAAAAACTATAAGTAGGAAGAAGAAAAAGTAAGAGCTAAAATATTGGTAAATATTATCCCTAAAAATATTGGTAAATAGTATAAAGCATTTTCCTATTTGGCAACCCTAAATAGTGTACTGCAGGGTTCAGCTTTGCGTTACTTAACCCTTCACTAATTAGCTTAAAATATTCTTACCATAAGTAGCCAAGAGTCCTTACTCTCCCCCTCCCCCTTGTTGGAGCAAAGCCAACCAAGCGGACTTCCCCATACCGAATAAACTGCAAATTAGTCAGGGGTTGGTTAGCTCACGATGAGAGTTGGTCAAAATCAAAACAGAAAAATCGCACACGAGTTGCAAATTTGTTGAGTAACTTTTCACGTTTTTTTTTTTTTATAATTTTTTTGGTTTTTTCTGTTCTCCCCTTTTTATGTTCTCTGTTCACTTTTTGCAAATTCACTTCACCTCGTCGCACGTCGCCTGTCGCCTGTCGCCTGTCAACTTGCAACTCGCAACTGGCAACCACCGTTGCTGCTGTGGGGATTGTATGGACGCGGGGTTAGGCTCCTCGATTTCCAGCCTGGAGGCAGCAACCGAAAAATTTCCGGACGCGCTCTCGACGCGCTGCAACGAGGTGAGCAGCCTGTGGGCACCGTGCCTGTGCACGCTGGAGACCTGCATCGGTTGGTATCCTTGCGGGCTAAAGTATTGCAAGGGAAAGAGCGCCAGCGCATTGGGCGGGGGCGACACGTCCGGCGGACAGCAGCAGCAGCAGCAGACGAATTATCGCTGCGGCATCAAGACTTGCCGCAAGTGTACACAGTTCACCTATTATGTGCGGCAGAAACAACAGTGCCTCTGGGATGAATGACGACGCGGCGAGCTGCAGTTGCTGCAGATGCGCTGCCAAGCCAAGCTGCAGAGGCGGCACAGTGGGCACAATGGGCGGGGGCGGAAGCGGGAGTCGGAGTCAGAGTCGAAGCCAGAGCAGGTGCAGAGTGCGGAGCGGAAGCGGGAGATGGTGGCGCGTTGCGATGCTGTCGCAACGGGAATTGCAAGTGAAACAACGGCAACGACAATAACAACAACAGCAACAGCAGCAACAACGAGCAGGGTGACAACTCCAACAAAAATGACAACAACAACAGCAACAACAACGACCAACAAATTACGCCAACTGCTTTTGTTGGTGCAACAGCAGATGCCTTTTGCACTGTGGAGCTTTCCGGTCCATCACATTTCCCATCATCATCAACAGCAACAACAACAACAGCAACAACAACAACAACAACAACATCATGAACATCAACAAGAAGCAGCTTCTCATTCGCATGCCCAACCCCAACCCCATCATCATCATCAGCCATCAACAATGGCCGCCATCGTGTCGTGATAATGTAACTGCAAAAACTCGAAACAGGCCAGAGCAAAACTTCCATACAACCCGTTCCCGTTCATCTCCGTACACCTCACTCATGCATCGATAATGGGCTGTATATATGTAACTATATATATATATATGTTTAGAATATAGCCAAGCTACATTTACGCTTATGCCGTTAGGTTAGTCAAAGAAGAAGCAAGAAGATTGCACGAAAGCAAACGCAAATCATTTGTCATGAGTACTCAAATGAGCTGAGATAAAACACACACACACATACGTACACATACGTACACACACCTTCAAACATGGAGTAAAAGATGCTAATCTTCTGGGAACTGTTTCGTATAACACTTGCACAATGAAGACTCTGCACTGTTTCGATCTCTATAAATCATTCCTTTTTTACTTTTCTAATTCGATGAAAATTCTTTAAAAAAAAAAAAAAAAAAAAACAATTGTTATACGAAACGGACCTACTTAGACTGTGTATTGAAGCTGCGCCTCTTTTACCTTTCTTGCCCTTAGTTATTCACACACTACCTCAGAAGAGTAACCATTTCTATACAAACTTTGTTAATAATCCTTAACGCTTCATTACATTTCTTCGATTCCTTTTTGATTCCTTTGTTTGCGCTTCGCGTGCACCTTTTGTGTCTGTTTATTTGCGCGGTTCGCATTAAATAATGATTCATTAAGCTTATTTACGCAGTTCGACAAATTTTCAGCATACCTTTTCGAGCATCCCCCCAACCACAACTACATCCACAAGCAACCTCAACCACAGCCTGCCCATTTCGCCCGCTCATTTGTCATAATTAATGTGCGCATAATACAAATAATTGTCGCTTCATTAAATTTTCGCTTTATGCTTTTCGTTACGCACCTCAAACGTATTTAATTCCGTTTAAAAAGCTCAAGAGACGCAAAACAACTGTACAACTCGCCCTTAGAGTTTATATAGTACATACATATATATGAAAAGAGAATATGAAAATTTCAATGTGGCCTTAACATATTTAATGAGCGCAAAAAAAGAAAAGAGAGAGAGAAAAAATTGAAGAACATAACGGATTTGACACACAGACACACACATGAATTGTGCTCATGATAGAAATTAAGTGAAAGGGGAAGGGGAATAAGAAAAAGAAAAACAAATACCAACCATAGTTTATAAACAACATTTCGTGTAAACTAACCAAAACCGACTGCCGCAAATGCTTTTTATATTGTAAACTCCCCCGAAATTAAAAAAAAAAAAATTAGCATTAATAAGTTTCTGTTTCCTACGAATAGAATCTCTCCCCCTATATACCTATTTACATATACATGCATATATTGTTCTATTCTCCTCTCCTCGCTTGCCTTTAACTCTGAGATTTGTCCACTGTTTATTCCAAACCTTATAAACCTTATAAATAAGATCAAGACGAAACAATACCAAGAACAATAATCTATTGTAAAATTTCAAGAACTAGTCTACTTAGAGTGTTAGAAAGGCTATTTTCCTAAAAGCGTACTACAAAGAAGAAAGAAAACATGAAAAACTTGAAAACGAAATACAAATATGGTCGATTTCAATTTCGATAGTGGATGAGAAAAGCGGAAAACGGTGATAATAATTTTTTTTTTACAAAGGGCAAATACTTTTTCTCAATGCTATGCGAAGTATAAAAAACGAATTATACCTAAGCGAACTATATCTATAACTATAACTAACTGTACATAAGTAATTGATAATTAGTTGTAATGCTAAGCGAAGAGAACTAAACAATCTGATTCTTATATATATACATATATATACATAGGATATATAATAATCGATTAGTCGACTAGTCCTAAAAAAAAACAAAAAACCAGAATAATACTTAGTCGTAATCAAGGCAGCTGACAAATTCTACATTTTATAGAAAAAAAAAGAAAAAGAAAAAATAAGAAATGAAAAGAAAAACGAAGAAAAACTATCAATGTGTGCGTGTTTGATTTAATGGCTCTTGTGCTTAAACCACTTGCGAATTACAAGCACTCGATTGTAAACAACGTCTTGCAATGCATTTTAATACGCTTCTCCTACACCGAGGCTCAAGTGCGCAGCGTGCTTCACAGCAGCCTCGACGAGCACTCGCTGTCTCACTATTGCTCTCTCTCTCTCACTCTCTCACTCCCACTCTCTGGCTGTCTGCGTCGCGAGCCGCTGGCAAATCCTTTATGCGATTTGTAATTCATGAGCAGCGCGCACAGATTCTTATCATTTATTTTGCGCTGCGCCAACGCTATCGAGTGACGCCATGAAGTGGAGAGAGAAAGAGGGTGGGAGAGAGGGCGTCCCAGACGCGTCCGACTTGTTGGCTATAACTATATTCATGGCAGCGTCCCAGCTACAGCGACGGCAGCTCAAGACGTGCGGAAACCAAATCGGCGTCGTAGAAAATTGAATTTACTGCCAGCTGGAGTGGAGAGGGAGGGTAGGGGGAGTAGTCTAAGGATTGAGTCAAGTGTAACTCTATGTATCGCCAGTTTCCCTACCTCCCTACCTCTTCCCCGCCTCTGGCAACGTATGTGCATGCCTAATGAGCCGTGAAATGTCGGCGAGCGCCTGCCTAACTCCAGCTCCAGCTTTTTTCTGCCAGAAGGCAATGTCTGCGTGGTAATCAGTGGCAGCTGGTCAGCTACCCTGCCCCCCCTCTCTCATTGTGACCCTGCGTCTGCCTTTGACCCCGTACACACACACACACAGTCGCGCATAAGTACGTGTTTATATACAGTGGAAGCAACATAATTACAGCTGCCGCCGCTGCTTAAATCAAACAAAATCAGCTCTGCCCCTGCCCCACGAGCTGGCTACTTCCTCGCTGTGTTAATTAAGTTTACAACTCTCGAAATTCGATTTTTCCTGCACCCCGCAAATGTGGCAAATGCGACTGACGAGCTGAGGAGGAGCAGCAGCAGAAGGAGGCGAAGGCAGACAAGCCCGAGTCAATATTTCCCTACGGATATAATTAACAATTTTATTAATCCTGTTGAGAAGATCGCACACAGGCGGTAGAGCAGACCAAGGCAAGGGCAGTGCAGTGCAGTGTAGGGTCAAGCTGGCTGTTGCAGCCTGCCCGCACCCCTCGCTTTGCCGCAAAGGATGCGATTTACAATTTCATTAAGGCTGAGGTAATTGGAAAGCGATGCCCCACAAGGCAGGCGACAAAAGTGGCGTCTGCAGTTTGCGCAGGCAGGCAATGAGGTAAGCTTTAAGGTACTTGAATTGTGTCTATCTAAAGTCAATAAATGTATGTGAATGTATGTGAATTTACTATAACATTTTCGACAATTTTGTTGGGTGTGCGAGCGTCTCCAATGCGCTCAGACAGCAGCAGCAGGCGAAGGCTCCAGACGAGTGTGTGTGTGTGTGTGTATTAACATCTACATTTGCATGCGAGTGTGTGTGATTGAGTGTGTGGAAAGGTGTGTGTGATTGAGTGTGCATCTGTGTGTGTGTTTGAGTGTGTCGGTGTGTGTGTGCTTTCTGTTATGGCCATGTGCATTTTTGTATTGACTTTTTCAGGTCAAAAGGCCGCTGTTTGCTTAACATTTGCATAACTACTTAAAAGAACACACACACCAGTACGCACACACACACACACACACACTCTCACGCCCAACGCCAGCGCCTTTTTTGGCATTTAATTAATATCACTCATACGCCGCGTAATCATCGCAACTATCAAGGCAAGCTCAAGCAGCAGTTGCTGCCACTCCGCCTTCCTCCCCCTCCGCCCACGCTGCGCGCAGCGTCAAAGTTCAAGGCTTACAATTTATAGTGCCACGCCTCCCACGCAGCTGCCCCC
Source organism: Zaprionus ghesquierei (assembly GCA_018904095.1). Taxonomy (NCBI): domain Eukaryota; kingdom Metazoa; phylum Arthropoda; class Insecta; order Diptera; family Drosophilidae; genus Zaprionus; species Zaprionus ghesquierei. The sequence continues at coordinate 13,493,344 of JAEIGP010000806.1, read as the reverse complement.
ATGCCTTCAGCCCTCACGTTAATTTTGCTGGGTCACGTAGGGCAATGAGCGACGGCGGCATTTGGCAACAAAACTGACGAGTTGCCAACAACATTTGAAACGTAATTTGCACTTGGCAACTCGAGCCAACTTGACAGACGGACGCATGGAGAGACTGACTGACAGACGGACAGACTGACGGACTGACACATTGACGCAGTAAATGAACGACACGCCGCAGACATTTGGCTTCGGCATTTGTTTCATTGTAATTGAAAGTTTTAACAATTAGCAGGGCCAAAGAGCAGCAGAGTGGGAGAGAGAGAGAGAGAGACTGAGAGAAAAAAGAGGGAGAAGGCAAAGGATGGAGCATGCCAAGAGTTGTGCGTTATGCAAACGAGCAGCGCCTAAAAGCAGGCAACAAGTTTGGCACTTTTGACCTAAGAGAAGGAGAGCGAGAGAGAGAGAAGGGGCGGAATTTAACGGGAATTACTACTTTTATTGCTCTATAAGCGGCACTGCAAATGGGAATGGGAGTGGCAACGGGGAGGACAATGAAAAACTCGCAAATTTCATTTGCAGACAATAACTTCAAAAAGGTGCTGCACGCAGGGCACAAAGCGGCAGTTGAGACAAGGGGAAAAGTTTCTGTTAATTATTTTGTGCGTCTTGTGGTGAAATTGAAAATAGAAAATTTTGTGTAAATATTTAACAAATTTATAAATACTAGAGAAATTAAATGTGTCATTAATTAAATTAATTTTAATTTAATTTATTAATATTTTATTTATTAAATTATATTCATTAAAGTCAACTAAGGGATGAAGGTACACAAAGGTAATCCACGAAATTATCGTATACAAATATAATAAATAATTCACAAATATTTAAAATTTAAAGTAAAAGATAGATAACAAATTAAATTTCATTATTATTATTAAAGAAAAATTTTAAAATTGTTTTTATATTTTTTTTAAGTTTTTAATTCGATTTAATAAATTGTATGTGCATTTGAGACAAGGGGAAAAGTTTCTGTTAATTATTTTTTGCGTCTTGTGGTGAAATTGAAAACAGAAAATTTTGTGTAAATATTTAACAAATTCATAAATAATAAAGAAATTAAATGTGTCATTAATTCAATTAATTTTAATTTAATTTATTAATATTTTATTTATTAAAGTCAACTAAGGGATGAAGGTACACAAAGGTAATCAACGAAATTATCTTATACAAATATAATAAATAATTCACAAATATTTAAAATTTAAAGTAAAAGATAGATAACAAACTAAATTTCATTATTATTATTAAAGAAAAATTTTAAAATTGTTTTTATATTTTTTTTAAGTTTTTAATTCGATTTTAATAAATTGTATGTGATTTAATTCGATTTAAATGTATGAGATTATTGAGCGTTAAATTTATCACATAATTTATTGTAATATTTTCATATTTATTTATCTAGCATACAATGAACTTTCCGTTAAATTTTCAACCTAATTTTGGAATATTATATCAATTAGGATATATGTATAAACAGATTTCCCCAACGTAATTGTGATTAGATGACACTCAGCTGAATTGCTTTATTTGGGCGCAACGCATTGCCCTCAGCAAATTCCCATTGTCATGATTATCTATAGGTTTATTGCGTAAGCGCTGGTCGGAAGGCGCAGGTCGTGGGCGTGGGCGTGGCAGCTAAGCAATTTGAGCAAGTCGAACCGAACCGACTGCAACGCACACATAAATCAATGACAATCAAAATTCATTTCGTTTGCGTTGATTTATTGCGTTTGTTTGATTTGCCAGGGCGCTAGATGGAAACAAGATAGACAGATTGATGAAGGCGAGAGGAGGAGGAGGAGGAGACAAGTGAGGTATACCTATTATGGCGGACCTGCCTTATCCCTCTTATCAGCAATGCATATTAATGTAAACTTTGCCATAGGAGGAAGAAGGGAGGCTACTCGCTTTGTGCGCTCACATTTCGTTGCCTTTTGATATTTTCGGTTTTTTTTTCTGTATAAATATTAAATGCGTGTAAAGAGAGAAGGAGAAGGGGGAGGTGGAGGTTGTGGGGCGGGCAACCTTTGTGCCAAATCATCAATCAATCAAACGCGTGTGATTTGCTACAGTTCAAATTTCGCTCGCAGTTCAATCGTTCAGGCAGTCGAGCAGAAACACAAATATTTGCTTTTTTCCAAAGTACAATGGGTGCTGTTTTTGCGTGGGCGTAGCACGGCTTTTTCAACAGAGCCAGAGCCAGAGCGAGAGAGCAAGTGAGCGAATGAGTGAGAGGGGAGAGATATTAAGAGCTCTGCTGCAGAACGAGGACTTAAGCCCATCCGTCCGTTCTCTGTGCGTTTGTCGGCTTGTAGCTTCACCTGCCTGACATGGCTTACAAATGGAGGCCTCTTCATGGGCCCCCCTTCTCTCTCCCGCCCCCCTCGCAAAGGGTAAGAATTGCAAAGGCCGGCTCCGGCAGGCAGTCGCAACAGCAGCTGCTACTCTCTTTCTCGACTGCCTAATCTCCTGTGAGATGTGCTTGCAACCTGTTACATGGCTGCCCCCTAAGTGCCTGTCCAGTGTCCGCCCTGTACCTGGCTGGACCTGGTTGTCCCTCAACAAAAGGGCAGGCGTAATAAGGCTCAGTGAAATTATTTAGAAAATTTAGCTCAAGGCGCCAGCAGCAAACTCTTTAAAGGTGGACCGAATGTTTTTGGCAATTTATACAAAAATAAATAAAGGTTCATTTCTCTGGGTGCGCTTGACATCCTTATGATTGCCTGCCCAAAGGTAAGTCCGCAGCACAAGGCGACTTTAGTCAAAAACTAAAGGAATTTCATAAGCTTAGAGCAAGTATTAGTCAAAGAAAGGAAATATGCTTATAAAGTTTATGAAGTGAAGTAAAATTAAAATTGAGAATTGTAGATTTTTTTTTGTAAATTTAAATATATAAGAAAGGATTTTTGGCTTTTACTTTGAAGTGTGGGCAGTAAGACTTGGCTTGGCAATATTTTATGTGCTTTAGTTTGTCTAGAAGGCATCTGTCAAATTTTCTAAGCGCAGCTCAATTAGCTCCTGAGATATTGTAGTTTATCTACTTCATATGGATTTCTGTTAATGTAGAAGGATGAATTCCTGTTTGAAATATAATTAACATAACTCAAGACCAACTTAAAGCTAGTCCAGAGATTGTGTAGATTGTAGCAGATTTAATAAATACTCTAAAGATTAGAAAGTTAATTTGTGTACTACCTGTAACTGTTATTTAATATTAAAGTACTTCAAACCTTATATGCCCAATTTAGTTGCTCAACTCAACTTAGCTGCAAAGTATGAATCAACCGTAAAGCTTCTCGTTGCCTTTCACAGTTAAATAGCCAGAAAATTTTGTGCCAGTGTAATCCCCTTATTGTCTGAGTACTTCAATTAGCCGTAGGATTGTAAGCAGGCAGGAAGAGGGAGGGGGTCGGGGAGAAGGTGGCAGCTGCCGTTGAGCTGCTTCCGGATTTACCATTGGCTGCCTCCAAATTCGCCTCCGCCTGCGACTTGAGCTGACTTCTTTGCCTGTCATCCAATCCGGTTTGCACAGGCGTCTTTTGGATTTGCCTCTTGAATTGTTGCCAAAACAATTTATGCAGCATTTTGGCCAACATTTTGTGCACAATTGAGAATTGTGCAATTGCACATTCAAAGGGGCAGAAAGGGGCAGGAAGTGGGGGCCTAAGTGACGGCAGGAAGTGCAGGGCGCCAGCTGCGCTGCTTGAGCGTTTAGCATATTTATTCAATATCAAAATGGGCGACAGTTTCGAATTGTAAATAACTTGCAAGTGCTCGACCGCCCCTCGCCGGGGCGGTACTTCTCGCATACTTCTGCTTGTTCTGCTTCTTCTTCTTGTTCTTCCTGCAGCTGTGGCAATAATTACGACAGAGCGCCGGCTGTGGCTGGGGAAACTTTAATGAGACTGGCCTGCACACACACACACACACACACAACGGAAGTGGCAGGACAAAGCGACAACAACAAGAGAGACCGAAAAGAAGGTGAGAGCAGGAGAGAGGAGGAGGGAAGCGAAGGAGAAACAGTGCAAGCAAGTCCGCATAAATCCCTCAAGTGAAGTTGGAGCCGAGTTGAAGTTGGCTTCGCTTTCGCTGCACTGCCTCAAGCGCATTTGCTAATGACAAAGTCAAAGTGGCGCGTGCGGCACAGTGGAGCAAGTTGCGCCAGAGCGAAGCGAAAAAATGTGCTATGACTTTGAAAAACACTTAATAACTTTGTGAAAATCAACTTCAATCTTTTTGCTTTAAAATTTAATTGTTTCATTATGTTTTGAGATTTTTAGTTATGGCACATTTACAATTATTTAAAATTTTTGGGAATTTTTATAAAGGGTAATTTTGTAATTTTTCAAAAATTTCTTTTCCATAATTTCATAGCCTGATTTAATTTTTTTAAATTGTAAAGCTCGGAGTTAGTCCCAAACAAGTGTCAAAACTAACTATAAACTCGATTTGTAAGATTCCTAAAGAAAACTAAAAATAACTTTCAACCCTTTACTTTCCATCTATCACAACTTTATTAGAAATCAAGAGTCAAAATATTTTTTTTTGATGTTTTACTATACCTAAAAGTCCTATATTTAAATAATGGCCATCTAGCATTTTTTATAAATTTATTTCAATAAATTTATATTTAATTCAATAAAATTTCTATTAATTAAAATTCAGCTACATTTACCGCCAGACTGCGTACCACTGTGCATGGGCTTGCTTTCATTGTTGCATGCTTTTGGGCGCGACAGACTATGCGCCTTTTGCGTTACCGTTAGTTCGTCTGTCTGCCTGCCTGTCTGTCTGCCTGCTTGTCTGTCTCAGTGTCTGCTTGTACCTTTTGTGTTTGTCGTGTCTTCTCTCTTCCCCGCCTGCGTCCCTCAGTTGTTGCCGCGTGTGCGTGCAATTTACGCGTCCAGCGTCAAGTGGCAAGCAGACGTGGCAGGCCGCAAGCTGCAGGCGACGCCATTGTGACCAGTCGCCAGACATGCAACTTTCGTGCGAGCTTCTCTCTCTCTTGTGTGTGTGTGTGTGTGTGTCTGCTTGGCGGCAAGTGTTGAAAACATGTTAATTGCTAACAATAACAATAACAGCAACAACAACAATAGAAGTAACAACAATAACAAAGAAGAAGAAGAACCAGTTAAGCCCGCAGGCTGGCGTCAGCTTGGCAGCTCCACTTGCCACATGCCACGCGCCCCACGCCACTTTTGCCGTTTTTCACTTTTGCGACAACGACAAAGACGACTCACATTTTCATGTGGCAAACGGAAGTTGTATGCCTACCCCGCCTACCCCACTCCACCTGCCACGCCTCCTCCCCCACTCACGCTGCTTTTCAAGTAGGTGCGCCATAAAAAAGCAAATACAGCGAGCTAAATAAAAATGTCATGGCAGGGGATACTCCACCATCGGCGCCGTTGCCGTCGCGTTCGGAAGTATTTGTCATGATATTTATCGCATAAGCCGTTGCTCTTGAGTAGGCGGCGGAAAATTGTGAAAATTTAATTGAAAACGTTGCTGCCTGGCAAGGACACGTGCCATGCACAGGCACGCAACACGAGCAGCCAGGGGAATAAGGGGTGTATCCAGAAGGTATCCAGCAGCTCATCAAATATTAAAGCTCTGCGCTGCGCCACAGCAGCAGCTGCTGCCACTCCCCCTTAAAAAAATACATTTAAATAAAACGCTAAAAAAAATAAATAAAAAATAAAATAAAAAAACAGAAATAAAATAAAAAAAGCAAATAAAATAAATATGAAATATGCAGAAATTTCGAAATAGGTCATCGATTGGAACACGGCGTTTTTTTTTTTTTTTCGCTGTGCACTGCGCCCTGTTAATTGAAGTCCCCCGTGAATTATGGGGATTACTGCTGAAAGCCCAGTGTAGTATTTTTTTTCAAAATGAAAACAGCATACAAAAATGATAATCGACAACGAAATTGAAATTGTTATTAGTTTGCTCCACTTTAGGTAAATAAACGTGTTTAATACACTTCTACGCTGTGCGCGGTTATGGCTTGAAAATAAACTTCGTTTCGTTTCGAAATGAAATAAATATTTCAATTGCATTTGCACAATATGAAAATTCAACATGGTATGCAATGATATGCAAGTTTTTCTTGCAAATACCTCGTAGTAGAGTTGAGCGTAAGGTATGATGTGCGTTAGCACTTCTACAGCTTAGTGTATCCTAGCGAGCTATGAGCATGTATTTATAAAGCGTTTCTTTCATCATGCAAATAAGCTAGATTCTTCAAATTTGACTTATACATAGCTAAATGTTATTTCTAAGGACCCTCCAAATTTCATCAAGATCTAACTAAAGTATCATATTTCTACCCGGTAACATTTGCGTGGAGACTCTCTGCGTGTCTTGTGCGCTTCCCTTTTACCTCTCCTTGCCGATTTGTCTGTACTTTGTCAGACCCCACACGCTGTGCCAGTACATATTCCCACACACTTTGTGCTGCCTTGGGCTACCTTATCATTTCAAGAATTTCTTCTCATTTTTTTAGTGTCGTTTTTTTTATTATTTTTAACATGATGTTGTAAATTTTTTATGGCCCTAGCGGGCCAAACGGCGCTTACATTTAATTTGAAAATCACAGCTGAAATACCATATCAAATTATATATGCGCATATATAATAGAAATGCACAGAAATTACTATAAACAAACCAGCGAAAAAAAATCGATCAAAATGCGCACAGCACACACACCCGTTGCACACCCGTTGCACACCCATTTCATTTCAGCTTTAAAGCACGTAAATTTTTTAATTAAAAAAGAAAGAAAACATAAATAAAAAGCCGACGGGAAATGCTCAAGCACATAATCCTTTTTAATGGCATCAAACCGGAGCAGCTACAGAAAAAAAGCGGAACCAAAAGGAAGGCAACAAAAAATTAAATACAGACTATAAAAAAAATGAAACATTTAACGAGAGTGTATAAAAAAATTACTGACGACGCCCGCAAATTAATTTGTTTATTTAGGCGGCATTTTTGCAGCTGCGCGGCGCAAACTTTTTTCTGCTGACACTCAACGAAAAAAAAAAAACCGCATACTTAAATTCAAATTTAAATTTGGTATTTAAAGTAAGAAAGTAGGTGGAAAAAAATTATGCGTGCTTGCAAAAAAAAAACCTGTGGCGAGGTGCAGCATATAATACCATACCATATAAGAGCATTTACTACAAGCACTTGCGGCACATACAGGCCTAGCAGAGGAATGGGGGCGTGGCAAAAAATTTGCATGCGCGAATTGCGAGCGGTTAGCGGGAAAGTTAGAAAAATATACAAATGCAACAAAAAGAAGAATCTCACTCTAAAACCGCCGCAGTAGGAATACGCTTACATATATAGATATATATCTTATTAATATTGAAAGGTTAGGTTTCAAAATTAATCAATTAACATCACCAGAAAAATTGCTTAAAAACAATAAAAACTTAAATGAACTTAGTAAAAAATTTCATAAAAAAATATTTTAGATTTTTAAAACCAATCCATTGGAAGATAATCCCATATTCTTCTAAAGATATATAGTACTACCTACACAGATAGTTAATCTCTTGGGTAAACACCTAAGCCTCTTCTATGCCATATTCCCTTGTCCCTGCCGTAGAGTATTTAAAAAATGCTGAAATTGCGAATGACAAGTTTTGCAATAAGCAGCAGTGCAAATACTAGACAGACAGCCAGGCGAGTGATATGAAGTGCGAGGCGGTGGGCGGTGGGCGTGGCCGCCCTGTGCTTAGTGTGCGGGCGGAGGCTTGACAGTTGCATTGACACACTTACTGCATGATGAAGCAAGATGAGTGACAAACTGACTGCGGCATGTTGTAAGCTGCTTATTAAGCGCAGCCGCCGCCGTTGACGTCGCAGATGCTGTAGCTGCAACAAACGTTTGACATGTTGCACAAGCTGCACACACACAAAGGACCAGGCGCGGGGCTGGGCTGGGCAGTGGGAGGGGCGTGTGCCACATTTGCGACCCAAAAAGCAATCGCCCAAAATATAAATGAGCGCAAAATGCTGGCAAAACTTTTAAGTAAATAAATGGGTTGCTTTGCTTCATGAGAGAGTGGGAAGGAAGGGGGGGCAAATGTAACCCTTGCCGCAACCCAAATCAATGTCAACGGCTGCTGTTGCGTCCCCGAAGAAAAACTGTGCGACGCCAAGCGCGCTGCATAGCAGGAGAGGAGGAGGAACGATGGGCCAGGGAAAGGGAAGAGGGAGGGGGGAGCTTTGGGGGCATGCGGCACTGGCGCTGTTGCGTAGCTGGCGTGGCCCGCACGTGCCTCCGGTTGATGAAGTTGCCGCGTTAACAGCCAGAAAACTTGGCACACGCAAAAGGTTTAGACGCACCGTTGAGATTTCCCCGACTCAACTTGACTGCGACTACAAACGAAACTTTTTGCGCTGCTTTCAATAAATTAACAAAATGACAGCAACAACAACAGTTACAACAACAACAGTTACAACAACAGCAGTCACAGCAACAGCAATAATAAAAGAGCAACAAAAGGGAAAAAAATCCCACTCAAGTGGGAAAAATCCAACACGTTTCCAATGAAAATTTAAAATGGCCTTGCCGAAGCTTTCGAATACAAATTTAAAATGTACAACACAAAATTAGCTTATGCTGGGGATGAAAAAGCAGAGATATATATTTCAGGCAGCAACTCAAAAGGATGCGCAGAAATTTTTAAAGAATTTGTCTGAGCTGTCAACTTGCGCAACAAAATGAGGTGGAATGTTGCTTTAGGTTTAAGTGAGGAAAATGAGAGTTGACTGTGGAAAAATTTTTAAAAAATACTTTGCACCTTAAAATATGTGAAATAAATTTTTAAGAGTTTTTATAAAATTCTATTTATTTTTTTAATATAAGGAAATTAAACTTTCTTTGCTAAAAAATATTAAAAAAATATTTTCAAGTTCAAAATAAGCCAAATAAATTTTTGAGAATATTTATATTATTTTGTATATTTTTGTAAATTATTCTAGAATTAATAAAATCTTTAGCACAAATAAAAATTGTTTTTATTAAGGTATTTAATATTTGAGCTCATGCCTCAATATTATTTAATATTATTATTATGAACTCTAACTATTTAACTATTCCATATCATACTCAATTAACTGACATCCCTTGCAGGATTTTTAAGAATTTTTATAAAATTCTATTTATTTTTTTAATGTAAGTAAATTAAAGTTTCTTTGCTGAAAAATATTGAAAAAATATTCTGCAGTTCAAAATAAGCCAAATAAATTTTTGAGAATATTTATATTGTTTTATATATTTTTGTAAATTATTATAGAATTAATGAAATCTTTAGCACAAATATTAATTGCCTTTTTTAGGGTAATTAAACTTATGCCTCAATATTATTTAATATTATTATAATTGTGAACTTTAACTATTTTACTATTCCATACCATATTCCATTACCTGAAATCCCTTGCAGGATTTTTAAGAATGTTTAGAAAATTCTATTTATTTTTTTAATATAAGAAAATTAAAGTTTCTTTGCTGAAAAATATTAAAAAAATATTTTGCAGTTCAAAATAAGTCAAATAAGTTTTTTAGAATATTTATATTATTTTTTATATTTTTGTAAATTATTCTAGAATTAAAAAAATCTTTAGCACAAATAAAAATTGTCTTTACTAAGGTATTTAATATTTGAGCTCATGCCTCAATATTATTTAATATTATTATTATGAATTTTAACAATTTAACTATTCCATACCATACTCAATTAACTGAAATCCCTTGCAGAATATCAATAAAACATGATAAAACATGAACCAGACAATCTGCACAACAAACCCTGCAGGCAAAGGCGAATTGGTTCATTCAATCATTCTGCAGCTATACAATTAGAATCTGTTTGCTATGTAGAGACTCTTGCTTTCTCTACTCACCCTCCCACGCTCTCTTGCTTCTGCTTCTTCAACTTGTACATTCTCTGCGCGTTGTTGTTGCTGTTGTTGTTGCTCTAACAATGCAAATTGTTAACTCCTTTCGCACGAGTATTAAAAATCGCAGTCTGTTCGCGCTGACATGAAAATGCCTGCGCCATGTTGTCATTAATTTGCCAACAACAACAACAGCGCGAGCAGCAGCAGCAGCATCAGTAGCAACTACAACAACAGCAACAACGAGTGCTGCAACAAAGAAGAAGTTAGAGTGATAGCAGGGGCTGCACTCAACACAAAGTTATCCTGTAAAAAAAAAAAAAAAAATTGTTAGAAAAAAAAAAATTGTTTTTTAATTTTTAAAAAATTGTTTTAAGGGTTTTAAAATGTTTTAATATTTTCAATAATATTTACAAATAAAAAATTAAAAAAATTGTCTTATCACTTACATTTACAGGGTATACAGTAGTATGGCCCAATAGGCCACTGGCAACTCATGCTGCTGCTGCCTGCTGTCGTTCTCTGCCGCTGTCTGTCTGTCCGCCCGTCTGTCGCTGTCCGCCGGCTGTTGTCTGTTGCCGCTGTTGCCGTTGTTGCCGCTGTTGCTGCTGTTGCGCTTTTAACGAGCGCCATTTTTAAGCGCGCTGCGATTCTGACATGAATTTCCAAAGCTGTTTGAAATATTGCACATACGCAGCGTTTGCCTGACAGACACCAGCGAATCCCCAACCCCATCTCTCATCTCGCTCGCTCCATCTACATTCGATCTGAGCAACATTTACTTTCAATCAAGCTGAAGCCGTTCCCAGCTCTCGCTTCGAGAGCAAATCTCAATAGAGAAACAAAACGCTGAAGTGCAAATGAAATGAGATGCGATGCGAGGCGATGCGAACCCCATCAAGCGATGCGATGTGAACCAATGTGAGTTCAAGTAGAGCTGCTGCAGCAGAGGGAGCAGCATTCCCATCGAATTGTTTTGTTCAACTTTTGTCTTTGCAATTTCATTTACGCCTTTGAAATATGATTTCTCTTTCGCTTTGCTTTGTTGCCAAACCAAAAGCAAAACAAACTAGCAGCCAATGTGGCTATGTGTCAGCTCTGTGAAGGCTTTTCAATGCGAAAATGGGAAAACAAGAAACTCTTTTACTATTTATTCTGAGAACGCATAGCTTGTTAGGAAGAGCAGCGTACTTGGACGAAAGCGGAAATACTATACAAGATTACATTTCAAAAAGATTTCGTGGAATTTTAAAGCTAACAACTTTACTTCTAATGAAAATAAAAATTATTTAATTATTTTTTATAATTAAACAGATATTAAAAATAAAATATTTAAATATTTAAATAATTAAGTGATTAAATGCTTATTTATTTATATTTTATTTATAGATTTTATCTCCACCGAATCCCATCGAATTCGCCTTGCAGAACTGTCCAAGCTCTGGGGCCAAATGCTGCTTAGCTCTTGCTGCACTGACGCATGTACGCTATATAAGGTATTCGGCATTGAGTTTGGGCATTTCTTGTTGCCCTTGCTGCAGTTTCGAGAGTGCATTTTGACATTTTCATGCGCTTCGTTGAGTCCACAAAGTTAATGGAAAAGCACGGCAGCCCAAGCTCAGCGGCAATATACGGATACGGATTCATATCCAATGTGCGAGCTAGCGAAATGCATGTTTGCCTCTCTCTCTGTGTGTGTGGGTGTGTGTGTGTGTGCGAATGTGTGTCTTACCAGCTAAACAAGGCATTCGACGTGAAGTGCCCGTGCATTGTGTGCTCTCTCTCTCTCTCTCTCACTCTCTATGTGAAAGGAAAACAATGGGTAAGGCGCATTTGCTCAGCACGCCAAACTTGGCAAACTTCGCCAGCTGCCTTTGCCCATTGGCTTTGGCTTTGGTGCTGGCTTTGCCGGCCACCTGCTGTTGGTGCTTTTGTTAAAGCATGTCTGCCGCTGCTGGCCTGGTCCATTGAGTAATGGCAGCAGGCCTAAAACACTGGCTAATTGCCTGACTTCCATGCGATCTTATCGATTTTCTTTCTCTCTCTCTCTGTTTGTGTGTGTTTGTGTTTGTGTGTGCAACATTTTCGCCTTTTATTTTTCGGCATTTTTCCTGCACTTGGCAAATATTTATGATTTCGATTTGAATTTGATTTTATGTGCATCGATTTTTATATTTAGGCGCACACAGTGAAAACTTGCCTGGCCCACGGGGCGTATTGAATATTTACGGCCTTGCAAGGCAGCTGCATAACTGCTGCATGGAGAAGGCACAAGGCAGAAGGCCTTGTAAGGCCGCATATAAATTCTTGCATAGCACAAAGGAATCTCAAATCGATGGAAATATTTACTGAAAATTTCCCTCAACCTTATACCATATGCAGCGGCATACAAAAAGGCAAGGCACTTAGTTGTTACAAACTTTGGCAACTTTTGCACTCTTGTTGAGCTCGATTTATCCAGACACCTGCGGGGCAATAATCACACTTTGTAATTTCATTAACGCTTTCGTTATTTTTCTTTTTGGGGCGGCGCCTGTCACTGGCAATTAAAGCCCGAGCACGAGAAGCAGAAGCCAAGGGCGTGTCAGAGACGAGGCAGTACGCACCTGTATTCTTACGCCTTAACGCCTTCGCCTTTGCCTTTGCCTTGGTCCACGCCCTGTGGCACATTAATTTCGCCTTATGGAATCTTTTGCACATTAAATCGCCCCGATGCGTAACCCTTTTTCTGCTTGCCCCGCCCGCTTTGGGACCAAAAGTTGCGCATTAAAAACCTTTTCTGGGGTTTTTTTTCTTCTTTTTTTTTGCGTTATGCCTCAAAAGTCGTAAAACTGAGTTTTATGAATGCGATTAAGCGCGTGAACTGCACGAAAGCATATTTCATTTGGTCTTCACTCTCTCACACTCTCACACTCTCTTCCCTGTCCCTGTCTCGCACCTCGACTTGCTGTCTCTGTCTGCAGCGTGCGTTCTACTTTGCTGTTGTTGCGTCCGGAATTTGTCATTTTTAATGACTGCGAAAAGAATGCGCTCGTAATTACATGGCGAAAGCGGAAAAAACACACTCTGTCTCGCTCTCCACCCCTCTCTCTTCACCCCTCTCTACTCTGTGGCAGCCATTTTGATTGTACAGTCTATCATAAATTACATTAACTTATTCCAGCCACCCTCAAAGCGACAAAGCGTCTGTCAGTTACCCCTTTTTGCACTAATGATATTATGGCTGAGTAGAGAACATTTTAAGCTGAGCTCTTAAGCTCAAGATTCACTTTAAAGATATGTCAGCTTAAGTGTGCTAAAAGCAGGTTCATTTAATATTTGATTTCTGGTTTCGGGTGAGGTAAGGTAAAGTAGAACAAAACGCTTTGTTTTGGCTTGAAAACAAGACTTGTAAGTCGCCTATAAAAAGGGGCGTGGACAAATTCTAAAATAAAGTTAATTTGCGAGAAAACATAAGGCATATAGCCAACAAATTTGATAGATCTATCCCTTATGATCTCTGAGATATAGATGTTCCTACGGACGGCTTTTAGTTTGCTGCTGCCTGCTACAAATATTTTGTAATAAAGTCGGAATACCCTTCTCCCTCGTGGACATTAAAAATCATATGCTATAGTCGAGTGCATCGCATAACTATAACATTAATTTTTATGCCCCCCCTAGATCATTTAATCATTCGAACCATAAAACGAAAGCCCAACAACTTTTGTAATTCGAGTTTTATTGCTTGCAAATAATTATTGAAAAACCCTTGATTTTTTACCGCCCAAAACTTTGCTGTGTTAAACGTGTATTTCACGCTCGAAAACGCTTGCGGGAACACACCCCTTAATTATGCAGCTTAGCGCAAAGGGGAACACGTGAGCTGCAGCGTCGTCGCCGTTGTCGACGTCGTGTGTCGCTGCCACCTTTTCATTTAGCACTTTGGCTGCCTGAATTGCAGTTATAACTAAGTAGCATGCGGCAGTGGGGCATCCACAACTATGCACAAACACACTAACACACACACACACACTAACACACTCACTCACACCCTCACTTAGTGCAATTTGCTATTGTTCTCTGGCAGCCACTACTTAAATCCGTTTCCTCCCTCCTCCGTCGCTCCCTTCCCTCGCCCCGCCTGGGCTTGTCTTTCATTTCATGCTGCTTTTCAGCGAGCTTGTCGTCATCATCAGCGTCACCGTCAGCGTCAGCGTCAGCGTCAGCGTCATCCTTGAAGGTAGCCCAGTAGCCTGGCCCAGTCTGTGCGTCTGTCCCGATGTCTCGCTGTCTGTCTCTACGCCTCGTCCCCTTTGTCCATTTCAGTTCTGTTCGCCTCGCTGGCTTTGCGCTTCGCTTTCGCATTGCTTTCGCTCTGCTTTCTTTCTATTTGGCGTAGCATTCGCACTTAAGTGATTTTGACACTTGTCCTACTTTCCATGCGTTGATTTTTGTGTCAGCAGTACTCAGTATGCCCCTCCATACCCTGCCTCCTCCTCGCCCGCTGCCATAGGCTGCTGAAGTTGTTCACCTTTGCAGGAACTTTTTTTGCAGCTCTTCATTTTTTCCACAGCTGTGGCAGGACCTGCAGCTAAAGTGGCAAGAACTTCACTTCCTGGCACTTTTCTTCCGGCTTTTCTGCTGCATCTCTTGCTCCCTCTCATTCTTATACTTTCTCTCTGCTCTGGCGATGCGTTTGCCTCTTTTATTTGCCTGCTGCAGCTACGTCGTCATTCTGTTCATAAAACTCAACGTCATCGGCGTCTGGGAACAACAACAACAACAACAACAGCAACAAGGCCAGCTAAAGTGCACTTCCCTCTCTCTCTCTCTCTGTGTGCGTGTGTCTGTGTTGTCTCTCTGACAACATTCACTGCGTAGTATTTGCTATTTGTCTTTTGGTCATATTGTTGTTTTGCCTTCTTGAGCCCGAGGTTGCTCAACAGTTTGCAGCCAGGACATGCTTACAATGCAAACGCATTAGAAAAGGATATACTACTTGGCTTCCCTGTAGAGTGTAGAACTAATACAGTGCGAGGCAAGGCAAATTCGTTTTTTGGCAGCTTTTTGTTATTTTCTAAGGCTGCCCCAATAAGTATGCTACGTTTTTTTTTTTGCAACGTGTAAATTAAATCATTTCCGCAAAAGTTTCGAGAAGACTCAAAGTTTTGACAAGAAATTTTTGCTTTTCATTTGTTTTATCAGCGCACACACACACCCCCTCTCTGGCATTAAAAACTAATTTTATTTCTAATTAATTTTGACGTCTCGTCGTTTGTGGTTAAATATTCTGGCGCGCGAAAGAGACTTTACTCTGTCTTCATGCTGCGGGCTCGCAGGCGAAGTCATTAAAAAAGTTGCCAAAGACTGTGCCTGACGCACACACACACACACACACTGACAAAGTTTCAGCACGTGCAGCGAAGGCGTGTGTGTGTGTGTGTGTGCTTCTTTGTGTGTGTGCGTGTATTTAGTTGTCAGCCTCAGCTACGTCGCACATTTTAAATGCCTCAAATGAAATTAACAAAGAAAAAGCCGTAAAATGTCACCACAGCAGGTGTACATATGTAATATATACCCCCCCACTACACACACACACACACGCACACACACACGCATACATTCATGGTTGGCTGCCGCACATAATCCCGCAGTGGGCGCTCAAGTTGACGGCTTTTTTGGGGAACAATTTTAAATGAAGGTGACGTCTTTCTTTTCTTTCTTTTGCCAACACACACACACACACACACACACACACAGAGAAAATTGTGTGAACATTTTAAAACTTAAGAGCGCCACAGAGAAGAAAGAAGAGAGGGGAGTGGAGGTGGGGGAAGTGATGAAAACCGCTGCGAATTAAATATGTGTTTTAGTTTGCTCATCGCCAAGCGAAAACTTGCCAAAGTGCGCGTCTCGTTTTGGCTTCTCAATTTGCTGCAAAACTTTGTAGCAAAAGAGAAAGAAAGAAAGAGAGAGAGAGAGAGAGAAAGAGGTTTCATAGTGGGATTAAAAAAGCCACCCGGTTGAGTTATTTAAGCATATGTAAGTTTGTTTATTTCACGCAAACGTAGATTATGAATTGCGTGTGATTCCATATTTAGAATATTTCAACGAACTTGCTGTTTGAGTTGAGGCAGTGCGAGCTTAACTTAAGCTTTGCTACACATAATTTATTTTACTTTATTTACATTTCGTAGTCAAGCTCAAACTTGAGCCAAAAAGTTATCTAAGATATTTGTATAATTTTTGAAAAAATAATTTGCTTATATTGTTTGCCATGCTTCACTTCACTTCAGTTCACACAAGTCTCTTTGCACTCCGCCAATTTATAGAATTTATTTTGGTTGCCAAAGCAGCCGCCATAGATGAAATGCACACACCTTTTGACTTGCGAATCGTATGACCACATGGGCTGATTCCAATAGCATTTGCCATTCTTTTTCGCTGGCAGTGCACAGATTGCTTGATAATGTTAGATATAAATTTTGTTAAATTGGATTCAATTGGGTTTTTAACTGGCCACAACTTACGATTTTTAGTTGCGCCAGAGCCGCACATTGGGTAGCAGAAAATCAAAAAAGTTATTAGCAAGAACTTCATTTTGCACTTGAGCAAAGAAGAAAGTGAATTGTCATGCATTCGTTAGCTGCTTGGCAGGCTTCATTTACAGCAGATAAGCGCATCGAATGAAGTTATAGCCTAAAATTTATTTAGACCATGGATTTTAAAAAAATGCATGGGCTATTGTGTTTGTCGAAATAGGTAGAAGGAGGCATCTGCGACCCCATAAAGTATATATATTCTTGCTCAGAATCACTAGCCTGTCTGTCTGTCCGTATGTCCGTCTGTATGAACGCCTATATCTTCGAAACTAAAAAAGCTAGAGCCACCAAATTTGTTGAAAACACTTATGTGAATCAGGCGCTGTAAAATGTTTATTTAAATTTGGGCCACGCCTACTTTCGCCCCCGCAAATCGAAAAACCGAAACCTATATCTCCGAAACTAAAAAAGCTAGAGCCACCAAATTTGTTGAAAACACTTATGTGAATCATGTGCTGTAAAATGTTTATTAAAATTTGGGCCACGCCTACTTTCGCCCCCGCAAATCGAAAAACCGAAACCTATATCTCCGAAACTAAAAAAGCTAGAGCCACCAAATTTGTTGAAAACACTTATGTGAATCATGTGCTGTAAAATGTTTATTAAAATTTGGGCCACGCCTACTTTCGCCCCGCAAATCGAAAAACCGAAACCTATATCTCGAAACTAAAAAGCAGAGCCACCAAATTTGTTGAAAACACTTATGTGAATCATGCGCTGTAAAATGTTTATTAAAATTTGGGCCACGCCTACTTTCGCCCCCGCAAATCGAAAAACCGTATAGCAAGCGCAATAATAAAGCTACAGTATTCAGTTTTGGTGTATATGATACATATCACCACCTAAACGGATAATGAACATAAAAGTTATTCAACGTTTCATATAGATTTGCACTGCGCCCACTGCGAGCAAGCAAGCAGTGTTTTTTCCAAGCAGTAACAGTTTTCTAAATCTGATTTTTTATAACCTCATAACCTTGAAAAGTCCATGGTCTTATACAGTCAACACTTGACTGTAGCCGTTCTTACTTGTTTTGTTTTATGGCAAATTAAGTTCAATCAATCTGTCAAGCTTTTCTCTCCCTCTCTCTTCTCTCGATGCAAGTAAAATATATTCTCCTTCGCTTAAATTTCTCTCTCTCTCTTTTCTCTTTTGTTTTCATTTTTGCCCCACTGTCAACTGCCTGCTGTCTCCTACCTGCCGCTCTGTTTGCCTTGCGCCGCGTGTGCAATGAATTTAAATTGAAAAGGATGGCAAGTATTTGTTTAAGTTCTGTTATGCTTCATTCCTTCTTTTTTTTTTTTTGATGCCACGCTGCTGCTGCTGCTCTTCATTAAGCCCACAATTTGTGTTGCAGTGTTGCCGTCGAACAGCAACAACAACAACAACAACGAAAAAAGTAAGGGGGAAGCGTGTAAATAAAATGAGAGGAATTTGTGCAAATGCCTCATCGATTGCTGACATAACTCACTGTGCACCCACACACACACACACAGGCACAGCGCGTTAACCACTGTTGACATTGCTTCATTTGCACTTCGAGTCGCCGGCCACATGCCACAATGCGTGTTGCCGTGTTGCATCTGCCGCTTTGTAATTGTTGCATTTAACTGGCTTTAATTGAATATTTCACGCGCGTTTGTTTATGTCCCGCACAGCACGAGCAACAACAACAAAGCCAGCTCTGCGAATGATAAATTGTTTGTGCGATTCAGGCAAATGAATTGCATTACAAAAATGCCGCCTGGCCAATTGCTTGCAACCATTTGCCGCAAGCGCTGCCGCTGCCTCAGTTGAGCTCAGCTTGCAGCGCGGATTAACGTCGTTAATAATGCGCGTAATTGACACAGCAGCTGAATTCTGCTGCGGCAATTGTTATGTGCCACGCCCCCTTGCCACACACGCATTGTTTATTAGTTTTGATGAAGCCATAGCAAACGGGCGGCTGCATAGGTCGCCCACTATGCAAACAAACAAACTCGTGACACTAAGCGCTTTAAGATTTGACCTCGCCGGAAAGGGGGTAGCACGCTTTGTGACATACCCTGTAAGTGCGAAAGAAATTTGAATGGGGTATCTACTGAGCATGCACTGTGCTGCAAGCTGCGCAGAAAGTTTAACTTCATATTTTACAGGGTATTTTGTCGTCGCGCAGCACTCGCATTTGGGTTTTAGTTTTTGTTCTGTGGCATCAAAAATGCCGCTGCCCGCTAAACCTTTGAGCAAACGCAAATAAAATGCACACACGCACTCAAACGCAACACTTGTTTGCCTATCCGTGTCAGCTTTGCTCTCCCTCTCTCTCGCTCCCTCTCTCGCTCCCTCTCTCTCCCCCTCCGCCACATCCTATGCACATGTGTGTGCGGCTGCGGGGCAACATATTTGCATATGCATACGTATTGCGCTGTGTGTGCGCGCTGCAAAATAAGCAGCAAAAATACGCGCATTACGTATACGCCGCGTTGCACGAAAAAAATATCGCACAATTTGTGCGGCCGCTGAAAATAAAAGAAAAAAAGAAAAACTAAGTGAGATTTGCCACGCTGGCGCAGAGAATTATGCGCTGCTCTTCTCCGCTTATAGAGCTTACGGCCGGGAATACACTGATCGAAGGGGTGGGGGAGCGGGTGGCGGGCTTGGCTTGTTCTGCGCACTTTGCGCACAGCTTAAATCGTTTTTAGTTTGGCAACTGTTGCACATTTCTATAAAATATTTTCTCATATTTTTCTCTACTTTAATTTCCAATTATTTGCAACATTTTTTGAATTTTGAATTTCTGTTTTTTTTTTTGCCAAAAATCCCGCCCGAAATTTGCATTGGCTGCGTATTTAGTGCGCTTCGATAGCCTTGCGCTTCATTAGTTATGCCAAGCTTGCCGTTGGTATATCAGAGCGAATTCATCAGCCTCAAGGACTTGCCACAAAATGCGGCCATTATGCTTGCCGCTGCTGGCTGCGCCACGACGCCACGACGCCACTTGCCACTTCATCTTGCTTTGTTTGGCGCTGCCACTGCTTGCCAAGCGTGGCAAGTGGCAAGGCTGCAAGGCGGCAACTCTGCTGTGCCGCATAAATTAATGAAAATTTATTTATGCCCAAAAATATGGAGCAAACAAGGCGGGCAGAGCGTGTGGCATGCAATGCCTTTCACTGCATTAGGCACACACACACACACACACACACATATATATAACATGCTCTTGCTTGCCTCCCCCTCTCTCTCACTCTCATCTGGCCTGTACTTTGTTGCCGTGTGCAATGACAGTCAAAGCAGCAGCTCAATGCGCCAATTGCATGCAAGAACGCATAAGGGCGAGGGTGGCTCAAGCAGTTTACTGCACAAATAAGCAAACTATATGCGCTAACTAAAGTAAGCTGCATAAAATGTTAATATAAATTTACTATAACTCCATAAACCCCTTTAAGCTGCTCGCCTTATTTGTTCACAAATAAATTCACAAAATTTGGTTTAAAGTTTTCGCAGCGAAAATAAATAAACAAAAATAATATAGAAAAATTGCAGCTGCAGTTTTTGCTATGCCCTGAACCAACCCGGGGACGATAGCAGCCGCATCTGAATGCAGTTTCAACTTGGGCAAGAAAGAAAATCAATTTGTTAAACCTCAATGGGAATCGCTGTCAATGTGTCCCGCCATCAGTTGCTGTCCAGCGTCCCCCCCTGCTCCACTGCTGCCAGCGTCTAATGTCATTGTGCCAAGGAGAAAAATATTGGCAAGGATAACCCAGAGAGAGAGAGAGAGAGAGAGAGAGAGGCAGGTCAGGTGCGGTGCGGGAGCTGCAACACAAAATGACTTCAGCAAGCTGCCTGCCAAATGGTCAACATTATATTTGCTTTAGCCTCGACTGCCTGCCCCTCTCTTTCTCTCTCTCTCTCTCTCTCTTCTTCTCCCTCCTGGCACACTTTTTACTTGCATTGTGTTGCATGCAGTTTCCGCTTCCGTTTGGCTTCCACTTGACTTCCGTTGCGCTTGTCACTTGTTTTGCATGTCGTCACGCGCTCGTCCTGCACTTTAACTGTACTTATCTTGGCCTCAGTGTACACCCACCCCGCACCCCCACCCCCTTGGCATTCTTGTTGGACATTTTGTAGCTGTTTTGTCCAAAATGTCAGCAAAATTGCCAACTGAATACGTTGCACACCGCCAACCCCAACCCCTTTGCCCCTTGAACACATTAGCCACACAGCTAAGCACAGATGGGGCAAAGGGGGGAGGCGTGTTGCCTTTTTTATGTGCTCTTGCCACATCATCAATTACACATTTTACAACTTCTGACTGCAAGAGTGGAAGCAGGGGGCGGGGGGAGGCGGCACAGTCGACGTGCTGGGGCCACTGACAAAACAGACATAAATCAAACATTTCCCACGTTGCGAAACAATTTCCGGCTGCATGGCAACTCAAGACTGCCAGCGTGAGTGTGTGTGTGTGTGTGGGTGTGCCAGTGTGTGTGCGAGTGTGTGTGGGTGTGTGTGGGGCTGTCTATCTTTTTGCTGAATTTTATTTATGGCATCCGCCAAAACACAGACAGGCAGACACTGAGACAGACAGAGGGACCGAGACCGAGTCCGAGACAGACAGACAGACATATGATATATAGACAAAATGACTTCAGTTAGAAAATTTACAATTGCTTTTACTTGATACATAATTGTTGTTGTTGTTGCTGCTGTTGTTGTTGTCATTATTGTTGCTGGGTTTTGGCGCTTTTGTATTGCGTTTTGATTTGTGGTTTACAAGCTTTTGTGTGCCCCATAAATTTGGCTTATATCATGACTGCAAGCGAGCTGCTGTGTGTGTGTCTGTGTGTGTGCGTGTGTGTGTGTGCTTGAGTGTGCGTGGCCATTTGGCCAAGTGATATGTGTGCTGGGCAAAAATGCTGTGCAATACCACAATGAAATCCAATATAAGTATCGCATAATTAAATTCAACCGAAATTGATATTCAATTACGTTTTCGGGCCCCAGCCTCGAATTGCTGAAATGGTTGAGAAATTCAATTTTGTTGCCACTGTCGTTGGCGTTGTTGTTGCTGCTGCTGCTGGTGTTTCGTATGATAAATTTGTGCTTTGTTTCAGGCACGAGCACGCAGCTCAACAATTGCTGCCATTTGTGGCAAGTGAAGCCCACAAGAAACTTGCTCAATTTGTCACACAGCAAAACTTTAAGCGAGTCAAAGTTCTGCCAGGCGGAAGAGGAATGAGAGAGAGAGAGAGAGGCGCAGGAGGGGAGAAGGTGGCAAGGGCAGCGGTAGAGCCATGTCTAAGTTGAGTTCGATGCCACCTTGCGTATTGCCAATTTACGCTTTATATACGAGTCTCGTTCGGGCCATTTGCGACGCAAGAAGCTGTGCAAGGGCAGAAAGGGAGAGAGAGAGAGAGCCCGAAGTCCGATTCAATCAGACCAAGCCAAGGGCTCACAGCTGGCGCTAATAGCAAAGGGCAGTGGGCGGCGTTAGACGAGCAACAAAGCTAGCCGCATACCCTGTAAAGTAGCAGCAAGGAAAATTAAAAAATTAATTCTTGGAAATTTTGTCCTTTTAAAAAAAAGAACAAAAATGTCTTTTGATTTCTCAAAAATTAAAATAAAATTTCGCAGAAATGTTTAGAGGCTTTTTAAAATTTTTCCATTACGTTTTAATAGGATTAAAATTATGTTTTAAATTATCAACAATATTTTTAGAAATTTTCCAAAAATGTTTAATGTCTTTTATGCAGGTTTAGATTATATTCAATACTATATAAAATTTAGAATATATTTTCAATGAGTTGGAGTAAGTTAAGAAATATTTTTATAATTTATATTCTCCACTTAACATCTCTGAAATTCGCTATACCTTTGCCTGCTGTACAGGGTAGCAAATCTCATTTATTTGACTCCTTCATTATTTTCATTATTGGTCACATTTTACGATTGTTGCCGGCACCGTTGACAGAGCTGACGAACTCTGCTCTGGCATTTGTGGCATGCAGCATTATTTAATATGCCCTTTTAGGCTGTGAGGGGAGGCGGCAAATGGAACTTTATGTGCTACCTTTGGCGTTTGGCTTTATTGTGCCGCTTTATGTGTTTATTTGGCTGCAGAACGGGTTGGCGTCCGTGCCGGTTGCTCCCTTGCCTTCCAAGCTCAATTCTTGCCCCTTTCAATCTATGCGCGCTTTGTCTGTCTGTCTGTCTGTCTGTCGGTCCAATTTCGTGTGCTTAAATTATTTATTAGACATATTTTGCGACAGCTTTCGTCCTTGAGAGATATGTATAATATGATATTATGATGATTTCTCTCTGCAGCAGCAGCAGCTGGACTAGAGGAGCATATGGCCCGCTTCCGTTTTTGGGGCCACATAAATTATGAGCACTTTTGCTGACCCATGAATCTAATCAGAGTGAAAGCAAATATTCTGTCTCAGCTCGTGTGTTCCACAAATCGTTTTTGCCTTGGGCCAAAATTTATTGCATACTTTCGAGCGCAGGCAAAAAATTCAAATTGATTTCTGGCAAATTTATGCAAAGCGAGCTGGTGAAAGAGTTAAACATTGATTGAATTACAGCCAATAAGGATGACTTAAGATTAACAATTGTGGCAAATTAATGAGATTGTATTTACGAGAATTCGCTGTGAATTTAACTGGCTTTATTTATTCTGGCAACATATATATTCACATTGTAGAGCGCAAACAATTTGCTGAAGTTTGTTTGCAAAACATTGAGCGCATTCATTGACCTTATTATTTACACATTTAGCCAATTAAATTGACAACAATGGGAGACAGGCGATCCGGCTATCTGTCATTAAATTAAATATTTATTTATTTATTCGAACGAACGAACGAACGAACGAATTTCCATAAATACCACATCGAAGGATTTGCTGGAAAAATTCACAATCAAATTTGTCATAAATAAAAGCAAATCAAATTTATACGTACGCCTGGTATTTCGGGGGCACAAAAGTGCAATTGACTTTAATCAAAATACTACCCCAGAGAGAGGGGGCGGGGCAGACAAGCAAGTTGTTTATGAGTGGAAAACAAATTCTGGCAGTAAATTGCAAGTTGATTTCATGAAATTTATTTGCTCGGCAAAATGCGCACAGACAAAGCGAGCGAGAAGAGGGGGGAGGGGAGAGGGGCTGCATTGTGCTGTGTGTGCAGCTTAGTTGGCAGTAAGCTGCACTGACTTACAACACATCTGAGCAAATTGAGCAAATATTTATTTGCATTTTTGTGCCAGGCCTTCTGTGCTTGAGTTACCCCATTCAGTTCTCCCCCCCCTCGTTCCACTCAGCCAAGCTGCTACTAGCTACTTGTGCTGCTCTTATTTGCACCTGCACCGTAGCACTTAATGTTTATTTTAATTGAATTCCAGGCCCAAGGACAACTCTTGACAAGGTTAGCGGAGAAGGGGGAGGCGCTTAACTGCACTCAAGCATCTCAGCTTGCTTGCATGTTGCATAAATTAGCAGCTAGTGCCTGCATTGGACATGCAAATTGCATTTTATATGCCACGGCCGTTGGCATTTAAATCATAATTTAAATACATTAACTATTTATTTAGCTTGACCTCTTCGAAATTATGCAACTGCATAATTAATGCTGTTTTTCTTGCTGATGAGCTGTCAGCTCTGCCATTATGGAGTGCAATATAATATACTAGTTATTATTGAAATGTCAATTAAAAGAATATGCCATAACAAAAAAAAGGAAAACGCTTTCAACTGTTGTTCAAATATGCTAACAAGCCCTGGGGCTAAAGCATTTATCTAATAAACATTTAATTTTAATTTTTGCACTTGTTCAACATTTTTTTTTCTGCTCATCTTTGTTGCTTTGCTGGAATGCACTCGCTGTTGCTAGAAATATTATAATAATATTTTCAACATATAATTTCGATAAAGTAAAGCGCCTCAGGTATTTAAGCTTATGTTGGCAAATTCTAATTAAATTGTAAAATATATAATTTATTATATTAATTATAAATATCTCAGGGAATGCACAAAGCAATGCTGCCTGCATTTCAAGCATAATACAATTCTCTCTATATAGCCAAACATGAAAATACCAACTGTTTGTTCTGCTTCAATGACAGGCAAATCTTAAAGTTTATTAAATGCCAAAAGACTTAATTAAACTGTGAATTTGAGCGAGATGGAGCGGAGTAGAAGAGTGTAGCTCTAGCTGAGCCAACAACTCGACAGTGGGTAAACTGCACGCATAATTGAATTTGACAAAGCAGCAAGCAGGCAGCCAGGCTCAGGCTGAACGTGAAAAGGACTTAGCAAGGACTCGTTCCAGGAATTTTGGAACTGTTAAGTAAGCACAAGAAAATAGTCGAATAAAGCTGTGGCAATTTCCGGCCAGCTAGGCAGGCAGAGAATGACCGAAAGAGCAGGAGCGGAAGGGGGGGGGAACACTGACTGAGAGAGGCCTCAAAATGTCCATCAAAACGTCAGCAGGCATAACTGTGGCCGCCGCAGCCCAAACTGATAAGATATGAAAAGCAATTTACGTAAACTGTCAACGACAAATTCGCCTGCCCCCAGCCCCCAGCCCCAGCGAGCGCACAGTGCGGGGCGAACTAAATTACCCACACACACACACACAAACACAATTGCAATCAGTGTATATATGGCTGTATATAAATATATATATATGCTTGATAGACGTGTTCCGCTTTCGATAACTCAAGGCTTTCTGCGGCTAATTGCTGTGAATGATGATGTGGTCAAAGAAGATGCACTGCCCATAGATGTTGGAGCTGTAGATGCTGCGCTGTGCATTGCGACTCTTTCTACAACGACAGCCCGCATTGATGCACATGATCTTGTGATCGCCGCGATGCATAACCAACAGGCTATGCGCTCCCTCCTTGTGCACCATGAAGCTGTCGCTGTCCTTGTGACTCACACGATTCTTGTGCCAATCGAAATAGCTTAGGTCATTCGGTCGCGGCAGCAGCTTCTCCTTGCCCTCGAAAATGGCCGGCCAGTTGACATAGTGCAACGCGTTCCTGTAGTGCGACTCACGAAAGCTTTGCTCCAGATCAACAAAGCCGGAGATCTCGAGACCCTTTCTCGAGCGCATTAGCAAAAAGACAATGGTCTGCGTGAAGTGAAAGACAAGATAAGACAATACTCTACCCTCTCTCTCTCTGTCTACTTGCCGACAACTGCTTGCTGAGCAGCCTGCGCTCGCGCAGCGCAAACTGCTGCAGCACATTATCGTTTCCATTGTAGGATTCGCCAAAAAGCGTCGATTCTTTGACAGTTTGCGGCCTCAGCTCAAGTTCCTGTTTGCGACGATATTCGTTATACTCTTCCCGACTCAGCAGCTGGCCCATACAGCTCTTGCCACATGCATCCCGTATGTACTTTCTGCTGACCGGCCAGTTGCGCATATATCGCACATCGTTGGCATTGATAAAGTGTTCCAAGTACTCCTCGTACGAGTTGTAGTTCAGGCGGTTCATCGCAGCAATTGAATTAGCCAAGTGTTGAGCAAATATATATATAAATGTATGTTTAACGGAAACAAAAAAAAAAAACAGCAAAAAGCAAATTAGCAGAGCCAATCAAACATAATATTCAATTGGAAGTGGAACTGGAACTGGCAAACTGGAAAACTGACAGCAGAAGCGGAGCATCAGTGACAGCTTTGCCGGTCTGTGTGCAGCGAGTAAAAATGTTTAATTAAATACCATACCACATACACAGACATGTGCACCCACACACACACACACACACACATGCAAAGTCGTGCTGTAAATTTAATAAATGAAAAAAGTTTACAATGCCGTTCGCCAAAAAGTTGGGCATATTTTCAATTACAGTTTTCTATGTGCGACAAAGAGCAACAACGCCGCACACACACACACACAAACGCACTCACATACACACACATGCACTCTCACTTGCTACACACACACACACACACACACGCTGCCATTTCGGGCGCATATGAAACTAATTACTTCATCAACATTTTAAAACGAGAGCAAGCGAAATTTTCATTTGCCGCCTGAAAGTATGCAACACTTTTTAGCACAGCATTCTGAGCCGCGCTGCGACCATGCCGCCATGCATGTAGCAACTGTTTGAACTGCTTTTAAGCGCTTATAACATGCAGTTAGTGTGAGTTTATATACAAAATGCAATAGGCAAGCAAATAGAATATACATTTTAGCTACTTAATTAAATTGTTAGTGAAAAGCAAGCCAAGCAAATGCGCAACAAAGAGTCTAGTCTATGTCTAGTTACTTGCAGGGTACCCTCAAGTTCAGCTGCCTATGCATTGTAATTGCCATCTTACTTGTTTTCCATTTTAAGCACAATACAAAAATGCTGACTTGCTGCTCTGCATGTCCCCTACGAGCGTGTGTGTGTGTGTGTGTGCGCATTCACGCTATTTAAACACGATTCCCACTGTTTGCTGTCGCTGCTGCAATTAACATGCTGCCGCTGCCGCTGCCACTGCCACTGCCACTGCCTTCGCCTCTGTCGCTGCCGCTGTCGCTGTCAACACTTTGCGCTGACTTCGTTGCATTGCTTCACTGTTGAACAAGGCGACCATGACGCTGCTCTTGTTGTTGCTCTCTTGCTGCTACTCTTCGCCTGCTGCAACTTCTGTTTCCTTCTCTGTTTTGCGTGCTTTGTCACCATCTTGCAGTTAGCTGCCAACGTCGCCTTGAGCGCGTAAATTGCTACTTCGCGGCACCCACACTCCAAGTGCCTTCTCCAGGGTGAACTCCGACCCTTTACCGCTCCACCTTCGCACAGTTTTCACTTTACTTCAGTTTACAGCGACTTCCCCTCGTTGAGGAGCCCGCCCATTGTTTGACTTGGTCATTAGTAAATGTACTTTGTCGCAGCGTAAAAAGGAGTTAAGTGCGCACTCTAAGGATTTATGCGACGCTCGGCGAGCTGCCTCTAACTGTATGTGTGTATTTGTGTGTGTGTGTGTGTGCTAAGAAGCACGACCAGTCGCACTTCTCATTGCTCGACGCTCGTCGCAGTGCGTTAAGTGCGCATTTGCGATGAATGCACAAAACGAAAGGCTAAAGGCTGCACAGGAAGAGAGCGAGCGAGAGAGAGAGAGGGGCGGAAGGCGTGGCAGCATCCACTGCTTAAGTTATTTTCATTAGTTTGTGGTCATCTTGAAGCTTTATGCATAAATCGCAGCTGGCCAACTGCGACAGCAAATTGAGATTGTTTATGCGACTCGTTAAATATTTAGATAAAACTCAACTGGCGAAAAATGAAGAGTAAACAAGATTAAGTCCGATGCCATCAAATTTGATTACTCACACACACACACACACACGCACACAGATACTAAAGTGAATTTGCAAAATATTTTGATAGCGCAAGGCAGAAGGCAACACCTCGCAAGGCAAGACTCATTCCGAGTGCGAAGGCGGAGCGTGAGTTCGTGTCATTCGCTTGGAGCTCAATTCGAATAACTCCCAAGTCAACAGTATTTTATGGGCAAAGTCTCTGTGCAGCTGCCACTCTCTCCCCACTCTTCCCTTGCTGCCACACAAATTATCAAGTAGCCGTAAATTGCATTCTGCGAACTGTTCTGCTCGTGCTCATTCCGCTTGCCTCACAATGAAATCAAAGCTACATAAATTGCACAAATAATTCAGCACATAGTCTATGCGAGTGCACAGCCTCTGCCCCTGCCCCTCCCCCTACGCCCACTTGCACGTTCAGCTTCATTGCAGCCGTGCCGAAGACAAAGGCGCGCGCGGTGCCAGTGCCAAAGCCAAAAGAATCATCACTTTGCAGCTGACCGCAATGCCAGCCAAAATAGAAAGAGAGAGAGAGAGAGAGAAGGCAAGCAAGAGCAGGACAGCAAATGGGCTGAAGTTGTAGCCCGCAATCGATCAAAAGGAATTATGTCTCAACACAATTGTAAATAAATCTTTGCGGCCATGTGGACATTATGTGCATGTTGGGGCCAAAAGGCTTGGCCCATATCGCAGTTCTAGCCACAGACACCACAGGCAGTGGAAGAAAGAGAAAGAGAAAGAGAGAAGGAAAGGAAGGCATGCGAATAAATCCTGCATATCACATATATGAAGATTGAGTGGTAATGTGTGCAAATCTAAACCTCTCGGTTGAGGCTTTGCCAGCTTCCGTTGCTGCTGCTGCTGCTGCTTCACTTGCTTCACTTGCTGTCTGCCTGCCTGCTCCCCTCATGCTGCCTCTCTCTGTGCTGCTGCTGCCCGTTGACATGTTGGTAAATTGGTCCTTAGCCGATTGCATCGATTGCTCGCTGCCTGTTCATTGTCTGCCCTCGCAGCAGTGGCTCCCCATCTCTTCGGCTTGCTCTTCGTCTTCCTGCCTGCCCACTCGAGCAACTTGCTCAGTTTTGGGAATTAGGTCTAAATGCCGGAAATTAATCTGCTGCTCGCAGGACACAAATGCAATAATATTCAATGTGATTTTACAAGTGTCGCTGTCATTAGGAAATTGCCTCGTCCACTCGACTTGAGGTTCCGCTATAGCAATTGCCGCCTGCGGCCGGGTTCACTTGCTCGCTTCAAAAGAAAGCAAGAAAATTTATAATGCGCATCGATAATGATTTGTTATTTAAAGCTCAAACGAATATCCGGCAATTTTAATGGCAGACACGCGAAACAAGAAACATAAAACACGCGCCAAAGATCTCAAGCTCTGTTCCTGCTGTTGTTGTTGTTGTTGCTGCTGTTTATTTATCATGTGGCACGCAAAAACCACAAGCAACTTATCGGCACATAATCACAGGGCAAGGGAAGCCGGGGCGTGGGAGTGTACTGAAAAAAAACATTGAGGCATTGCCATCGTTGCGTTCTTTCTTGCTCTGCTTGTTTCTTTTCAACATTAATTTGTTTCTTCTCCAAATGCCAAGGGCTTTGTGCAATCAGCGTGAACATGAGCCGCGCCGAGGCGCCATGGCAGACACACGATGTCTTGGCAGCGGCAGCAGCAGCAGCGCAGCCTTTTGAAGCTGTCGGGGGAAATTTGGAAATTCGATAGCAGGAAATGAGATGGCCGACAACGTGGCGTATGTGCAATGCGCGTGGCAACGGCAACAGATAAGCGAGAGAGAGGCTGAAATCAATTCTCAAAAAAGCATAGCATACTTTTGCGCGGCGGCTCAAAAGTCATTTAGAGAGCGCTAAGCAATAGGAACTCTGCGCTGCTTAATCACTGCTCATGTTTCGCTTAATGTTCCAAAAATGGCGACTACAATTCGCACGAAGTCAGTTCGTTAAAAAATATAACATACAATATAAAATGGCAGCCTTAATTCACATGAAATCAGTTCTGTGTAAAAAGTATAGCATACTTTTGCGCGGCAGCTCAAAAATCATTTAGAGAGCGCTAAGCAATAGGAACTCTGCGCTGCTTAATCACTGCTCATGTTTTGCTTAATGTTCCAAAAATGGCGACTACAATTCGCATGAAGTCAGTTCGTTAAAAAATATAACATACAATATAAAATGACAGCCTTAATTCACATGAAATCAGTTCTGTGAAGAAAGTATAGCATACTTTTGTGCGGCGGCTCAAAAATCATTTAGAGAGCGCTAAGCAATGGGAACTCTGCGCTGCTTAATCACTGCTCATGTTTCGCTTAATGTTCCAAAAATGGCGACTACAATTCGCACGAAGTCAGTTCGTTAAAAAATATAACATACAATATAAAATGGCAGCCTTAATTTACATGAAATCAGTTCTGTGAAAAAAGTATAGCATACTTTTGTGCGGCGGCTCAAAAATCATTTAGAGAGCGCTAAGCAATAGGAACTCTGCGCTGCTTAATCACTGCTCATGTTTCGCTTAATGTTCCAAAAATGGCGACTACAATTCGCATGAAGTCAGTTCGTTAAAAAATATAACATACAATATAAAATGGCAGCCTTAATTCACATGAAATCAGTTCTGTGAAGAAAGTATAGCATACTTTTGTGCGGCGGCTCAAAAATCATTTAGAGAGCGCTAAGCAATGGGAACTCTGCGCTGCTTAATCACTGCTCATGTTTCGCTTAATGTTCCAAAAATGGCGACTACAATTCGCATGAAGTCAGTTCGTTTAAAAATATATAACATATAAAATGGCAGCCTTAATTCACATGAAATCAGTTCTGTGAAAAAAGTATAGCATACTTTTGTGCTGCGGCTCATTTAAATGCAGGTCGCTAGGCAAAAGGAGCTCCATGATTGTTAATCACAGCCCATGTTTCACACACACACACACACACACGCACACACACACATGCGCCAGCTGCCGATTGAGTTCTCCAGCTGATAAGCGCGCCATTTTAAAGAGATAACGAAAATTGAATTTATAAATTGAACATTTTCGGAATGCGCCATTATAGGAGCACGCTCCGTTAGGCCAGGCCAGACACGCTCGCTACTCTTGGCACATTGATGAGGCAAGGCGAGCCAAGTCCGCTGTTGGCAGCTGTCATTTCTATTGTTTGGCAACTGCTGCTGCTGGGCGCAAGCTCTGGCATGTTGTGTGCTGCTGCTCATGATGCTGGCCATTAAAATGGCCTTGCCATATGCCAGGCATATTAATTTTTGTGCCACATTGAAGCTGAATGTCTTCAGAGTGGAGGGCGGGCACACAAGGCACGTTGTGTGCTGCTGCTGCTGCACATTAAACCCCCTTCGGCTGCTGCTGCTGCTGTAACGTGACACGTGAGCATCGCTTACGTGGTTATGGTTATCGCTTTTACGTAATTTGCTCGTTTATAGCACGCATCATTGTTGTTGCCGCTGCCTCTGGTGCTGCTGCTGCTGCTGTTGCATGCTCAATTAGCACATGCGGCATCGTGAAAAGCTGCTTAAGGCTTAAGCAGAAAACGATGCCAAGACACTTTGATTGCCTAATCAGGCCTAATGTTAATTAAGTTTAAGCAGGTTCCAAATAATGACGCTGCTGCTGCTGCTGCTGGTGATTGCAAGTGCCAAGCAAATTGAATTTAAGGATTAAAATCTTTCCCTGGGGGGTAGAATCACTTACGCATTTGGCCACTAATTAGTAAAGCTCACTTCTTATTTGCATGTTATTTAATGGGCATGTGTAAGTGTGGCAAAATTCATACTCCACCCGAGTCGAGTTGTAAACTAAGTGTTGTAATATTTATAAGATAAACTACTCGAAGAGTGCCTCGCAAAAGTTTTCCTACCCCACCAACTTGACACCTTAAGAGTTGAGTTGGCCAAAATAAACGAGGTGTGTCAATTTGACTGCCAGTTAAATGGGGAAAACTACCTCAACTTGAGTGCAAAATAAATTTCCAAAAAATTTGCTCTATATTTATTTGACACCCGAAGTGAAGATTACACACAAATTGAGGCAAAACTTTGGATATCTATTAGCACAGTTCTTGTGCTGTATGAAATATGCGAGCGAGAAACAAATACGAGAAATGAGTGCAACAGCAAAAAGGCAGTTAGACGCCTAAGCTAACCTCAAAAGTTTTGGCTAACAGTTTGGCTTATAATTATTTGCAAATGGCCAACAGCAGACAGTCAAAGGACGAAGCTGGCCAAAATCCTTGCAGGCAACCGCACAATTTTGTTATTTCTGTGGTGTGTGCGAAATTTATCTGACTTGCTGCAGCAGCAGCAGCAACAGCACAAAAGAAGCTGCATTTTTGCATTGCCTGTCAGTGCTCATTTGGCAGGCACTGTGCCTGAGCCAAGGCCTGCCGGACACAAGGCAGGCAGAGTGTGGGAAGGGAGGGAGGGAGGTGGAAAACATCCGTTAGCCAGTTTATTTTGGGGCATTTGCGGACTATCAAAACAAAAGTGAATAAGTTGTTGCCTGTGCAATTTATGTTGTGTTTACTTAGAACCCAACAAGGACCAAGCAGCACACTCGCAGGACTAGGACACCAGGACACCAGGACACTCTATGGAGCTGCAGTTGTTCTCGTTGTTGTTGCCAACACATGCGGATGTTAACTGGGGATTTGGGGTTAGCAGCCCGAGAAGCGGACGCTGAGCATATTTGCCTTGAGAACTACAACAGAATTTGTGCACTATCTGCCTCCCCCTCGCACACACTACCTCCCTCTCTCTTTCTCTCGCCCTCTCTTTGTCTGTGTCTTGTAACTTAATTTGCTTCACTTAAGTCGATCTGAGCCGGGTTCAAGTTTGGGTCGACGCCGTCAAATGTCATTTTAATCATATTTCTTGATATACCCAACTTTTCGCCTTTGTGGCCTAATAATGCCCCAAAGCGTTTTACCAAAATTGAAAACTCGTGCAAATAATTTGCATAATATGCGATGGCACCAGGCTACACACACACACACACACACGCACACGCAGACACTCGCTAAGTATGCCGCACTCAGACAGGGCGAAATTTCTTTGTACTTGACAACAAGATGCCCCCAAAAAAATAAGGAAAGACGAAGACGAAGACGAAGACGATGAAAAAGAAACTGAAAAACTGAAGCTGTCAACACGCTCACAGCAAGCCGAGCCAACTTAGCTCGAGCGACGAGGCGTAGGGGAAGGGGGTGTGGCGCGCAGCTTGGCCCAACTTGGCTCATATTTATATTTTGTATTATTTATGCATATATAATACGTTTCTAACGATACACACAATGGGTGATTGCAGCTTAATAAAAGCAACAAAGCAGTTGACTTGCGGCATGTGTGAACCTTTCGAAAGAAAGCAGGCAAAAGGAAGTCGATAAAAAGGAAGAAAAAAAAGGCAAGTAACACGTGATAGGCAAGAAAGTATCTCAAAAAATGTAAAAGTATTCAAAAGATACAAAAGTATTTGGTAAAGAGACAATAAGATACTCTTGTAGTGAAAGCAAACTTGTAAATGAAGAACAAACCTGGCTTAAATACAAAAGTATCTTGTAGATAAAAAAGTATCTTGAAGATATAAAAGCAGCAGTGTGGCCAGCTACAAATATTTGCTAGTACCTACTAACCTACAGATACAAAAGTATCTTGCAGATACAAAAGTATCTTGCAGATACAAAAGTATCTTACAGATACAAAAGTATCTTGCAGATACAAAAGTATCTTGCAGATACAAAAGTATCTTGCAGCTACTAAAGTATCTTACAGATACAAAAGTATCTTGCAGATACAAAAGTATCTTGCAGATACAAAAGTATCTTACAGATACAAAAGTATCTTGCAGATACAACACAATCTTGCGGATAAAAAAGTATCTTGTGGGGGAAAACAGCACAGCATATTAACATTCTTTCGCAGTAGTTTACTTGCCACATTTTTTGCCCCAGAAAACCCTCAATCGACCCCACTGTGCGCAGCCAGAGGCGTCGCATTTAATATGCAAGCGACGGCATATTTCACTGGGACGAAACGAAATTAGCCTTAAATTGTTCGCCACCAAGCGACATGGTTATTAAGTGCTCCACATGCACTCCACACGCACACGCTCACCTTGGCTTATGTGCACATGTGTGTGTGTGTGTGTGTATTTAAGGCAGTTGATATACTTACGGCTATGGATACGGATACTTTATTTATGGCAACGGGCGACATTAATGAACATCAGCCCCGACAGGCAACTTATTCGAGTCCTTGACTCGGCGGCGCTCTTGTTGTTGTAGCTGTCCTCGTTCTCGTTGTTGTTGTTGTTGTTGTTGTTGCTGTTGCTGTTGTCATTAACCTCAATTTATTTATATGGGTAAAAGCTGTTGCTTTCCCTCTCTCGCACGCGGCGCTACTTGACTCTTGGCATTGGCAAGCTGCAATAATTGCTGCCAAATTGCAGGCGGGCTTCCTCTCGCCACGCCACTTCCTGCCGCATGCCGCACACGCTGGGCGAACCGCCCCAAGAAGCCTCAAAATGGCCTCGAGACCTGGTCAAGCGGGCGCAGCGAAGGCGGCAGCGGAGGGGGCGGGGGCGGGGGCGGGGCAAACTTAATTGAAGTGTAAGCCGTTCGAGTTGAAAACTCAGTTTCCCCGCTGTCTACCCCATTCTCTGGCGCTTCTTCACGCCTTCTGCTCTACAACTTCATCTGGTGCAGCTGGTGCCGCTGCCAAGTCACGTTAACGTCAACTAAGAAAAACTAAAGTAGATAGCCAAAAGATTGCAGAGAGCAGGAAGGGAGGAGGGGGGAGGGACAGTGGTAGCAGGCAGCCTCTTAATGGATTAATTTACTTTGTCGCCGCTGCCAAAGAAGCACTTGCAGAGAACCGGAAGAGGAGCTGCTGCTGCTGCGGCAGTGAAGCGTGTAAAAGGTTTTTGCGGCATGCCACGCCCAGCTTTCACGCTTGCTTTGTGCCACAGCCCCCCCGCCTGCTCCACCCACCCAGCGGGTAAATGGTGCATGCCGCATCGAACCTAATTGAAATGCTGATGAAAGGAAAATTGTTGTTTCAAAAACAATAATGAAAAGTGAAATAACAATAAAACGTTTGCCAGAGACAAACACACTCAACACACGCACACACACACACACACATGCTGTGAGAAACTACACTTAACTAGAAAAAAAAGCGTGCCGGTACTGAAACGGAACGTGAAACTAAACAAAACAAAGCCAAACAACACAGCAAAGCGGAAACAATGTTGCCCGTGTTTTTCGCTACCCTGTAAGCATAGTTAATTACAAGGGGTATGCAGGGGCTGAAAAGGGTCATTCTAGCATGACAATTAAAGCAAGTATTTTAGGTTAAAATTTGGGTAATTTTAACAATAAATTATATAGTTATAAAATATTTTTAAAGAAAATTTAAAATAAAAAATAAAAAAAAAATATTTTTTTTTCTGCAGTTTCTAACTTAAAAAAAAAAATTGCAAAAAATGTCAAAAAAATATTTAAAAATTTTATTTTAATATCATAAAAGCTACAACAAAAGCCGCTAAATATTTGCAAACTCAAATTTCGTATTTACACAGGGTAGCTGCGCGTCGTGCAGCCGCAGCTGCGGCCGAACACGCTGCTGTTTTTCTAGCGTGTGTGCTTGCTGCTGCTATTGTTGTTGTTGTTGTTGCACGAGCACGAGCAGCAGCTAACTAACCAAAGCAGACAACACTCCAGCCTCCTCCCCCTCCCCCTTACACGCCGCCCTGCCACCCCCATCCCTAGCTGTGGCGGCAAAAAGTGGCCCCCAGTTCGGTCTGGTTGCCATATGTTGGTCAAAAATAAATTGAAGTGGTTTCCCCCAGTCGACCTACATAAACATATTTTAGCCACTCACTGTGTATCTTTGGGTCGCTCTCGCTTAGGCCCCTCCCCCCCTGTAAGTGTGTGTGTGTGTGTGTGTGGGCAACATTTAGCAAGCGGCGCCTTAACGTATGCAACATTATTTCAAACACTAAAATAAAAAGCCCAACACTATGGCCGCAAGGCGGTAAAGCCAGGTAGCGACAGAGAGAGACAGAGAGAGGGAGAGCAGGAAGGGGGGCAGTTGGAAAAGGTAGCTATGCTGTTGATGCCGTTTTAGCATTAAATTAGGTGGCTGTCTGGCAATGTGGTGGCACCGGCTCGTCCCGGCTGGCTGCGCGCTGTGTGCTACGCCATGTCCTGGCCAGGTGCGAGAGCTTAACCGTCGTCGTTACATGTTGCCCGCATGTAAAGTAGTTTTTATGTGACCCTCTTGTCGCTGTCCTGTCTGCCCGTTTGTCTCACTCTCTCTCTCTGTGTTTGAGTGTGTGTGACAGTGTCTCAGTCCGCCAGCGTCGCCGCTTGTTGTGAGTGCATCATTAATTTTAATTTGTATAGCCCAACCCGACAACATGGCCATCAAGCAGGCAGCCAGCGGGCAACCAGGCAGGCAACCAGGCAGGCAGGCAGGCAGTCGAGCAAGGACACCCAGGACACTTGGCCAATTCCAAAGCAGCCCACAGCAACGTATCCCCCCCGTTCCATTCCCCTGCGCGTTAGCCAGCCGCAACCGCAATCCGACAACGTCACTTGCAACGCTGTTTAGTTTCACTTAAAGTGCCTCTTTGTTGTCTCCCAGCACCCTTACCTCCCCTCCCCCTCATCACCATCCCCTTCCGAGTGTGTCTGAGTCCTTGCAGTCCCGTTGCCCTTTTTTTGCGCCTCGACGCTGCGCTCTGCGGTTTTGGCTAAATTATGAATTGTGATGAAAATGTGTTGCCCAACTTTTTGCAGTGCCAGTAAATTATTATTATTTTCTGTTTACATTTTTCGGGGCACCCATTCTGTTTTTATTTCACATTTTTTTTTTTTCATGCTCGACTCACTTGTGCAACACATTTTTGGTGCAATATTTATGGCAAGTGCTGCAACTGCCGCAAAGCAAATAAAATATAAATTATATAATATTCAGTTTTGTCAGAGTTTATGTGATTTTCCCTTCATGCTGCGAGCGGGGAGGAAATAACTATGCGCCATAATTTCACAAATTTCAACATCTACCATATTATTGCTCTAGCAAAAATAATGCGAATGGAGTGGAGTTTTTATACCATTCGACCCTTGAAAATTGTCAAAAATGGTATACTCAGTTTGTGCAAAAGTATGTAACAGACAGAAGGAGACATGGCAGACCCCATAAAGTATCAGGATCAACAGCCGAGTCGATTGAGCCATGTCCGTCTGTCCGTCTGTCCGTCTGCCTGTCTGTCCGTCTGTCTGTATGAACGTCGAGATCTCAGCTATTACAAAAGCTAGAGACACCAAATTTGACATAATGGTTCCTGTATACCATACGCAGGTCAAGTTGATTTCAAATTTAGAGTGCCACGCCCACCGCCCACGTTAATCGATAATTTACGAATATTAAGGAAATTATTACAGTTACAGACACCAAATTTGGCATGATGGTTCCTGTAAACTATGCGCAGAATGCGTTTTTTCAAATTTAGAGTGCCACGCCCACCGCCCACGAAAATCGATGATTTACGAATATTGAGGAAAGTATTACAGATACAGACACCAAATTTGACATGATGGTTCCTGTATACCATACGCAGATCAAGTTTATTTCAAATTTAGAGTGCCACGCCCACCGCCCACGTTAATCGATAATTTACGAATATTAAGGAAATTATTACAGTTACAGACACCAAATTTGGCATGATGGTTCGTGCAAATCGGTATGTGTCGGTATGTGTGTGTGAGCGAGTTAGTACGAGTGAGTGCAACTACGAAGTTGGTCGAATGGTATCTTACGGTCGGGCGCGCTCGACTATAGCTTTTCTTACTTGTTTCTAAATAATTTTATATTCAAATATAATATTTTCAAAAAAATCTCTACATTTGTATAAAGTTTACCAGTAAAGTTTCACAAAATTATTTACAAATTAAAATTATTTTTTTTTAACACATATTCAATTAATGTTAGCATGAAAATAAATTGAGGAATAATTTCTAACTTGAATTTCGCCTTGAGGTCAGCTGAAAATAGCAGCTAATTTACAGCTACACATGAGGCTAATATCGAACTCAACTTGAGTTGTCTGCGCGCATTAATAGTTAATGAAGGCCTTTGCCTAATTTGATCATGATACATGCCTACATCGAGAGCGCATCCTACGATTTTGCAACACAACTGGCAATTAGGCAGCATCCATTGCCAAATATTTAACAGGGATTTCGCACATTTTTACCCCACTAATTAGCACAGTTTCTCTGCGCAACTCTCCAGCGACGCAGCGGCAGCAGCGCCACCAGTCAAGCGAATCCACTTGACGTGGCTAATTTTCATGAAGTTTTTTCGATGCTCAGCGAAAAGGGAGGGAAGGGGAAAGTAGTTGGAGGCGCAGGGAGTGCGCAAAGCTTCTACATACTACTTAACCAGCTTCCATTCAACCGGGCCTGCGCTGCTTGCTGGGCTGGGCACATAAAAATCCGCAACTAATCACCGTATAAACACAGCCGAAAAACTTTTGCTTTTGCTTTGCTTTTACTTTGCTTTGCTTTGCTTTTGCCTCGGCTAATGCTAACAGCACCGACAGCTGCATAAAAAGGATACATTCCGAGGTTTCGAGCATGCGAGGGGCACTCCAAACGTTGCCTGCCAATTAGTGTGTATTCTAGTGCATGTGAGCGGGTTTACCTAGGCAGGATACCCTGTAAAGCAGAACGACAGAAAAAATTTAAATATATTTTAATTTTAGTTTGCTTGCGCAGAAATAGAAAAAAAATAATAAAATATGTTACAAAAAATATAAAAATATCCTAATTAAATTTTATAATATTTTTAAAGTTTTGTAGAGTTTTTTTTAGAATTTTTAAGTTTTTATTTTAATATTTTTTTTTAACTTTACTCGGAGTTTTAATTTCACTTAAATGCATTTTCACAGCCTACACTTCCAACTTAATCAATTGCCTAACGCGTCTGTTTACAGGGTATCTATGCAAGAGCATTCCACAAATATCTTAGCAGAGCAGAACACGAACTGGCGGAATGTGGATGCGGGGTCTTCCAACATGAACTGCGCGGATATAAACTTGCAATCAGCGGTTATGTAGAGCGAGGCAGCTCCACTCACACGCTCACACACACACACACTCGCACACAACACAGCAACATAATTACACTTGTCAGTTCATTGTGCCACAATGCGCAAGAGGAAGAGAGAGAGAGAGAGCAGTTGAATGTTATATATAGCCGAGGCGGGTCAGCGTCCGAGAACATCGCGTACGCATGTTGCACGTGTCGCGTGGCCGAGCAACGAGACAGCAGCATCACGATAATGTGCTGCTCCATAATGATGACCATCATGATGATGTTGCGGATGACGATAATGTTGCTGCTGATGGCGTCGCTGATGTTGCATCATGATGGCCATTTGTTGTGGCTAATTGCGTTAAAACCGCATGACCTGCCATTGAAACGTGACACATTTTTGCGTCATTTTCGGTTCACAGCGAAAGCAGCACAAAAACTCGCATTATGCATGAATCACAGACACACACACACACACACACATATACACAGACATCCATAAGGCACACACATGTCAAACACACGCGCACCGCAAATTGTTGCCACAATATTATGAATATTACTTGCCACGCGTCAGACAGCGTGACAGACAGTGAGACAGACAGACAGGCAGGTGAATGAAGCCATTGCGAAACGCTTTCAGCTTTTTGGCCATTTGGGGTCACGATCCCTGTGGCAAGCACTGTACTCCTTCTCTGCCCCTGTAGCAGCTAAATGTCGACTTCAATCAGCTGTGCAGTCAGTTGTCGACTGCGCCGCGCATCGCGTCACTCATACGCCCCGTACACCGCGTGCCTTGGCCATTGCAACAACAATTGCGCCTGGCAATAAATTTATCAATTTTTTCTTTTTATTTATTACCCACGTTTTTCTTTTATGCGCTCCGACTGCGACTTTGCCAATAGCGACAAAAATGCTAAAAAGCCAAGGGAAGGCGGTGCGGCAGCAAGTGCTTGAACTAGGCTGCACTGAAATGCTCTGCCTGAGTTCTATACGGTTAAAGTATGATAAAAAACAAAGTATAAGAGTTTTAGATATGATAAAAAGAAAAGTATAAGAGTTTTAGATACCACCTGCACCTAAAGCAACAATTTCAACTTATTTAATTTTAATATTTATTAATCAATAAAATTTATTTATATTTAGCTCAGCCTGTCGCAAAACGTTTTAGAAATGCGTTATGCTGCGCTGCGTAGCGTGCACAGACAGAGGATAATAAAACCAACAAAGACAACAACAACAAGTCGCATAGCTAAGTTCGATGTGCTCTGCTCTATGTGTGTTGATAGACACAAAACTTTATTCACTGCCAACGCGGCAGTGTGTACAGGGTATGCGTGTGGCAAGAATACCCTGTGCTTGTCAAGAAATTAATTTCGAAATTTTATTGACTTAAAAAACAAATTTTAATTTCTTATAAAAACCATTAAAAGGACTCAAATTACGGAACAAAAATATAAAATAGAATTTAGCAATTTGAAAGTTTATTAATTTTTTGTGAATAAATAATTATTTTATTTATTTTATTTTTTAATTTTATTTTAAAGTATTATAAATTGTATATATATTTTTTTTATATTTCATATTTAAATTTAATTTTTTTATTAATATTATTTTTGCAATTTTTAAAATATATTATCTAAGTATTTATTTTATAAACGATTTATTTATTTATCCAACAAAATTTGCTCTTGCCAGGGTAGCGCCCAGTCGAGCTAGCTAAGCACTTGTTTAGTCGATTTTTCTCGCACGCGTGTGTTAGCATGTTGGGTACACTCACACATTCACACACTCACACTGACACACACACACACACGCATACACTAGCGCCAGGCACAGTTTGAGCCATAAATAAAATTTAAGCTACACGATGACGACGACAACGTGCACATGTGTGTGTGTGTGAGAGTGTGCCGTGTGTGAAGGTGTGTGTGTGTGTGTGTGTGTGTGAGTGAGTGTGCGAGCACTCAAGCAACAAAAGGTAGCGCACTGGCATTTGATTTATGATTGCTCAGCCAGTGAGGTTAAGACTTTGAAAATATTTTCACAGACACACAAAATACGGCGCACAACAACAAGAAGGGAGGAAGGGGGCGGAGGGGGAGCCTACAACAAGGCACCGGGCACACACAACGAAGCACAGCATAGCTGAGCACATGAAGGGAGCTCGCATTGTGCACATGGCAGGCTCAAAGGCCTCGGCTCGCTCAGTCTGTCCTTGGCAGCGTTCCGGCTGCCATAAAGCTTTTATTAGTTGCGGCTTCAGTTGGCGTTTAGCATAATGAAAGCTCACACACACACACACACACACACACAGGCACATACTAAGCCATGCATCCCTATGATCCTGGCGTTCAATCTAATGTCGCACATGTCAAAAACTATGGAAATTTGCTTAAGAATCTCGCACGTTTCACATTTGTGAGAGAGAGAGAGAGAGGAGAGAGGAAGGAAGGGAGACGGAGGGCAGCCTGCACTTCCGGCTCAGACTACGCCGGTTCGTGCCTGTGCGCCTTATCGAGCCAATAAGGCTCGCCATGCGCTGCAGCCACGTCTGGGCAGCTGCCCCCCGTCCCTTCTCTCTTCTCCTGTTAGGCCAAATAAACTTGCATATGTTCCCAGCCGAAGCCAGGCTCAGCTTTCGTTTCGTTTCATTTTAACTGCCAGCATGCCAGAGCGATATAAGGCATTTTAACTATGCGACACACACACACTCGTACACCCTGAAATCCTTGCTGCAATCCGCAGGCGAAACCTTTGGCAAAAACAATTAAAGTTCTATTAGGCGGCAAATGCAAATGCTAACTCTGTCCCTGGCCCCGAAGCAAGCTCAGTTTTTCTCTGCTTTGCAGCATTTTAAGCTGCCACGCACACACACACTAGCGCAGCTACAATTACACCAACTCACACACACACGCATACGCACACACAGACAGTTGTAACTGTCGCTTAACTGTTTTTTGCCAGTTTAGTGCATAAGCCGTTTTAATTGTTTCGTTAAATGAGCCAAACGCCAGCAAAAGCGAATTAAATACGTAAAAAAAAAAACGAAAGGGTTAAGCCAGCGTGCACGACTGGCAGATACGCTGTAGGCAGTGTGAATGAAGTATAAAAATTTTAAAATTAATAAAATAAATCTATATTTTGAATAACTCAATAAATTTCAATTCAACACAATTTAAATGTGATTTATAAAATTTAAAAATATTTGCAAAATATTTTTATTATAATTTGTAAATTTTGTAAATAAATATATAAAATACCCCTCTCGTTTACCCACTGGGTATGCCCAAATAGCAAGAAAGTTGCAGCATTAAAAGTGCTCTATGTTCTTCTCTCTTATTGCAGATATAAAAGATTAAGAGCTCAAACTGCAAATGAAATGCCAAATGAAAATTCTTTGCAAGATATTGTGTAATCCGAGTTGACTCAATTTGAATGAAACTATATAAGAGATAAGATAAGTACCGTAGCTCTTGGAAATTTCTTATAATTAAAACAATATCAGAATACAAAGGCCAAAGCACGTTTCGCTCAGTGAACTTGTCGCAGAATTAAGTTAAGATAAAACCATGGAAAATTGGAATGGAATATAATTTGTATTTATTTGTTTAGAGCTCAAATATTTGCCAGTTATTCTAAGCACTTTTGTTTTTGATTTTCATTTAGAACTTAATATTTGTCTTTATAACATTTGATGCCATAATATTTTTCTGGCTTTTTCTCCCAACTATTTGAAATTTGAAAGCAGCTGCTGCTGCCTCTGTCTGGGAATGCGCTCAAAGGCAGCCTTTGTCTGTTTTGCGAGCAAAGTTATTGCCACTTGTGAGAGTTTCGGTTCAGTTCTTCGAAAACTTTTGACCATACAGCGACACACACACACACACACACACACACATAGACACACATGGACACACACGCTATGCGTATGAGAAACGCTTTCGTTATGTAGCAAAATTTGTTTTGAATTCGATTCGGCAAATGTTTGTCAATATGTTTTATCAGATGCCAACAATATTTACACATGCATAAATTTCTCTAACCGAGGGAGAGAGAGAGCGAGAGAGAGAGAGAGAGAACGATTCGACCAT
The DNA here is from genome assembly GCA_018904095.1 of Zaprionus ghesquierei. Lineage (NCBI taxonomy): Eukaryota > Metazoa > Arthropoda > Insecta > Diptera > Drosophilidae > Zaprionus > Zaprionus ghesquierei. The sequence goes on along the minus strand of JAEIGP010000806.1, from coordinate 13,450,274 downwards.
TTGGGAATTTTATGTTTGTGTCAATAAAGTTTTATTTTATTATTTTCCTCTCTGCGCAAAGAGGGGGGAGTGAGGTGTCTGTTGCCGTGGGGGCCTGACAACGGCAGTGGCATGTTAGCGCTATTGAATTTATGCAGCGCTCTCGCTCTCGCACAACCATAGCTCTCTCTCTCCTGCTCACACATTCACACCATGCACGCGCACGTCGAGCTAGCAAATAAAACATGTTGCTCTCTCGGTCTGCTGCCCGAATTCAAACTTATCGAATTTATGTTTGACTGTGTATTGAATTTTAATGCGCCTCCCCCCCCTCCCCCTGCCTTTGCCACGCCCCCTCTTCCCTTGTGTCGCCCAGGAGTTATCAGCATGCACGCACAAAATGCTAAAGGGAATTCACTGCAAAACTACTTAAAATAAACTCATCCTCGTGCGGCGCTTCTTAAATTGGATTTTCTGCAGCGCATTAAAAGAGAGAAAAGTGCGAGAGGAAAATCTGCAAAAAATCTCACAAGCAGCGGGTGAGGGGGGGGGGGTGGTTGGCTTGTCGGAAAAGTTAGTGCGGCACGTTGCGTTGGGGAAGTAAATACATTTTGTAAAAAATATGTTTACAAATTTTTCGCAATTGCAACCGCAATCAAAACGGGCAACAGGAGCTGCTGATAGAAAGGATTTTTGTGTGGCACACAGTCAACTAAGGCAGTGCCAAGAAGATGAACAGGAAGGGAAGGGGGGAGATGGGACAGACTCTGCAGAGATGTGCAATGATTGCAACTTTGCCTTGGTGACATTTACATGAAAAGGGAAGCATCAAATGCAGCCACGCCCCAGCGCCTTCGTCCTGCCTCCCTACCTCCCTCCATCACGTTGCCATTAATGCAAGAATTTATGGATGGCAACTAGCAACAGCAACAACAACGACAACGACAAACAGCAGCAGTGGCAGCAGCAGCACTGACAAGGCACAACAACAGCAACAGCAACAACAGCAACAACAACAGCAACAATGGAGAATGTTAACGCCATCGTGCGTTGTTAGCAATTTCAAGTGTCTGGGAAGCGGTGCAAGGCGAACGGAAGCGGCAACAACAGCAGCAACAAGGGAACAACTGTGCCGATAACCATAACACTGAGTGATATACGCAATCGTACCCAGTGGGACTGTATGGGCATGAGAAATGCAGTCGGTGGGGAAGGGAAATCGCACACTTTCACACTGGACATTCTCTTGAGCTGTGATATTTACTATATTACTTCTACTTCAGTATATTAGGGAAATCTACACAACTCTACACTTTTCTAGGCATCTCTACACAACTTAACAACACTCTCGACTACTCTCCACTTATCTATTAACTACTCTGCAACACTTTATACTATTTTTCAGCAATCTAAAAAGCTATACACAACTCTACACTTTTCTCCACAACTCTCCACTTGTCTATCTTCTACTGTATTCCACTTTACTCTCCACAAACACTACATTACTCTAGCCAACTTTACACAACTTTTGACTAGTCTCCAACACTCTATGCTAGTCTCTGCCTCAATACACTACTACCATTTACCCTACTCTGATCTACTCTCCACTACTCTATGTATCTCTCTATGCATACAACTCTACTACTCCACTACTCTCCACTTTTCTGCACTAGTCTCCACTACTCTGCATTACTTTCCACTTTTCTGCACTAGTCTCCACTACTCTCCATTACTCTCCACTTTTCTGCACTAGTCTCCACTACTCTGCATTACTCTCCACTTTTCTGCACTAGTCTCCACTACAGTATGTAACTCTCTATGCATACTACTTCACTACTCTCCACTACTCTCCACTGCTCTCCACTAGTCTCCACTACTCTACTCAACTCTACACTACTCTTTTTTTGCTACGCTACGATAATTTACTTTTAACTACTTTGTATTCACAACTCTCCACTACTATACTGTACTCTTTCAAACACTATGCTACTCTACGCTTTAATTAATCGATTTATTTTATTAAATACATAATTATTTTATAAAAATTATTAATAAATACAACTGGGTCACCACGTTCACATCATTGTGCATATAGTACATAAGTATGCATCACACACACATAGACACACACACGTATGTACGTACGTATGATGCCTTAATGCTTAACGCAGCAAAAGCAACGACGCAAGCCTCGCAGTGCAACATGCGACGGTCCCCACTAATTTCTGCTGCACATGCACTTTTTCCCATTTTTCTCTCACTTTCGCTTCTCCCTCGCTCTCTCTCTCTCTCTCTCTCTTTCTCTCTGATTGTGTGCTCCGCAACCCTTTGGCTGCATCTTTCACACAGACATACGCATATCTCTAGATCTGCTGCATGCCTGCACTCGTGACAGTTTTTTAATACGCTTTCCGGTTCATAGGCAGCAAGGGGAATTACGTAAAGTAAAACTTGCGTTGATTGGAGGAAGCATTGTAGAAGTAATTAAAGCTTGAATTTTTACAGTCAGCAGATAGAGTGCCCCCTTTTTTTTTAATGCCTCAAAGGAAAGTAGGCTATTAAAAAAAACGAAAAACGAAACATTCGAAATTCTTCAACTGAAAATGGCGAATTTTATTTACAATCCCTCGCAGCAGAATTATTACTTCAAGAAGAGCCTTGCGTACACTGAGGATCACATTCTGGTGCGCAAACTGTTTATCTACAACATTCCAATTGAGGTAAGTGTGGCTACATACATACATACATATAACCATCGAATGTTCCACAGCTCAAGCCACACGAGCTGCAAACGTATTTCGAGAACTTTGGGCGCGTGGAGCAACTGAAGCTGTTCGCCTGCAAGGGATCTGTCCAGCTGCGCCGCAAGCGATCCGATCGCTATCGTCAGTTCAGAACAGGCTTTGTGTGCTTTGCCAATGCACACGATGCGGCCAGAGCATTGCGCCTCGATGGCCACGATATGAACGGGCGTCGTCTGTGCGTGCAGGCTAACGATAGTTGGCATCAACCGGATGCCTATGGCACGGCAGCGGCAGCGGCAGAGGATGAGGATGAGGATGAGAAGCAGAAGCTGAAAGAGCCGGCTGCCATACTCACGCTGGACGATCATTGTCTGGAGTACATAATGCGGCATTTGGCACTTTCCGATCGCATACACTTTGCACGCACCTGTACGCGCTTTCGCAGCGTTTATCTGCAGGTGTCGCCGGCATTGCATCGATCGCTGCACTTCGACGCCTTCGATGCGCTGACCCTTTGGGACTTACGTGACTTTTTCCAGCTCTCCGGGCGGCATTTGCAGCACATCGAAGGCGTGGTGCCGCTTGCTCGCTGCCAGCGACTGTGCGAATACTTTGGCGCCTACTGTATCAATCTACGCTCCATGAATATTACGGACACCCGGTGGGTGCGCAACATGCGCAAGATATTCGCTAAGCTGGAACGGCTGCAGGTGCTGAAGATGCGTGCCTGCGGTCTGAGTAACGACTGTTTGCTGGCACTGTGTCATCTGTCCGAGCTGAAGCATTTGGATCTGTCCGACAATCACAAGCTCACGGGGATGAGCATGCATCAGTTGCCCGCCAGCCTGGAGGAGTTAATACTGTCCAATTGTATTGGGCTGCAACCAAAGTATTTGCCCAAGTTCTGCAAGGCGTTGCCCAAACTGAAGCTGCTCGATCTGAAGGCAGTGTGCAACATCACTTTGGGAGTCCAGCACATGGTCACTGGCAAGTGCTGCAATGCACTGCAGGATCTAACGATTAGCAGCATTCCAGAGAATCGTTACGAATACATTGCCAAACTGCCGAGCCTTACCAAGCTTGTGCTGTATAACTACGAGCAGGGCACGGTAGTGCGGCCAGAGCTACTCACTTGGCTGGTGGAGCACAAGGCCCAGCAGTTGCGTCACTTCGAGGTGCGTGGCCAGAATTCCATTGGTGAGGGCATGATCCCCAAGATCGGACAGCTGAGCGCACTGCAGACGCTCATCTTGCCGCATAATCATGGTGTGGGTGATTTGGAGCTGGGAAACCTGAAGCTGTTGCAGCTGGAGCAGATCTGCCTGAACTATTGGCCCAATTTGAGCAACACAGTTGTGCTGAGTCTGCTGCTTGGCTGCCCCAAGCTGCATGAACTGCGCCTAGAGGAGTGTACACGCCTCACAGAGAGACTGCTCTACGATATCGTTTTTAAGTTGCGCACTCAGGTGCGCGATCGGGAGAATCAGCGTCGTCTGCCTGTCAAGCTACATGTCTATGGGAGTCAAATCAATTTGTTTAGCGTGCAGCAACCGCATGTGGCTGCCAAGGACATTATCGATGTCTCACTGGCACCGCCATCATCCTCAGATCTTTGCCTGATCAGAATGCCTAATTTGCTGGAATTCGATTTCTTTTCCGATGATTACGAGAGCTTTGACTCAGACGATGAAATCGATTACTATGATCGCTATATGTATGATATGGGTCTGTTGAGCGAGGAGGATTACGATAACGATAATGATAACGATAACGATAACGATAACGATAACGATGAAATTGCCTTTAATGATAAAGGGGTACAGACAGAGGAAGAATTTCTCAACCAGAACCATTCAGAATGAAATGCAGCCTGATATGAGATGGTAATAAATATTTAATAATAAAATTGTAAGCTTTAAAAACCTTTTAAATGCCAATCTGAATTAATATATAATAATATCAATCTGAATTAATATTAAATTGCTTCATTTTTTATTTCATATATTTTTTAAACAATATTTTTGAATTTGTTTGCTTTGTTCTGCTGGCCAGCCCGCAGTTTTCCTGCCCCGCCTAAGAGTATGCTTTAAAAATTAAATCAGCCTCTCTTTGAACTCGCTCTCTCTCCCTCTGTCTCACTATTGGCAATTAAGCACGCAGCCGAAAAGTATGCTTTAAAAATTAAAGCAGGCGCCATAACTCTCAGCGCGCTCAGCTGGATAAATTTTGATATTGGCCGCAAATGTTTTTAGCTCCTGCTGCGAATCGTCAGGCTGCCACAAAAAATTCGAAGCCAAGTCGAACAGATAAGCATAGACTGCATACATATATGCGCGACATACATACGTAAGTGAACTGGCTGTGCATTTTGCGGCTGGATCGATTGTTACATACTACACTACAGACACTCACAGACACACGTAACTGGTTGTTATTTTGTATTGCCTGTGGCATTTGTGCAGCCTTGTGGCTCTTTGGGCTGCAGCTGCCAAATGTCTGCCAAAATATATGGAAGTCTATTAAGTTAATGTCGCGTAATTTAGCAAACTGT